>QEPC01014699.1:1094230-1109620 GCA_003113815.1 Sphenodon punctatus | reverse complement strand
TGGGGCTTTAATTTTTTTTACATTGCAGCCATTTTTAAATGGCTGCAATGTAAAAAAAACGGTACCCCGAAATCCGGTACCGGGTCCAGATTACCGGGCCGAATCCGATAATGCCGGTACGCCCGATACCGGCATTATCGGATACCGGATTCTACCGGTTTCCCACCCCTACCGCTTACACAGCACTGCTTTCGCCAGGAGCAGGTGGAGCGTGCTCACAACACCCCCCTGCCCGAGGTCGCTGCCCCTGGCAAGGCAATCCAGGATGCGGGAGGTGGTGGCCCCATCACACAGGGGGAAGAGGCGCCCCGGGAAACCGCTCACTCAAACATCGTCCTCCACGTGCGCGCACAAAACCCACAGGGTGCCAGGCCATGGGGAAGGGGGTGCACGCGGAGTGCAAGGGCCCGGGAGGACGGGCCCTGGCCACAGTGACCGGAGCCTAAGCCAGGCAGCAGGGATTGACTGATGGATCCACATTCCCATTACAACTCAAGGTGCCCTGGAGGTTCACGTGGAGGAGGTGGCAGAGGAAGAGGTGGTCGAGGAGGAACCGGACGCACCCCCAAGAGCCGGGTGCCAGGACAATGATGGTCCACAACGCACAAGGGATGGGTCCAGGGTAACGGGCTAACAGACTGGACACAGGGGCAGCCCCTAGAACCAACCTACTCCCATGCACGACAGGGAAGGGCCAGTGACTGGAACTGCTGGGTCACCGAGTCATATGGGTTAACAGCCCCTGAGGGGTCCACTGAGGGGGGGCCCAAGGGGGTGGGAACACTTGACAGGACCCTAGGAGGAGCTGTAATAGCATGGACCCGGCTGAACACGGCCCCTGATGAGGCAAGTTCTGTGGCCCGACAGAGGGGACACGTTGCATGGGACCCTGCCCAACCAGTAACATACACCATAGGGACAGACAGGAAGACGGGGCGAGCACCCCCCTGGGCAACAGGGAGGCACAGCTATGGGCCTAGACTATGGACATGTGAAGCCTCACACCCCAGCTTGTTAACCTCACTCCCACAGATGAGCGCCTCGGTCCAGCGAGAGGAACTGCCGCCGGCAGTGCCAAGAGGAATCGGGAGATGCGGGCCTGGAACAGGCGGAGGAGAGAGGACCTCGGCAGAGAGCAGCTGGAGGAAACCAGAAGATTAGGCGAGGTGCACGCAGAGGAGCTCCCCCATACAAGGCAGGTGCAAATAGGGGAGGGGGAGAGGGACCAGCAGACAGTGGCAGCCATGCTAAACCGGTCTCGCACCAAGCACCTGTGGGATAGGCACCTGACTGCCTCCCTCCACCATGAGATGCGGCTCAACAGAGTCGAGAGGGTGAGGGAACGTGTCGGGCTGGAGGGGACCTCTGCATGGGCCCTTGATCTCAATGGGGAGATGGTGGGCCTCCTGCAGAGGGAACCCCAATGGGACGCACCCCCTCCAGGCCTGGGTGGTGGGATGGAAGGTGATTACCACCGGGGTGCCCCCCACAGGTGCAGGTGCCCCCCCCTGCACTTCGGCCAACAATGGTTTCCACAGCAGCACCCCTTCCCCAGTCACATCAACAGGGTCCCTCTCCCCCACATAGCTCCACAACACAAACCTGTGGGTCTGTCCTTCTGGGCCGTACCTCTCCCAGTTCCTCCACAGTTGCCTCTGAGACCCCCCCTCTGGGAACCACGGTCTCCCCCAGTGAACCTGGAACCTCCAGGTGACCAACCGTCCACACCAGTCTCCTCACCAGCTCCGGTAAGCCAGACCACATAGCTGTCAGGAAAGGGGGGAAGTGGGAAGGGCATAGCAAAGAGCAGAGGGATGAGGGGAGGGGCTGCTGTGTGGGAAGCAATGGGAACAGCAGAGGGCCACAGAAAGGGCTGTGGCGCCAGGGTAACGGTGCAAGGCAGGGTGTAACACAGACCTTATGTTCCCTTACCACAGGGTCCAGCACCCCAACCCAACATGGAGCGGCCTTCGGACAACAGAGAGCCCGGGCCATCTGACCGCCGCTCCCAAAGGATGGCAGCTGCAAGGGCCCACAAGGGATCGAGCCCCGGTGGTGCACCGAAGCGGGCATGGGAAGGTCCCACAAATAGTGAACCACCCCTTGTACAGAACCCCTAATAAACTGTGTTTTACATTACCACTCTGTTGTTCGGTGTGTCAATGGGAGCACCATGGTGGCAAGGGGTCGCTCCATATGCAGTTGGGGGCAGGGTTAGAGTTAGGGTTAGGGTCAGACCCCTGCTGACCCACACCCTTTCCGTGCACCTTCTCCCCTTCTCCCTTCTAGATACTCTGGTTGTCTTCCTGTCCGTTCTCTGCCTGGCACAGATGGCCGGGCAGCTGCCGCGTGCAGCCTCGGATCTCCAGACTGGGGCCCGCCTGTACGATGAGATCAGTGAGTGTGCTGCGTGTGTGCGGGACCCTCTCCCCGGGTGTCTGTTCGGGGTTCCACATTGTTGGGGCCCACTCTCCCATCCTGATGGCCCCTTCTCTCCATCCCTTAGTGCAGGCGATGATTGCAGAGTGAACCAGGGAGCAGGAGGAGGTTGTGCAGCTGCTGCTGCACCTCCTGGAGCGGGTGCACCACCTGGACTGTGCTCAGGCAGATCGTTGGAGTTGGGTACGGGGCCGATGGCCCTAATGAGGCCGGGGCCCCACCCCATGGACCCACTCTCTGTGCTGACTCCCCATCTTCCTTGGAGGACAAAGGAGTATTAATAGTGCTTTCTCACATCCTGTCCCTTTCTATGGTGGTGTCAATTTTTATTTATTTATTTATGGATGTCTGATTAGGGTTACAGACACAGGGTTACTTTAGCCATTACACACAGCTACTTGCAGATTATCCTCTTTAAAAGGCTAAATTACTGTCTGTAATTTACGTGTTGGTACCCTGGAAGTGTGCCTACGATAGGGTTGATTCCTGTAAGAAGCTTTGCTGTTTGTTGTGTGATGTTTATATAGGGTTTAGGCATTAATGTGCACTGCAGAAGCATCTGGGAGACTGAGAGCTCCTCTTGGCCTTCTAAAGCAAAGTGCAACAACAACAACAAAAACAAACAACAAAAAATCAAACCCTAAGTGCAGGGTTAAAAACAGATGAGACGTCGGCCCACTGTGGCCAGGGACTCGCCTGCACATTTGTTCTCCCACTGCCAGATGTTGGCCCACTACTGTTCTGGGGTGGGTCGGTGACTAGCCTGGGTTGTGTCCTCCGGAAAAACTCCAAGGCACAGCCTGAGCTAACACCCACCCACCCGGGCCAATCCAGGCTATCACGTCTGTTAGACCCCGTTGAATCCTGATATGGGGCGAGGTCCGCCAGGATCACAGAGCCCTGGCAGTAAAGACCAGAGTGGTCAATGGAGTCTCAATACCCCATCCCATGAGACACAGTCCGGCACCCTTAAAAGGAACCAGCAGCAAAGGCAACACTGCATTGGGCAGACCCGGTTTCCACAGAATCTGCTGTCCAATGCCCAACCACAACCCGAGTGCCTCAGAGGAGACGATGGAACAGCAGGAGGAGGAACAGGCTCGACCAGCAAATCAGTGCACCCCAGGGAGGGAGGGGTACAGCCACAACATTGAGGGGGATGGGGGAACCCCATCACCTCTGCAGAAAGCCCTGAACCCACCTGCCAGAAGAGTGCCCCCTGGACCAATGAGGAGACCCAAGCCTTCATCAGCCTCTGGGGGGACGACATGGTGTAACATGACCTGTGCCTGTTGCACCAGAATGAGTGGGTATATCAGCCGCTTGCCACCCAGATGGCGGAAGTGGGCGAAAATTATTTTGTCAAAGTTATATGCCGCCATTCCCACAGAGTCTCAGGGCAGCTTACAGTCATAAAAACAATATTAAAAATCATTAAAATCATCAATAACAATAATATATTCCCTTAACGTCCCCCCCAACCCCCCCTACACCCCACTCCCACCTAACCCCATCTCTGCCTGCCAAATGCCTGGCCAAATAGAAAGGTATTGTTTCCAGAAGATGAACAGTCTCGGACTTAGGCAGACCCCCAGGGGGAGGGAGTTCCATAATCACGGGGCAGTCACCGAGAATGCCTCCCTGAACACCCTAGCTGTGGACAGTGGGCCAAGTGGACAGTGGGATGGCTCTCCAGCTGCCAGGCGTTCCAGGCCCATTTGTTCTGTGCCCCTCCTCGAACCAGGGAGTGTCAGCTATGGTTTTACTCCCCAGGGCAGGCCTCACCACCACCATGTCTGTTTTTACCAGCTGCTCAAGTCCTTCCCACATATTTCCACCCTGGTCCTCAGAAAAGTACTTTAAGGGGATTTAATATTTTTAAGTTAGGCTGCCTTATAGTTGCAAATTCTAAGAACTTTGTGTGTATTCCAGCTCCTTGCAGAATCCCTGAGGGAAGATGGGAAGATGAATCATTGAGATGAAATCTCCCTTTTCCTATGGCCACAGTGGCACTTACTGGAGAAACAAGGGAGGGGGGGCATAGCTCAAGTGGTAAGAGAGCATGCTTTGCATAAGGTCCCAGGTTCAATCCCCAGCATCTCCACCTCAGAATCCCTGGTAGCACACCTGGGGGAGGCCCCTGCTGCGGGCTTGGAGGGGTCTCAGATAGTACACCAGGATGGCCTCTGCCAGAGACCCTGGAAGAGCTGGATTTGGATCTGAATTTGAAACCCCTGCTGCCATGTCAGGTTGTGACAATACTGGGCTAAGATGGACCATTGGTCTGACTCAGTTAGGCAGTTTAGTTTAGTAATCTCAAGGACTTCAAAAACAGTTCTCTAGAGTAAATTCTTGGAGCACTGCAGCCGTAGAGTTTGCAGCTCAAATCTATCAACTCAGTCTCCAGATGTAGTACTGTGCCAGGTTTCCTTAAGGAGTGAGATTTAAAGCTAATTACCTACCTTTCATTGTATAAAAATGATTTAATTGAATTGTGTTTATTTCAATCTGCCTACGTTGGCTAGCCAGCCACTCTAAAGTCCTTTCCCCCTTTCTTGGCACATGAGCTAACTTTCCTTTTAAGACCTTGTTACGGCTCATAACACCAAGAGCAACCCCATGGGCTCTCTCTATCTAAAGTCCATGTGGAGAAAAATTCTTGAGGACTTGCAGCATGGATTGTATGTGACTCAGCTCTTGTGCAAACAGGCTGCCTGTTTTATCATTCTGTTTGATCAAGCCTGCTTGCACAATTGACTCAAACCCTCCATTTCAAAAGATTCCCGCACATGAATAGGGTTTCCTTCAAAAATCTAAAATTAAAGAAAACTCCATGACTCAGGCTTCTTGTCGGGTCAGGTTTTAGAAGCTCTCTCCCGATAGCTAATAGACTGTATTTCAAAGGGAGGAAACGAGTGAGGAATAGAAAGCGGAGTTTTATACGGTTGGAACATGAAAGGAGTTATGGAAAGTTAGACCAACAGGGAAGGCTTTTTCTTTTTAGATATCAGAGGGGATTCCAAGTGTGTGTGAGAGAGAACAAGAATAAGAATGACTGAATTGTGGGTGAAAGAGCACATTGCTCATACAAAGTAATTTTGGTGCCAATAGATATTTAAGGGGGCAAAGAAATGATGTAATAAGGAGAATCACTTGTTTGGAGACAGTTTGAAGCCCTTTCCTACAATCAATTATAAAACTAATTGAGAAATGAGACTAAGGCTGTGCCTCTTATGTTGACAGGATATGTGTCAAGGAGCTCAGGCTTAGGACACCATCCTCTGTAGGGAGAGCACCCAAGCTAACAGTTCATTTACATGAATCTCACTTCAGTGAAGGGACTCCCACCTGTCCTAGTTCAGGTGCTATCCCCACAGACGATTGTGCCATTAGCTACAATCTGAAATTATAAACTTTTTAAAAACCAGTTTAGCCATGATCTTCAACACTTTCTCTGAAGTTGTCCCACTGACTTCAGTTTAAGTCAATTTAGCTCAAGGTATGTGACCTTATCTAGTTTAAACCAGTATGTTAGTGATCAACATAAGGGCGCTGTTAGATGATCCCGCTCGCAAGCGGGATCGTTCAGTGCCGGCATCTTCCCCCCGCCTTCCTCTGAACGCCATGTCTGATGCTCAGACCCGGCGTCCAGTGTTTGTGCACATGTGTGCCCTTCTGTGCGTGCACACTCGCCAAAAGAACCCGGAAGTGCGGCGTAAAGCCGGCACTTCGGGAATCCGCGTTGGAGGGGGCAGAATCACCTGCCTGGTCTAACGCGGGGGAAGATCTAGCTGTACTGTTTAAACAAGCGCCAAGAAATGCGGCTGATCAAAGGATCAGCTGCGTTTCTTGTCTTGTTTAAAAGCGCCCTGAGACTTGCATCCTGTACTGTAAGGACAAAATAAGTCAATAGTTCTGCATCGAGTCAGCAGCTAGTTTGAAAGAATGAAGCCTATATTTATTGAATATTTTTCTACATGAGTTTTCCTGACGGTTTATTTTTCTTTCAATCAGTATCCTGACAACCCCTAAAATTGGGGGTCTTGCGTCAAAACTGACTGTAAAAATAGCATGGTCGAATTCTGTGGGTTTTGCTCTCTGAAGTCCAGAAATATTTTATTTCAATTTACAAGAAAAAGATGCTGCTTTTAGTCTGCAAACTCATTATAGGATCAGACAGGAACTAGATTCTTTCTGGATCCCTTATCCTCACAAGTAATAAAGATTAAGGAAATACTCCTCATGCCATTGAAGCTAACGGGAATTTTGCCACTGATTTCAAGTGAGTAGGGATTGCATCCTGAGTAGAAGAAATTCTGCCTTCAATTGCACCTATACCATCCCATTGTATAGGATGCAGTGGCATAGATGTAAATGACGGCAGAATTTGGCCCTCTAAGTGGAAGGTAGGTGAAAGGTGGGGAAGTGGGAATGAGATTGCTTAGTTGTAAGAGGTGGGGAGAGAGTTTGGTAAGATTATGTTTGTACTTGGGGCTTATTTAATTGTATAGTGGAGTAGAAGGAGGTGAGGAATTTTGGGACAACCATGGTCCCTCTGTGAGAGGGAGAGGTATGGACTTGGAGGAGAGATTAGGTGGGAAGGAGACACCCCACCCACCCCAGATAAGAGGTGGGGGTGTGGGTGGGATGGGAAGGGGTATCGAGGGCTGGGGAGTTTGATGTTTTATTTGTATTTTGTGTTAATATATTGTGTTTATTGTTGTGAGCAATAGTAGCAGCAATGAAACGCATGCAAATTTTGCTAAATTTCTTTTCCCCCCACTAAATTAAATTCAACGCATGTGGCTGAATACATGTTCATGAGCTAATCTCATGACTAAGAAGGTGCCATTTTTACATACCAGCAAAAGAAAGGGAAACAACCCTGCAAGAGAAAACAAACACAAAGTGTCCAAGACACACCAGACTGTAAAGAAACAAAACTGTAATTGGACTAATATATATATTAAAAAGAAATTATATGTGCACAATATAAATGTATTGTATAATTATCACCAAACTAGAACAACCATACAGATATGTATTTATTGTACCATGTAAAACAAAAATACACAATATGCAGAAAATGTTCTAATTGATGCAACAATCATATGAAAAATGTGGATCTCTTAATAATCCATAATCAAGTCAATAAAATATGTCTCAGTACTGTCAATAAAACAAGTAACATCTATGAGTTCCTGGGTCACTTTACTCGTTTCAATGAGGATCTTTCTCCAAAAGGATCTTCAAAACAGCTTATGATGGTCCTCACCAAGGAGTTACAGGTTAACTCCTTGGTGAGGACCATTGTGGGCAGATTGTGGGTGGATGAAACCTGCTGCAACCAAGAGAGTTACATAATCTTGCTGGTAAATCACCTTCTATACATACTAGACTGTAAGACTGTGGTAACCAAATTCTCAAATATGCTCTGTGGTTTAAAAGAGTAGGTTTATCCACACTAGAAACTGGAATAGATCCAAATGGATTCAGTTTCTCCTAATTCAACTGTTGTCTTAACCCAAGTAAGGGAGTAAAGTTGTCCTTCTGATGAGCTACCTTCTGCATCTACATCTAGTGTGAGGCTAAAATGCTTCACCCACAATGACTTAACTTGTAACTCCTTGGTGAGGACCATCATAAGCAACTTTGAAGATCTTTTTGTGTGGATTTTGTCCAGTTCTGCAGATATACATCCATCTTGAGAAAGATCCTCATTGAAATGAGTGATAATGTGACCCGAGAACTCGTAGATGTTACTCGTTTTATTGACAATGCTGAGACATATTTTATTGACTGAATTATGGATTATTAAGAGATCCACATTTTTCATATGATTGTTGCATCAATTAGAACATTTTCTGCATATTTTGATTTTACATGGTACAATAAATACATATCCGTATGGTTGTTCTAATTTGGTGATAATTATGCAATACATTTATAATGTGCATATTATAAATATGTACATTATGAAGCCTTTGGCTTCATACCTAAATACCCCCTTCAGATAAATAAGTAATTATTCTTTTGAATTTGTTCTTAATGACTCAGAATCTTATAAATCAATATCGTTCTAAAATTTCCTTTCTAAATTAGGTAGAACCAAGGCAGACATAACCTCTGTTTTTCAACAACTTCCTGGAAAGAATCCATATATGAAATTATGTAGAATTAATAGAATTTAATAAAACTTCAGTGAGGCTAATAGACTCCAATGCGTTTCATAGAGCTCCAGTGAAACTGAAAGACTCTATCGAAGTGGGACAATGATCAAGACCGGTAAAAGGTTACCATCTATAAAATTGGTTTATAGAAGTAAGGAGGGGTGAAGTCAAAATAATCAAGAAAAGTGGAAACGTAGAAACCAAAAACATCTTTCACTTGGCAAAAAACAAACTTCATTTTTATTGGAGGACCCCTGACCTACTAGATGCTGATTGGAGGAACACATGGCAGTCATATTGAAAGACTCTCAGAAATCCTATAAAACTGGCAAGATATTGTTGACAAAGGAGGGAAGATCTTGCTTGCTATGGAGACTTGCTGAAAGGCAAAGGCCTGAATAGGTCTGAAGGGACTTAGTTGTTTTTTCTTTCTTTGCTTTAATTATGGTTTTTTCCTAAGTCTTTTCTTAAGTCTTTTCTTTTCCATTTTAAAGTTATTTTTAAGCTTCTTAAGCTTACTTTTCTCTTTTATTTTATTTTAATTTCTTTTATTTCATGTTCTCATTTTTCACTACTTCCAAGTCATTTTTGTTTTAATTTCTCTTTTGTTTTGTTTCATTTTCTTTATTCTTTTAAAAGTTATTTTAATTCCCAGTTGGAATTTTCTAATATTTTACCTGAGAAAAGGGCAATTCCTACTTTTCTCTACTTTTTGTTTACTCAGCCTTGTGGGCAGAGTTCCCCCAAGTGCTTCACTGTCTTTCCCCTCCCTTTTTGGAGCTTACATGCTCCTTGCCTGTTGAGGGGCCAGTAACAAATTATGTTTTATATTTTTCTTTATCTTTTCTATCTTTTATTTTTACTATTTTTACTTTAATTCTTACCAAGTCTCCAGCATTAGCAGCAAGTTAACATCTAATCTTCCTCAGCAGGACCCCACAGACCCTGAGCAACTTTTATGAGACCTGTGATATCTGTTTGGTGAGATATATTTTCCAAGAATATATATTTTGTAATCAATAACCTTTTTTGCGTGCTTCCGTAGTGCTTTTATAGTAGTGTGCAAGCCAGTTTGACAGGGCAATAAGTTGTAGTATTTTTAGTTATAATAATTGTCTATTGTGACTTTTTGATAAGAAAACATAAGCTTTCCTATGGGGATCCCTGGCCCCACGGTGGAGCTAATTCCTGGGAGAATCTCGGGGTAACAAAGGCTGTGATCCTAAAGCCACTTATTCTGGTGTAGTCACATTGGTTTTATGATTTTGATTTACCTCTGCTTAAAAGCACTGGTTGCATGGTTGTCAAAACAAGCCCTCATTGGCAACCAATAGATCAGGTAAGAAATTTGTTGGATTTAGATCAAATGGCTTCTTCTAGTAACTAGAGAACAAAACGTTGCATTTACTTTAAAAAATTTTCCTTAGAATCCTGTGCCTGTTGAAGTCTGATTTCGCATTTTTACTTTAGTAAAAGCCAATTTAAAAGGAAACTATAAGCAGAATAGATATATCCATTTCAAAGCTTTACAGATATTACCAAGTTTTCCTTTATTTTTGCAAGTGCACAATCCACAGCAAACATGATTAAAGGAGGCTGCTCACTGTTCCAACTGTATATTGTGACCTTTTTTAAAGTGTACACAATCCAGTGTGCTGATTCAGTGCAATGCTTCATGCCAGTTCAGCCTGTCATTGGCAGTGGAAGGAAAATAAGGAATCCAATCCAGATGTTCATCAGATTATTTGATATACTCAAAGCCTAAATGTCATGAAGCAAAATAGGAGAGATACAAAGGGAGGTAGATGGTGGGATAAGAAGTTTACGATTTGCATGAAAAGGAGAAATAGTCATTAAATATTCTTTATATGTCCAACTAGATTTTAATGTGTAAGGACATAATTAAGCTGCTAAATGAACTGGAGCCACTTGTATCTGGAAAACCTGCCAGAAATTAATCAGTAAGGAACTATTTATTCAACCTGTTTAAACAAAAATTAATTGTTTTGATGAATGAGATTTTTAAAATAAATTAGTACATATCCTGCCAGTATTTTTTCAGTATAAAGCAATGAATCTTTTCTTGTTCTGACATAACTGCCATAAAATAACTTAAGTATCTAGCCTACTTCAGCAGCACATTTCATTCTGCATTTCAAGAGACATAGGGTGAAAACAAACATGACACTAACCACCCTTTAACCAACCTTGGTGGTTATTTATGCATGTTGCAGGGCTTTATTGGTGCCCTATGCAGCCCTGAAACATGCATAAATGACCACCAAGGGTGGTTAAAGGGTGGTTAGCGTCATGTCTGCTTTCACCCATAGGGTGATTTCAGACGTTATGGGCTCTCGAGTCACCACAGTGGATTACCAGCGGTGGCGAGCGGACCAACCACCCCCCGTGGTCCAGGAAGGCCCCAAACAGACGTGACGGGAGTGGGACCATGGCAGGGAATTGGCCTGACAGACCACAGCCCAGGGCAGTGCAACAGATGTGACGCCGCTTCCGGGCCGTGGTCAAAACACCCAGAAAGCACCGAGGAGGGGTGGGAGGCAGACATGGCTAACAAGGGCAAACGAAGCCAGAAGGGCCAAAAGGAAATGCCCACATAAGGGAAATGGGAAGGGAGGAGGAGGAGGGAGAAGAGCCGCTGAGGCAGTACACACAACAGGCACAGAGAAAACAAGGTCATAGCGGAACACACAGCACAAACACACACCTGGGTGCAAACACACCCGCACAGAAAAGGAAGGGAAGGGGGAACACAGCGGGACGGCCAACACACACAGCACAACGGGCAAAGGGGGGAGCGGGGACCTGGGCCCAGGGGGGGATCAGCTCGGGGGCAGGGCAGGACACGGGGAACGGCATCCAGAACCCCGACAACAGCACAGGCAGCACGGGCAAACCCACAGTTACACAGGGAGCCCTGGCATGGGGGGACCCCTCAGGGGCAGAGCACAGGCACAGGGGGAGGCCACACAGGCAGGGAGCAGCCCAGGAATAGTCCAGGAGGCTGACAAGGACCCCATGTGCCAGCGAGGGTGTGATGAACGGGATGGAGGTGAGCCGGAGCTGAAGAGCTGAGCAGGCGATCCAACACCCCCCCAGGGGGATGCCAGGAGGCGCAGTCCAGGGGGCCCAGGACCCCACAGTCACAGAGGCAACCTGGGGGGCAGGGGGGCACGGGCACAGGAGGGATCGCGTCTGGACTATGAAGGACAGCAGCACCTGAGGTGCTGCGAGCCGGCTCGGAGACCAGGACACAGCAACAGGCGAAGGCAGTCATGGAGGGGAACACTGGTTGCAGAGGCGGATGTGGGGGCATGGAGGGGGCCCAGAGGCACAGGCAGGGGCAGCGGAACTGAACCCCAGGAACCAACCAACACAGCAGCAAGCCCGGGACATCATGGAGGGAGCAGGCAGTGACCCACGGCAGCAGGGCAGAGGCGGGAGCTCACAGTGGGGCCAGCATCCAGGGCCCAGAAGGCACAGGGGGCCTCACAGCCAGCTGCAGGGGTCCATGAAGGGGCCCGGGTTAGGTGGTCCACCAGGTGCATGTAGTGGGGCCACTGAAGCATGCCCCGACAGTATCCCAGTGCTGACATGTGGTGGGAGATGAGGTATTATGCCTTGAAGGGATCCTGCATGGCGAGCCCCACCTAGACGTCGGATCAGGACCACACACCAGCCAGCGACGTCAGCTCTGCCCCGGTGGGCTCTGACAAGCCATAGTCAGCAGCTGGGGGCTACAGAAGGTGACTGATCTCCAACAGGTGGTGATAGACTGCCCCACATGACCGCTGGCCCACGGGTCCCGTGAACACAGCGAAAGAAGGACATGGCCAAAGCAGGGCCCCCCTCCACCAGACAGGCCGTGTAGGTGGCCAGGCTGCACACAGAGAGATCAGACACAGTCTCCACCGCAGACCACCCCACATGCAAGCACCTCATCTCTGGGATGCCCCCATCGGGAAAGGGATGGAGGCCCAGCGTCTCTGCATGCAGTCAGCAATCGCAGGTGCTCGCCTCATAGCCAAAGTAGCGCAGGCCGGAGCTCAGACTCACATAGGCACCTGTGAGGCTGTCTGGGCAGCTCAGGAGCAATTGCACAGCCAGGGAATGCCACAGGTCACACAGGGCCATGGTCTCATGGAAGGTCCAGCTATGGGGGGTGCCGGGGGTGGTGGGGCCCACGAGCCCTGGGGAAGCACTGCCGGCCATGGTCCGGATATTAACTGCAAGGAAAGAGGGGCCCCACAATCCCTGGAGGGACGGGAGGGGAAGCAGGGGAGCTCCAAGGTCAAGCAATAAGGCCACAGGCCGCAACATAGCAATCAAGCGAGGCATGGGGTGTGGACCTAGCCCAGCTTCTGGAACCAAGCACACATACAGGACAGCCTACACACTAATCAGGGCGGCGAGGACAACAGGAAGGCAACACAAAGAGATGGGAGGTGATGACAGCAGGAATGCAGCTTCTGCCTGCACGCCCGGGCGCAGGCTGACCCATGTGCCAGGCCCCATGCAGGGACCACAGGTGTGATCAATGGGGTGCCCACTGCCTCCCCGCCCCAGTCGCCCTGCAGGAGCCGAGCCAGCCAGCTGGGGGGGCAGGCAGAGGCAACCCCGGGCCCCCCGCCCGGTCGCCAGGTCGCAACCTGGGGGTGGGGCGACACATGCCCCAGCCTATACTGGTTGCGGCTGCAACTCACCCGGGGCACCATTCACCATGGAGCTGGGATGGTTGGGTGCCTGCGGGATGCACCTAGCAGTCTGCGCAGAGTGGTACCACTCGCACACGGACCTCTTGCGCATCCAGACATCAGAGGTGCACCTGACCGCCTGCCTGCAAATGTGTATGGCCAGGAGTGCTGCAAGAGCCCAGCGAGCCCACCACACGCACAGGTGCTCCCTGGCCCAGCTCAGGGCCCAGCGGGTGTCTGGGACGGCCCAACAGGCCCTCATCTGCACCCAGGAGTGGGCTACTGTGCTCTGTGAGGCAGCCAGCTGGCTCCAGTGGCAGAGGGAGACCATGGGGCATGCAGCCCTGCTTGCTATGCCCATTGCCCAGTGGGTATTGGTCATGGAGCAGGTACAGGGGTGGTGGGCCAGGGCACTGGCTCACTAGGACGAGGCCACCTGGAGAGTGCACTTTCGGATGGACAGGCACAGCCTCCTGCAACTTGCGGAGCTGTTAATGCCCTGGCTGGAGTGGCAGCACACCCCCATGCGGGCCCCCATTCCCATGGTCCATTGGGTGGCCTTCAGAATCTGGACCCTAGCAACGCCCGACTCCTGCCAGTCCGTCTCGCAGCACGTCGGCGTTGGGGTGAGCACCATCACCGGGATCCTGCAAGACATCTGCGAGGCGGTGGAGGGCGTGCTCCTGGACCGAGCGATCCAGCTGGTGGACCAGGAGGCTGTGATGGCCGGCTTCATGGCTGGAGGATTCCCCAACTGCATGGGTGCCGTGGATGGCACCCACGTCGAGATCCTCCACCCATCCGATGAGGAGGCCGCGGAATATGTCAACCGACATGGGTACCACTTCCTGCAGCTGCAGGCGGTTGTGGACCACCGGGGGTGGTTCATAGATATTTACACGGGCCACTCTGGGTGCAACCACAATGCCCGGATCATGACCATCTCTCCCTTCTATGCCCGGATGTACCGCGGGGACTTCACGGACATGGGGATGACCCGGATCAAGGGGGTGCTGATGCCCCCCTGCATCCTGGGGGACCCGGCCTATTCACTCACCCAGTGGCTGATGAAGGCATACCCAGTCGCCAGGAACCCTGTGGAGATGCTGTACAATACCCACCTGTGTGCAAGCAGGACCATGGTCGAGAGGGCCTTCGGGGCCCTCAAGCAGTGCTGGAGGTTCCTCGTGGGCCAGCTGGACTACACGGTGGAGACCTCGGTCCTGGTGATCAGAGCCTTCTGTGTGCTGCACAACGTGTGCGAGACCAATGGGGCTGCCCTCAAGTACCCCGTGCCTCAACACCCTCCCGGTCCCGTGCGTCTCTATGTGAATGCTGAGAACCCACAGGAGTAGGGCTGTAGTGGAAAGTCGCAGCGGTAACTATTTCCTCAAGAAACAGTGTTTCCACAATTAGTGGTATGGCGTGGCAGAGGCTTTCATTCCGCTAGTTTCATTCCGCTACTTCCAAAGTTCTGCTAATTTCATTCTGCTACTTCCACAGGCTTCACAAATAATGGAAATATGCCATTTTCGCTACTTTTGACATTCTGTGAGCACCACAAAATAGCAGAACAGCGGTTTTCTGATAGTTTCTGACAATTCCACAATTTTTCCGATAGTTTCCGAATTTGCAGAATGCTGGCGGAATTAGCGGAATGTCGGCAGAAAAGCTGCAGTGTGGCACGGGCAATTCCAAAATGGCAGAATGGAATCATGGCATGGTAAAAGTTGCTGCCGTTTCAGCCCTATACGGGAGTACTGATACGCAAAGCGCATCCGTGCTGCCCTTACTAGGTGGACAGCTGGGAGGCCAAGGCGTGAGGCCACACACCACCGTCTCCACCACCCCGGGGCCCCCACCAGCACCCTGGACAATGGCTGCGACTGTGGTGCCTGTGCATTTATTGTGCATACCTCCTACAGTTCCCACCACCACCACCACCAACCACCCAGTGCCGTATCCACCCCCCCTCAAGCTGCTCGACCCCTTCCCCCCTTCCCCCATGACCTACCTGTCTCTGGGGCCTCCCTCTCAACTGCCCTGTGGCCACCGTGGAGCTCTGGGAG
>QEPC01014699.1:1066436-1081483 GCA_003113815.1 Sphenodon punctatus | reverse complement strand
CCCCTAATAAACACCCATCGGATGGGTGTGAGAGTGCCCGTGTAAACATCCACAAGTGGGTGGGTGTGCATTCATGACCCACCCACCAACACCCACAGAGCAGCTGGGAAGGAGCCAGCATGGTCCGTGCATGGAGATGGGTGTTCAACACCCGCCTGTCTGTGTAAAAACCAAAACACCCACATCCACCGGAACAGGTCCGCCGAGACCACAGAGAGATGTCTAGAGAGGCCACACAGGTGCCCCCAAGCAGAA
Organism: Sphenodon punctatus; assembly: GCA_003113815.1. Classification (NCBI taxonomy): domain Eukaryota; kingdom Metazoa; phylum Chordata; class Lepidosauria; order Sphenodontia; family Sphenodontidae; genus Sphenodon; species Sphenodon punctatus. Next base: position 1,081,228 of record QEPC01014699.1, on the reverse strand, counting down.
ACGCCCACCCAGGGAGACGCCAGACGCCCACCCGGGAACCCTTAAAAGGGATCCGAAACAGGACATGGGTGCGCTGCCTCCCAATATGTCTGGAAGGAAAGCCCCCAACAAAATGAAGGGAGCCAGTGCTGCGACTCATGCAGGATGGGTCAGGGTAAGCAGAGGGACCCCAGGATGCCCAGGGAAGGGGGGCCAGCACCACAGGCCAGGGGAGGAAGTGGGAAGGACCACTAAACACAGCACACCCATCCTGTCACAGGACCGAGGACAGACCATGGCGCCCACACTGACTGCATCCCCCCACTCCAGCACAGCCACGGGGCACAGGGAAGGGAGTGCAAGTGACAGTGAGGTATGTGCAAGGGGACCCCAAGAACCCGGGGAGGGGGGCCCACATGCCAATAGCAGAAAACAACCCAAGGGAGCACAGGGCGGGCAGCTGACAGCTAATGGTTTCCACCCCCAGGGCAGCACCCAGACACAGGAGCAATGCACCACTGGGGAGACAGCTGAGGAGGGCCTCCATGAGAGCCAGGTAAGGTGCCCGTGCCCCTCGGGGGGAGTGGGGATGGATTCCCCCACAAGGGAGCACAGGGGGGGCTGTGGGGCAGATGCTAACCCCTCTGCAATACCCCTAACAGGAGACAACCAGCTCCGCTGTCACCACAGCGACCGGGTGGGACCCAAGCCGCCACACTGGTAGGCCCCCCACAAGCGGTACTCAAAAGGGGGAGCCCTGGTTGAGGCAGAAGACCAGGGACTTCATATGTGTGGGGGGGGCCGAAAAGGTCCAGCATGACCTGGTGCGCAGCTACAAGACCAAACAGGTCTATGAAGCCATCGCCGAGGAGATGCAGAGGCAGGGGTACAATAGGGATGTCACCCAGTGCACGCAGCAGGCAAAGGACTTGAGGTCTGGATATAAACATATCAAGGACAACTATCTCAAGTCCAGCCATGCCATGCGTACAATGGAGTTCCATGATGAGCTGGACCAGTTCCTCTGCATGGACAGGGATATAGTTACCTCCTGCATACACGGCACCACTTTCGCCAGGGGCAGGCGGAGGGCGTTTACAACACACACCCTGCTCGACCCCCAGAGCAGGAGGAGGCTGCTGCCCCTGGTGAGGCAAGCTATGATGCAGGAGGGGACGGCCCCATCACACAGGGGGAGGAGGCAGCCCAGGAACCCGCTCACTCAAACATCGCCCTCCGCGTGCACCTACAAAACCCACAAGGCGTCGAGCCGTGGGGAAGGGGGGCGTATGCAGAGTGGACAGAGACCTGGGATGCCTCCCAGGAAGCAGAGTAAGATGATCCAGGTAGGAACACAACCAGGGCCCGGGGGGGGGAAACGGGACATAGGGTAGGTGGGGAATTACCACAGTGACCGGAGCCTAAGCTGGCCAGCAGGGATTGACTGATGGATCCACATTCCCTTTACAGCTCAAGGCGCCCTGGAGGTTCATGAGGAGGAGGTTGCGGAGGAGGAGGTGGTCGAGGAGGAACCAGAGGCACCCCTGAGAGCTGGGCACCAGGACAACGATGGTAGGCCACAATGCACAAGGGATGGGTCCCAACCGGTAACGGGGTAACAGGCTAATGGGCTAACAGGCCAGCCACAGGGGCAGCCCCTAGAACCAACCACCCCCCACGTGTGACAGGGAAGGGCTGGTGACCATCACTGTTGGGTTACCAAGCCACATGGGTTAACAGCCCCTGAGGGGTATGCAGGGGGAGTCGCAAGGGGGGGGGGACGACCAAGTGACAGGCCCCTAGGAGGAGTTGTAACAGCATGGTCCAGGGTGACTGCGCCCCCAGATGGGGCTGTCTTAGTGGTCCGACAGAGGGGACACGTTTCCCCGAGACCCCGCCCAACCAGTAACATAGGGACAGACAGGGAGTGGGGGCGGGCACCCCCCAGGGTGACATGGATTCACAGCCATGGACACAAAGTATGGACTCGGAAAGCCTCACACTCCAACCTGTTACCATCCCTCCCACAGATGAGCGCCCCGGTCCAGCAAGGGGAGCTGCTGCGGCAGTGCCAAGAGGAATTGGGAGATGCGGGCGCAGAACAGGCGGAGAGAGGACCTCGGCAGGGAACTGCTGGAGGAAACCAGAAGATTAGTCGAGGTGCATGCAGAGGAGCTCGCCCTCAAGGGAGGTCCAAAGAGGGGAGGGGGAGAGGAACCAGGACATATTGGCAGCCATGCTAACCCGATCCCGCACCGAGCACCTGTGGGACAAGCGCCAGACTGCCACCCTCCACCGTGAGATGTGGCTCAACAGAGCTGAGAGGGTGAGGGGACGTGTCGCGCTGGAGAGAATCTCCACCCAGGCCCATGACCTCATTGGGGAGGTAGTGGTGCTCCTGTGGAGAGAACCCCGGTGGGACGCATTCCCTCCAGGCCTGGGTGGCAGCTGGGTACCACCGGGGCACCCCCCTACAGGTGCAGGTGCCCCCCTCCCTGCACTTCAGCCAACCATGGTTTCCCCAGCAGCATCCCTTTTCTGGTCTAGTTGACAGGATCCCTTTCCCCCACATAGCCCCAAAACAACAGTCCATGCCAGTTCCTCCACAGCTGCCTTCGAGACCCCCTCTCCGGGAACCACTGTCTCCCCCGCTCAAACCAGAACCTCCAGGTGACCAACTGCCCATGCCGGCCACCCCACCAGCTCTGGTAAGCCGGACCACAGAGCTGTCAGGAAAGGCAGGGGGGGGAGAGGGGAAGGCATCGCTAACAGCAGAGGGATGGGCAGAGGGGATGCTGTGTGGGGAGCAATGGGAACACCAGAGGGCCATGGAAGGGGCTGTGGCGCTGGGGTAACAGTGCAAGCCAGGGTGTATCACCAACCTTATTTTCCATCACCGCAGGGTCCAGCACCCCAGCCCAGCATGGAGCGGCCTGTGGACAGCGGAGAGCCCGGGCCAGCAGGCAGGCAGTCCCAAAGGATGGCGGCTGCAAGGGCCCACAGGGGAGCGAGCCCCAGTGGTGCACTGAAGCACGTATGAGGAAGGCCCCGCAAACCATGGCACCCCCCCGTACAGAACCCCAAATAAACTGTATTGTACATTACCACTCTGTAGTTCGGTGTGTCAATGGGGGCACCATGGTGTGTAGGGGTCGCTCCACATGTAGACGGGGGCAGCACATGCACAATAGAGGTGCCGGAACCATATGTCTCTGGCCTGCAGGCAGCTGGGTGGGCAACAGCATAGCTCCCATGGCCGGGTTCAGGTCTGCACAGTTACAACAGTGGAGCACCGGGCATGCCACCAGACAGCCGGTGATGGGCCGAGGCCTGGTGTGGTATGCTTGCCATGGCTAGAAGGCAGTGGGTGACCTAGTGGCGCACGGCACCGGCCTCATAGGACCGGGGAACTCCTACAACCCAAACAACAGCCCAGAAGCAGATTAGGAAGCAGACATATCTGATTTTATTGTTACCCATTATGTCAACAGGACTACTCAGTTGCCTGCCATCTGAGTGACAATATGCCTACGCAGAGTGTCCCGGTTCTCCTCAGATATGCGCTGGGACGCTCCTCCCTGGACATGTTGGTAGAGGGGCATGGGACCCTCTCTCTGAACCGGTGGGGGGTAGTCAAGGGCAGCTCCCCCAGTCTTGCAGATATTGTGCAGGATGCAGGCCGTCAGTACAAGGATGGAGGTATGCTTGTAGGTCGAACTGGCTCCTGTTCATGAGCAGCCCAAATGCCCACTCCACTACGCTCCAACTCGATGAGAGGCATTCACTGAAGAACTGGCGGTCCGCTGTGCGCACCATGGGATAGGCCCTCATAAGCCACAGGCTCAGCGGGTAGGCTGGGTCCCCTATCACCACTGGGGCCATGGAGACCCCCTCAATGATCCGGTACAGGTTGGAGGCTATCTCCCCATCAAACATGCATGCATAGAAGGGGGAGGCCCGCAGTATGTGTGCATCATGGCTCCTCCCAGAGTGGCTGGTGTAGTCATCAGTAAATAAGGCCCTGTGATCCACCACAGCCTGGAGATTGACTGAGAATGCCTGCTTCCAATTCAGGAAGTCCGTCTTGGCATGTGGGGTCCAGATTATAGGGATGTGGGGGGTGGGGGTGTCTATCGCCCCTATGCAATGGGGGAAGCCCATGTCCTCAAAGCCACAGATCACAACCTCTGGATCCTGGAGCTGTATGACCCGCTTGAGCAGTAGCTCCACGAGTAGGTCGCACACGTCATGGAGCACCCTGTTAACAGTCGTGGTCCTCACCCCGAACTTCTCCTCAACGCTCCGACAGGAATCGGGGGTGGCCAGTCTCCACACGGCCATGGCCAAGCACATCCCTGGAGGCAGCAGATACCACATGTAGGTCTCGTGCCTCTGGAAATGTGGATTGAGGAGCTCTCCGAGCCGGGCCAACAGGGAGCGGTTCGTGCAGAAGTGGTTCATCCATTCCTCATCCATCCAGGTGGCCAGCATGTTCTCCCACCATTCATTGGTGCAAGAGCGCATCCAATGCAGCCTCTGCGTTGGGACAGTGACACGGCGCCTGTAGACACTGAGCGGCCCCTGGGACAGTACCAGGTGCATGTCCTGGGACACCGCTGTTCCGAACATGGACAGTCGGTGGACAGTTACCCTCCGTGCCCACCACAATGATGCAGCTTAACGCACCTTGGCCACTCTCCTGCGCCGTACACCATGGCTGTAGAAGTGGTGACCCGGCAGTAGTAGCTCGGCCCATTGCTTGAACACCAGCACCAGGATCATGAAGCAGGAGACAGGACCATTAACAAGATGGTCCTCTCCTCAGGAGGCTCATCAACAGGCAGCATGGTGCCACCAACAACACGCACACTCAGGGGGAACCCACCACCGGTACCTGTGCTGGATACCCTTGCAGCTACCTGCCTAGGCATTATGTGGCCGGAGGACCTGATCGAGGCCCGCGCAGTTGTGACTGCATCCCCTTTCACTACCTGGCCTGTCAGTGGCCTCTGCACCTAGCTATCACCCCCCTGTGATTTGTTCCACAAGGCCCCAAGCCCTGTGCGCCCTGCACACCCACACCGTGCCTCCCACGTCCCCTGCAACCCCAAGCCTGTCCCAGGGTGCTGGGAACAGCTGCATGGGGCGACCCGCTGAGCACACCCACCTACCCCCACCTCTGCACCTACACCCTGTTCTGGACACCAGCACCAGCGTTCTATCGCTGCGTTCCCTCACTATCACCACTCAGTCAACATGCTCACACCACCTCTCACTCTACACCCCACACCTGGCCACAGCAACCAGCACACATATGCACCGTGGCAGCCCGTGCTATGTGCTCTGGGATTGGTGCAGTACCATGGGTGTGTTCCGCGCACCTCATGGGGATCCCCCCCTCGCTGGCCTGGTGGCACATCCCTCCCCCCACGGATTGCCAGACAGCCATGTGGCTAGGGGCACTGCCAGCCTCCTCTGTGGGCCAGGGGCCACCCCATCCCCTGTGCCCCTGGCCTGACCGCGTGTGATCCCTGGCCAGGGTGCATATGCACCAGCCTTGCTTCGGTCACATCACTTGAAGGCCACATCACTGTGCAGCTGTGTCCTATCAAGATACGCTGCATGGAGTGGCTCATTAGCTCCCATCTAGAGGCAGTCATGACCTTGCTGATCTGTCATTGCTAACGCTGGAATGCACCTGCCCGGTGCATGGGGCACGGATTCACAGGGTCTAGCAGGTGTCCCACTTGCAGATGTGTACGGCCGCAGCCCGGCTAATGCTGCAGAGCTTCTCGCGCATCGCTCCGTCACAGCTGCTCTCTACAGGACCCCAGTGCAAACCGCGGAGCAGCCCTTTGAACAGTCATGGCAGGGTGCAGAACAGGCCCCAAGGCCGGCGGTGGTGCAGGGGAGGAATGGTCGCCATGTGTCAACATGCTCTTGGGAATGCTGTGGCAGAGCCGCGCAGTCCAGCTGCTGATGAGTGACCCCCTGTCAGTGGTGGATGGCTTCGATCTCCTGTCGCAGTATATGTGGGTGATGGGCCATCCATTCGGGGGTCCAGCTTGCTGGAGGCGTGCCGGGGAGCTCGGCTTTACCCTCGTTCAACAACCTCTTTGGGACCAACTAGCCGCTGTTGTAGTGCCCTGGACCACACCGGAGATCACAGCTGTTCACCTGGTGGCTCCACGTCCGGAGTATAGACTGGCCCTCCAGGCCGGGGGTCCCCATGTTGCTACCGATTACACTGCCATCCTGCTGCAAGCCCCTGGTGTCTCCCGTCCATGAGCAGACTGCCAGGTCATCCTTGGGGAGCTGGGCCTGCTACCAGCCAATGTTGGAGGACCCCTGCTCCAACATGGACTCCTGTCACTCCTACCACATGTGAACTTGGCGCCCTCTGATCGGTGATGAACCTATGGGCTGTGAAGGCTGTAGCTGCCATGGGGAACCACCTCCTGCCCCGTTTCATAGTGGATGTGCATATGCATTCCTTGGGATTCTGCAGGGGCCTGTTTGCCTGGGAGGGACTTGTCCCAGACCAGCTGTTTCGGGGACACCCTCCGGCAGCTCTATGAGCAGGGCATCCCAATAGGCCCCTCCATCGCATTGTCATTGCTGTGCCTGTACTGTGGCCCGCCTCACCCGGCCCCCCCCTGCTCTGGCCTACGGTACTGTGTGACCAGGAGGTATGCTGGCCTGTTGGGCGGACCCCATTGCTACTTCTCCTCCCTCCAGCCCCCATATCCCTGTAGCATTACTGAGCACCTGCTTCCCTCTTGGAGTGGCTACAATGGTGCCCTTGTGTGCTGTTTGTGGGGAATGGACATGAGCCCCCCTGATGGCTCATCCCCCGGGTGGTGTTTGCCCATTTCCCCCTTTCACCTGATCATTAATAAAGACTGTGCCTTTGCCTGTACTGCCTTAGGTGCATTCATCTCTGTGTGCTACGCCAGTCATCCCTCCCATGGCTGCAGTCCTGTCCTTGTGTGTTGGTACCTGTGAGGGGGGTTACTGGAGTTCCTGGTCGGGATGGCTGGGGCTGTCGGGTGGCATACTGTGGTGTGTGCTGGATACCCCTGTGGGCTCCATGATGGATCGTGGGTTCGCCCTGGTGGGTGGTGTGGGCCCATGGTATCCCATTCCGAGCCCTGTCTTTCATTTGCAGGTGGCTACCTGGTGTCCTGCTTCCATGTGCGGGCACCTATCCTCTGGCCTACCCCCTGCTTTCCCCTGTGGAGGTGTCATGTACCACCTGGGTGGATTGTCTGGGCCACCATGTTGTGTGTTTGCAACATGTGTGCTGGTGATGTCCCATGGCCAGTGCGGGGTGTGTGTGCTGCGGGCCCCAACCCCTCACTGGTGGCTAGCGTTACCCTGGGGGCCATTGCACGCATGTACCGGCCTCTCTGGTGGGGGTTGGCCATTGGTTGCCCACCCCAGCTGGGATGACCCACCTGCTCCTGGTGCCCCCTGTTGGTTCCCACCATTTGCACTGTTGGCAGTGGATGGGCGGCTGATCGTGAGTGTGGACGCTGTACGGGCCTGTTGTTTGCTGCTCATGGTTCCCCTTGTTGTGAGCATGTGGGGTGCTGGCTTGGGTGTCCCTGGCCACTGCATGGGTTGTGCTTGCTGTGTGGTTACCGAATCCTGCTGACCCACGCCTTTCCGTGCACCCTCTCCCCTTTTCCCTCTCCCTTCTCCCTTCTCGATACTCTGGTTGTCTTCCTGGCTGTTCTCCACCTGGCACAGATGGCTGGGCAGCTGCAGCGTGCAGTCTTGAATCTCCACACTGGGGCCCGCCTGTACGATGAGATCAGTGAGTGTGCTGCGTGTGTGCGGAGCCCTCTCCCCGGGTGTCTGTTCAGGGTTCCACAGTGTTGGAGCCCACTGTTCCGTCCTGATGGTCCCTTCTCTCTATCCCTTAGTGCAGGCGATGATTGCAGAGTGGACCAGGGAGCAGGAGGAGGTTGTGCAGCTACTGCTGCACCTCCTGGAGCAGGTGCACCACCTGGACTGCACTCAGGCAGATCGTTGGAGCTGGGTACAGGGCCAGCATCCCTATTGAGGCCGGGGCCCTGCCCCACGGACCCGCTCTCAGTGCTGTCTTCCCATCTCCCTTGGACCTTTCCCATGTTCCACACCCTTCCCCCTTGTAATACAGTTGCTTTGCCCCCTTCCTGATCACTCCGCCCAGAAACAATTCCCCTGACCTGGCGGCCCAGGAGACAAGCGAACAGGAACAGCAAACAGGGAAGTTTGCCTAGGAGTTCACCATAGGAAGGTGCTGTGGAGGGAAAACCCTAGACAGGTGAGCAACTGTATTCACATATACACCTACACTTAGCTCCCGTCCCTTGTAGTTAAATACATAACTAGAGGTAAGCCTAACATCTCACTAAACAAGATGATGCAGACAGCAGACCAGCAGTGGGATGGGGGCTACCCAGTCTTTTGCACCGAGTGCCACATGTGCGATTATCTTCCTGTTGAGAGGTCGTATGTGTGCACCCGGTGCAAAGATCTCCTAGCTCTGTGAGAACATGTATGGTCTCTGGTGGCTAGAGTGGCTGAGCTGAAGGAGCTGAGGCAGACAGAGTGGTATATAGAGGAGTCCTTCAGGGACATAGTAGAACAGTCCCACCTCCACTCTGGCAGCCCCTGTGCTGCTTTGGAGGGGCGAGGTCTCCAGGGAGGAGAGGACAAATGTGAAATGGCAGGAAGCAATCCCGTAGCTGGGACCTGCCTTCCGGGTGATGTGTTATCCTCTCGCACCGAGGACATTTCTCTAGGGGTGTGTGCCCAGAAGGGTGGGAATAGGACAGCTGTGGTAGTTGGGGATTTGATTATTAGGAATGTAGCTAGCTGGGTTGCTGGTGGCCATGATACTGCATGGTAACTTGCCTGCCTGGTGCGAAGGTAGCGGACCTTATACGACACATAGATAGAATCCTAGAGAGTGCTGGGGAGGAACCTGTTGTTGTGGTCCATGTTGGTACCAATGACATAGGCAGATGTAGGATGGAGGTTCTGGGAGCCAAATTTAGTCTTCTAGGTAGTAGACTCAAGTCCAGAACCTCCAGGGTAGCCGTCTCGGAAGTGCTGCCTGTTCCACGTGCAGGACCCCAGAGGCAGGCGGAGCTCCATCATCTCAATGTGTGGATGAGACAATGGGTGAAAACAGATTTGACTCTAACCACCCTTTAACCACCCTTTGTGGTTATTTATGCATGTTGCAGGGCTGTATTGGTGCCCTATGCAGCCCTGTAACATGCATAAATTACCATCAAGGGTGGTTAAAGGGTGGTTAGCGTCATGTCTGTTTTCACCCAATGGTGCAAGGAAGAAGGCTTTAGATTTATCAGGAACTGGGCAGCCTTCTGGGGGGGGGGGGGAGCCTATTAGACGGTATGGGCTCCACCTTAACCAGAATGGAACCCAGCCGCTGGCACTAAAAATTAAAAATGCGATAGAGCAGTTTTTAAACTAGAACCTGGGGGAAAGCCGACAGGCACTGTGGAGTACACAGTTCGAACTGTGGCATCTATACAGGATGCTGTTAACTTAGGGGATTTAGAGTTGCTTAAGACTGAGAAAGGGATAAAAATTAAGGGACTTCAGGTGGAATTCGCTGGAGAACAGATAAAAAAACAATACAGTCCCCTATAATGTGCACAGTGAATACACGTAAATATCTATAAGCAAATGCAGAAGGCTAAAAAGTAAGATGGGAGAATTAGAGTGTATGGCGCTAAATGAAGATCTAGGCATTATAGGCATCACAGAGACATGGTGGAATGAGGATAACCAATGGGACACTAATACCAGGGTACAAAATATATCGGAATGTCAGAGTAGATAGAGTTGGTGGTGGGGTGGCTCTATATGTAAAAGACAACATTGAGTCAAGTACAAATAAAATTTTAAAGGATGCAAACTGTTCCCTAGAATCTCTATGGATAGAAATTCCAGGTATAAAGGGAAAGAGTATTGCAGTAGGGCTATACTATCGTCCCCCTGACCAGGACAGAGAGACTGATAAAGCAATGCTAAAAGAGATTAGTCAGGCTACTAAAGTCGGCAACATAATAATAATGAGTGACTTCAATTGATTGGGGGAATGTTTCCTCGGGACGGAACGTGGAGGTCAAATTTCTGGATGCCCTAAATGACTGCTTCCTAAAACAGCTGATTCTGGAACCAACAAGGAGCAGCTATTCTAGATCTAGTCTTTAGTGGCATGCAGGACCTGGTGCAAGGAGTAACTGTGGTGGAGCCACTATGCAATAGTGATAATAATATGATCACATTTGACATAATTTCTGTAGAGAGAAAGATAAACAAAAGTACAGCAGCAGCATTTAACTTTAAAAAGGGAGACTATGAAAAAATGAGGAAATTAGTTAAAAAGAAACTAAAAAGCCCAGTTGCAAGGGCTACAAGTTTGCAAGAGGTTTGGAGGCTGTTTAAAAGCACCCTTCTGGAAGCCCAGATTAAATGCATCCCGCAAGTTAAAAAAGGAAGCAGGAAGACCAAACGTCTTCCACTGTGGTTAAATGGGGAGGTGAAGGAGGCTATTAGAGCCAAAAAGGCATCCTTTAAGAAATGGAAGGCTAGTCCCAATGAAAATAATACGAAAGAGCATAAACACTGGCAACGTAAATGTAAAGTGTTAATAAGGCAGGCCAAGAGAGATTTTGAAGGGAGGCTTGCTAAAGAGGCAAAAACAAGCAACAAAAACTTTTTCAAATACATCAGAAGCAAGAAGCCTGCTAGGGAGTCAGTTGGGCCATTAGATGACAAGGGAGTAAAAGGGGCGCTCAGGGAGGATAAGGACATTGCAGAGAAGCTGAATGAGTTCTTTGCGTCGGTCTTCACTGCGGAGGATTTTGGGGAGGTACCCACGCCGGATCCTTGCTTTGTGGGCGAGGAATTGGAAGAGCTGTTACAAATCAATGTGACGTTGGAGGATGTTCTAGGGCAAATTGACAAACTGAATACTAACAAGTCACCAGGGCCAGATGGCATTCACCCCAGAGTTCTGAAGGAACTCAAATATGAAATCGCAGACCTACTGTTAGTAATTTGTAACCTGTCACTAAAATCTGCCACTGTACCCGAGGACTGGAGGGTGGCAAATGTAACCCCAATATTTAAAAAGGGATCCAGAGGCGATCCTGGAAACTACAGACCAGTAAGCTTGACGTCTGTGCCGGGCAAAATGGTGGAAACCATCATTAAGGACAGAATTACAGGGCATGTTGACAAACATGGCTTAATGGGGAAGAGTCAACACGGATTTAGTAAAGGTAAGTCATGCCTCACTAACCTGTTGGAATTCTTTGAGGGTGTAAATAAGCATGTGGACAAGGGAGACCCAGTAGATATAGTGTACCTGGATTTCCAGAAAGCATTTGATAAGGTCCCTCATGAGAGACTCTTGAGAAAATTAAAAAGTCATGGGATAGGAGGTAGTGTCTTACTATGGATCAGAAACTGGTTAAAAGATAGAAAGCAAAGGGTAGGACTAAATGGTCAGTTTTCACAATGGAGAGATGTAAAAAGTGGTGTGCCTCAGGGATCTGTATTGGGACCGGTGCTGTTTAATGTATTCATTAATGATTTGGAAAAGGGTGTTAAGAGTGAGGTGATCAAATTTGCAGACGACACCAAGTTATTCAAGGTAGTTAAAACACGAGCAGACTGTGAGGAACTGCAACGGGATCTTACGACACTGGGTGCCTGGGCATCTAAATGGCAAATGAGATTTAATGTGGACAAGTGCAAAGTGATGCACGTAGGGAAAAATAATCCAAACTATGCGTACACAATGCTGGGTACTAAGCTAGGAGTTACCACTCAGGAAAAGGATCTGGGGGTGGTTGTGGACAATACAATGAAATCCACAGCGCAGTGCGCAGCAGCAGTCAAAAAAGCAAACAGAATGTTAGGAATTATTCGGAAGGGGATAGAGAATAAAACTGAGGATGTCATAATGCCTCTATACAAATCAATGGTGCGACCGCACCTCGAATATTGTGTGCAGTTCTGGTCGCCCCATCTCAAAAAAGACATAGCTGAACTAGAAAAGGTACAGAGAAGGGCAACAAAAATGATCAAGGGCATGGAAGGGCTCCCGTATGAGGAGAGGCTTGGTAGGTTGGGGCTCTTCAGTTTGGAGAAGAGACGACTGAGAGGAGATATGATAGAGGTCTATAAAATCATGAGTGGTGTGGAACTAATAAACAAGGAGCAGTTATTTACCCTCTCAGCTAGTACTAGAACTAGGGGACACTCCATGAAACTCATGGGTGGCAAGTTTAAAACAAATAAGAGAAAATATTTTTTCACTCAGCGTATAATTGGGTTGTGGAATCTACTGCCAGAGGCCATGATAAGGGCCAGTACTATAGCTGAGTTTAAAAGAGGTTTGGACAAGTTTCTGGAAGATAGGTCCATTAGCAGCTATTAGCCAGACAGGATCAGGGAACATGACGGGAGCTGGGGGGAAAACAACAGGGAATGGATCCCCCATTGTGACCTGTTGGGTGCTTCTCCTAAGCCACCATGATTGGTCACTGTTGGAGACAGGATGCTGGGCTAGATGGATCATTGGTCTAACCCAGTATGGCACTTCTTATGTTCTTATGTTCTCCTGGTGTGTGTCCTGTTCCTCCGTGTGTCCTGGTCTCCTGTGTGGGCACCTCTTGGTGGTTTGGCAGGGACTGGTTATGCCACACCCCTCCCCCCCCCCGGCATATGTGCAGCTGCTCTGCCTTAACCTTTGGGGGTCCCCCTGCTTTCCTTGGCCTGGGGTGTTTGTGGCCACTCAGCCACCTGTCTTGGTTCCCTTCTATCCCCAACTGGCCCGGTCTCATTCCCCCCCTTTCCCCTTGGTCCCTTGGGCCAGGGGTCCATCCCCTTGGCTGCTGTCCTGGTGCCCTGCCCCTTCCCTGTGTTTGCACTGGGCCCGCCCGTCGGCTGCATGGATCCCTTGTTGGTGTGGGGATACCTGCGACAGGTTTGCTGCCGGGTGCTGTGGTCTGGGTCTCCCCACCCCGCGCGCGCACCGTTCCCTACCAGCCTGGCTGTGCTGTGGGCTTCCTTTCCTGCCGGCGTGCCTACATGTGTCCGGCTCCTTGTCCGGGGGCCTTGGGATTGTGTGTGTGGGTCCTCTGCTGGAGTGTGTGTGTGTTTTGGGTCCCCCTGCTGATCGGGCCTCTGCCTCCCTCCACTGTGCCCCTTCCCACCCACCCCTCACTGCAGGCCCCCCACCTCCTTGGCCATGCAGCACTTCCCTGTCAGGCTGTGTTCACGGTTGTGTGTGGGCTGGTTCTGGTTTGTGGGTGGTCCGTGGCGCCCGGCTGTCTGGCCCTGTCATGGGGCTGGCTGGGATCCGCTACTGTGTGTCTCCTGTCATCCCTGCTCCCTCCTACCCCACCCACACAGGGTCTGGGGGTTCATGGGCGGAGCTGCATGCCGCAGCTTCGTTTGCCCTCAGTCGACCATGTTGTGTCTTCACTGTGCTGGGCGGGGCTTGCCCGCCATTCGGTGTCTCGGGTGTCCATGTAGCTGTCATGGGTGTTAGCTTGCTGTTTCCTGGGGTGGGTGTTTGGCCGCTGGGTGTGTGCCGGCCCCTTCCCTTCCGTCCCACAACCCCCCACGGCAGCATCCATGTAACTGCCACCTGGCTCAGCGCCGCCGAGTGTTCACTGGGTGTACTCACCCACCCATCTCCACCCATCTCCACGCAATGCCCCGAGGAACACCAGAGATCAGCTGCAAGCAAATGCAAAGAAGAACAGTGCCCTCCCACAGAGACATTCCAGCCAGATAAAGAGACATTCCAGCAAAAAAAGGTGGTGGTCAAAAATTGGTGAGTGACACTGGTTCTGCAAGGACTTGCAGTTGTCATTCATCACTCCTTTCTTTCTTAAAATTCTAAAGAAAACTTACTGCCCTTGACACAATTATTGCCTAACAGGGATGGTTGCTTATGGCTTTTGATCCTACATGTTTATAAGCATGGACACTTCATTGCCCCTGCCCTCTACAGGATTCTTTTTCTCTTATAAAAAAAAACCACATTGTTTTATAACTATGAGCCACAAAATAACAGTATAGGAGCAGCATACTGCAGTATGTTTTAATATAAAAGTAGAGTAAATGCCTGGTGGTTACCATAGATATGTATACAGATAACAGCATGAGAAGGATCCATGTTGTTCAGTATCAACTGCTGGCACGGGCGGCACAGGGAGAATAAAAAAATTAATTCTTTATTGTTTAGTCACATGGCCATAACAATTGCACATAGACAAATGTACTTGAACATAAAAACCAAAAAACATAACAGTCATACATAAAATCCCAGGAGGGTTAAACCCTCTGGGAAACCCAAGCATAATAACAAGTTCTAAATAGGCCCATCATGCCACAACCCCTCATACGCTCCCGCCTTTCAGAGGGAGGCGGAAAGTAGAGGGGCAGAGAGGAGTGCCTGTTGTCTAATGCGCATTGCTGCCCAACAAAAATTTGCAGTCGCTCTAGATACACTGGAGTCGACGGGATTCAACAGCCTTCGCAGACCCACCCCCCGAAAGTCTTCTCTCGAGAGAAGGTCCCCCAGGTACTTGTGCCTGGGCCCAGCAAAAGCAGGGCAGCGGGCTATAATTTATTTTATTTTTATTTATTTATTTTGTAGATTTTTATACCGCCCCATCCTGCCATGCAGCTCGGGGCGGTTAACAACAATAAAAACAGTTTTAAAACATTTAAAATACAAATATAAAATATATCAATAAAACAGGGCA
>QEPC01014699.1:1037660-1058744 GCA_003113815.1 Sphenodon punctatus | reverse complement strand
ATAGGGGGTGATGGGCAGGAGTATAACTAAGGGACCGCAGCTGATTATATGTTCTGTACAGCGCCAGGTTGTTACTGGCGCTTTATAAATGTTTAATAATAATAATAATAATAATAACCTTTATCCCCCTGTGCCCCACTTTGGGAATGAATACAAGCCTCATCGCCTGGATAGGGGGTGATGGGCAGGAGTATAACTAAGGGGGGTATAGGGGTCTGTGCTCCCCATTCATTTCTCTCCTCTGACAGCTGTTGCCCTCCTCCTAGTTGTGCCAACAAAGGGAAGTGCCTCCCTTCTGAGAGACCTTGGTTATGGCACTGCTGGGGGGGCAGAATGTGGGGCCCTCACTCTCTCTGTGGGACATAGGGGACTGTGGGCAGGGCCAGCCTTACCACAGGGCAACCTAGGGTAATTGTCTCAGGCTGAAAGGGACCCTTCCACCACACATAGAAGAACTTGAGCCTTCAGGCCAAAGTTACTGTGGGAGTAGAGGGACTCCTTTTCGGTAGCCCTGGCCTCCCCTGCAAAAAGTTGTTTTTTTTAATGTTCCATGGACAGGCCTCCTCACCTAAAGGGACAATTAAAGTGAATTTCTGCAAGAACAATGTCCCAGTAAGAAGTCCCTGCCCATGATTTTACTATGGGAGGAGACAATCTGACTCATAGGAATCTGACTGGAGGAAAAATGTTCTGCTCTTGCTTGTGTGAAAGACTGATATCCTGAGTAAGATTGGGACACAAAGCTGCGCTTTGCTGTACTCTGTTGAACCTTCACAACCACCAACAAAATTGTCATCTCTGGCCTTGATCCTGAAAATATGCATACATTATTTTAGTCTAACTAGGGGCATCTGAATGTCTATAGGATCAAGACCTATATTGTGTCATCAGAGTATTTTTTAAAATTGGTTTTGATGATTTTTTTTAACACAACTGAACTGGAGTGCGGGTAGTGAAGCAATATTGATTTGACTTGTATACTCAACAAATTTGATAAGGATGTTATTGATGAAAAGTCAGCATAAACACATGTCACTTTTCTGTCAATGACTGATGTCACAACATTGGCATGAACATTTCTGTTAGACTGTGGTGCATTATGAACATTAGTTCAGAAGTAGCACTGATGCCATGTTACAATAAATACACTTGTTACAGAAAATTGGAGTACATCATTGTATTAAACTAGGTTGGATGGTTGGGAATCCCTGGCATGAGGGGCAAAAACAGCCTGTAGATTCTATTTCTTTTCTTTTTTTTTATTTGACCGTGTGTCAGTTTCTGGATCTGGCTTGGAGATCCAACACTTGCCCTTGAGCTCTGAAGGAGTCTGCTCAGTCAGTGCTCAGCGGAAAGGAAGTGTAAATGAGGGTGCATGTTGTTGAAGGGGAGGGCCTCGGCTCTGAGAGTTCTTCTATGTGTGGTGGAAGGGTCCTTTTCAGCCCTAAAATTCTATGATTCCTCTGGTCTCACATTTATCCAGTCAGGACATAATTATCAAGCAACTCCAGAGAGTGACATAGATACTCATCAACAAGAATACAGAATCAGAATTGTAGGGTTGGAAGTGACTTCAAGGGTTGTGCAATCCGACCCCCTGTTCCAAGGCAGAATCTGCTCTGCCTACAGCATCAGAGACAGATACTTGTCCAGACAGTTTTTGAAAACCTCCAAGAAAGGAGATCCTACAACTCCCCTCACCCCAACCCCTCTGGCAACTTATTCCATTGCCCAACAGTTCTTAGGAAGTTGTACTAATATCTAACCAAAATCTATATTGCTGAAATTTAAGTCCATTCCCTCTCTTCTGTGACAGACGAGAACAAATTTTCACCATATTTTTGGTCACATCCTTTTAGATATTCGAAAACTGCTATAATTTCCCCCCTTAGTCATCTTTTCCTGTGGGCTGTAGAACATACCAGTTCTTTCCGCTTTTCCTCATCTGACTTGTCTTCCAGCCCCTTTATCATCCTATTTGCTCTCCTCTGAATCTTCACCAAACAAATTGTCTTGCGCAGTTACTAGCAGCCTAGTCGTCTGAATAGATAGCACTCTCACTAGCACTTAACTCAGGTGCAGATCCTATCGAAGTGAACAGGATTTCTGCCTACTCTAAGTGTTAGATTTTGTGGTATCCATTTGTAGGATTTTAGTCTAAAATATGTGATAAGATCCAACCTGGAAACCCCTACTCGTATAAGTAGCTCAGTGAAATGACTTGAGTAGGGCTGTTGACCTAAGTAAGGGTTTATAACGGTTATAAAATCACCCTGAGACTAACTGAATGGTACTTAGATCTCACTAGGTGCAATCCAGCTCCTACTGAAGTCAATGGGAGTTTAACAACAGACTTCAATGGGAGCTGGATTGCACCCACTGAGTTTTAGAGCCTGTAAGCTTTGACCTTAAAGAAGACTCTTGTCCATTTACATTCCTTCTTGAAAGACATTGTGTGGGAGAGTGTAAGCCAGCTGGTGATTAGGATTAGGAGGATCTTCCTCTACCAGTTGCTGGTGTTCAGCCCTTCATGAAACTTCTTTCTTGCCTGGTGATAACATCCCAGTAAAGAGACAGCTGTTCTTTCTCTGTTTTGTCCAAATGCCTGGGGGGATTCTCTTTAGCATTTGGTTTCATGAAGCTCATAATTCTGGAACTAGTCCTGTGAAATGCTGGACACACTCCGCTCCCTTTGATTTCCAAGGGAGGAGAACTGAACCCTCTTTTTACATCCATTCAAATTTACAGCTCAGTACTGGACCCACTGGAGTCAAAGACAAAACCCAAGCTAATTTTAATGGTATGGAATCTTGTCTTTCTGGAACTAATCAGAAGGAAATCCATAGTTTATTTAACGTAAAACATTAGCTGTTTCATGCCTTATTTATTTCATTATAGGAAATTTCTCACTGACTAAGTATTTTTCTCCAAGTTTGTATTGAGCATCACAAAGAAGTTTATTTCCAGTAGGCTCTAAGGCCCCTTGCACGTTTCCTTTCTTTCTGTAAGAGAAAGAGTTCCAGAGTCCTTCTTCCACCAGGCTTAATATTTTATGCTGGTCACATTTATAAAACAATTATTTGTTGGACTAGACTTCAGTGACTAAGGAGAACATACATGTAGGAGAAAATCTTACCTCCGTGCCCAACCTATGGGTTTTGCCTACTGCAAAGAGAGTGGGATTCTTCTGTATTAGGTGTGGCAAGATTTGGAATGCTTTTCCAGGATATATTCTTTGTGAGGTGGATTCGTGTGTTGTGAGGGCTTCCTGAATAGTGTGACGCAGCAGAGGCTTGTAGGCAGGGATGGGACAATCAATTGATGGCTACGCAGATCCATTGGCTATACCCCCATCCTATACAGAGGAAGCAGATATAGCATGGAGACTACTCTAGCAATGAGGATGGAATAGGGACTACAAAGGAGAACAGTTCTCCTGCCATTTTGCGATATTAGGGGTTGGCTCTCCCTTAGTTTTTAAGGAGATTTCCAGTGTAGGGTCCATGGGGTCAGCTCAGGCTGAGATCATTTGGGGTTTGAGTTATCCTGAAAAATAAATGTCTTAAATCATATCTTTCTAGAAGTGAATTGATTTCGAGGACCACACAAAATACACGAGGAAGGAAGTAATTAGCTGATACAGTAGGAAACTTGGACTGCTAAATGTAGAAGAAAAATCAGTCCTAAACAACATGCTTTGCTGGAAATGTAATGTTCATCATTTTGAATACAAAGAAATTATTGAAAGAAAGAATTCACTCAGATAATTGGATGCATTCCATACGTATGGGGACAGAGTTTCTAAAAAGTTAGGCTTGCAGCTGCCCTAACAATTCTTGTGACTATGCTGGAAAATGATTACTTTTATGCAGTGCCCAAAGAATAAATATGAAGATGTGGCTCCTGTCCCAAAGAGCTTCCATCCTAATTTTAGACATAATGCAAGCTGTGAGAGTAACAATATAGGGGATGGTGGGTGAGGAGGATAGACAGGGGCTAGAGTAGTAAAATTACACAGCTATTTAGTTAGGCTAGGAGTGATCCTGAGTGTTCCATTAAAGTGTTTTGGGGTTTTACAGTAAACTAATTAAGAAAAACGCAGAAGTGAGCAATAAGCAGGAAGTGAATGAGGAGAAAGTAAAGCCAGGACAAACAGTGACTGGGACAGTATTCCATGCATGGGCATCATGGAGATGGGAGTGAGAAAACTTAAGTGAAGGAGCCATTGATGCTGGTGTTATGGGCTAAATGAAAACACAAATTACCAGAACTGATTGTTTGCAGGTACAACTACACAATTTGTGCCTGCTATCAATGTAGCTTTAGGTTTAATCTGTTCCATGATGTTCACATCCTGGAAGGTACTCTCAAAAGTAGATTAATGGACATGGAAGTCCATATCTTCAACTGGTATAAATAAGTGTGACAAGAATAACTTCAGTGGGGCTGTGGTGATTTGACCTGTCCAGCTGAGAGTCTGGCCTCCCGTTTCAGAACATTCACATAAAACAAACCTCTGAGTGGTTTCACATGTGCTGACATCGGAAAAATGTTAAAATGAGGCTGACGTAGGGGGACAGTGGGGGAACCTGACCTTCAAAGAGCAAATGCTTAATTGCCACTTAACCTCCATTTTGATGGTTTAAGATGGAGGAGATAAGTTGGGCCTGGGCCTGGGCCTGGGCCTTGTGCCAGAACTCTACACAGGGGGAATGTTGGCTATTAGGAACATGTCTTCAACACCTCTCAGAATGCATGAGGTTCCAAATGGAAGGACAGAGTTAAACTATGGCCCATTTTATAAAATAAAGGCAGTCTCTCCTAACATACATGACACTTCTACATTCACTTAATTAGCAATTCCACTGTCATCTTTCAAAGAATGCCTATGAGGTAGCAGCCTTCTAACAAGGCCCAGAGAAGTCTCAGTGTATGCACTAGGATGTGCATGGGGTATTGTTTTCCAACCCTTTCCTCCACTCTCTTCTCCTCTTCCCCTTCCCTGCCCTCCCATCCTCCTCCCAGTTGCCACCCCAGCTGAAATATCACACACAATACAAAAGTTCTCCAGAGACAGTAGTGAGCCAAAACGTACAGCAACAACTGTTGGAAGGCTGGGATTAAAGCACATCATAAAATCTTGGTGCTAAGAGAGTGAAAGGAATATTTGCCTGACACCCTAGTAAATTAAAGAGCTGTGTGCATGCAGACAGATATTTAATATCAAATCTTTTACAAAACCCAGTAAAATATTTAGTACCTAACTGTTTAACCAAAAACATCCAGCTATACCTGAGAGCAAAACAGGGAGTGACTCAATATCCCATTCAGAATCTTCATATTTGTGCTAAATCCTCATTATTCTTCTGACAGAGATACATATTACATGATGGGTGGGGTACTGAATGATATTGACTAAATACTTAGACAGTGGTGAGTAGGAGTCTTGAATTGATAATTGTTCAGTCTACTATGAGTTAGGCTGACTGGGAAAGGGAGAGGAAGATTAGAAATGTTCAGCCCACACCAACCCCCCAAACCAAGGGCATCTGTCATTGGCACTGGGCACTAGGGACTTATGTTCCCTTCATTCTTCTGCCTATTTGTCATCTTATGGTTCACAGCTTCAGACAGCACATTAAGGTATTTTTGAAAATAGAAGTGTATGAATATATTGATGTTGAGAATTTAAGGAGGATTAGAGAGTAGATTAAGTACACTCTACATGTAATATGTCACATGTAATTTCCAGTAGCCAACAGGGACCCCACGGAAGGCTCTCAGGCCCTCAGAAATCAAGCTGTAAATTAGACTGAAAGTCAAGTTGTAGGAAAATAGGAAAGATAAATCACTGTTTAAAATACATGGTCTAAAATACTGCGGTCATATAATGTCAGCTAGTGTAAACTTGTATAGTTCCACTGAAGTCAATAGAAACATGTCTGTTCCTACATGCTGATAAACCAGCCCTTGATTTTAATTGAAAATATAATTTAAAATAACAGAAATTACATTTTAAAAATCAAATTGTAATTCTTCCTCTTTGCATTTTAATGTCTTTTGTCTCAAGCCATTTACAGACCTAAATTAATTAAGCCTCACAACATTCTTGTGGAGTGGATACATATTACTCATCTCCATTTTACAGATATGGAAGTTGAGTCACAGAGAGGTTAGTACTTGAGGTAACTCAGCAACTCATAGGAAGAGCTGGGAATGAATGAACCCAGGAGTTATGGCATTTAAAGTCATTCTAAACACTGCACACAATGCATTAGAAAAAGAAAAGATTTATTTAGATCAAGCTTGTCAGGTTAAAGTCATGGGTATAGTTAGAAATGAAATATGGTTGACTAGTTAATGGCTTGGCAGGAGTATATGATGGGGATGTGTGTGTATGGTCGTGCATGTAGTTGAGGGAGAAGTCAAGAGGAATTGCTTGGGTGGCTGAGTAAACAAGAGATTCCTCTAGCAGCAACCTTATTCTATTTGTTTGCTGTTTTTCAAAGCTGCAAAGGATTTTACAGTTCACACTTAATTGTGGCTAATTTGTCCTGGTTCTTCCCATTTTCCTTTTCAGCCTAGTTTCCTACAGAGATAGGCTTATGCAACGTGTGTGGGTGCATATGCCCCCCTGAATAACTTTTGATCCTGCAGGCTTTCAACCAAATTTGTTAGGAGGAATCCAAGGATAAATAAGGCTCCCAAATGTTGCAGAAATAGATGTACCTGGTGGGGAGACATGTCCTCTTTTGTAGCTGCAAAAGCTCATGACATTGACTTACAATGAGCCTAAGCAACCAGGCTTCCTTCGTTCAGGTTCTTGCTGCATAGAGCTATTTGTTTTTCATCCCCCTTTCAGTTCACCTTGCTAAAATGACTAGCTAATAAAGTCCGATTGGGAAGCAACCATTTTGTGTAAGCTCTCTACAGAGTTTAAATCTGTTTAAAAAAACAAAAACAAACAGGAGCCCAGTCCTGCAAGCCCTTATTCATGTGACTAATCCTAATTAATGCAAGACAGCTAGGATGCTCCTGTGGGTAAGGTTTTGCAGGATCTAGCTCCAGAACTCAGCATAGATTAGTCTATTTGATTTACTGAACAAACATGGCTAGTGTTCTAAATAAAAGCAGGTACTAATTTATTTTCAATCTACAGCAAGCACTGTTTTGCTTCCTTGCTCTTATTGATCCAGAAATCCTGCTCATTATAGCCACTTACAGACTAGGAGGAGACAGAAGGAGAAAATCATTTTCTCTCTCAGATCAAATTCCAAATTGTGATGTTTTCTATAAGTTAATAAAGCCACACATTACCCTTGGAGATGCCATATTTTCCCCACTGCTAGTCATGCCTTGTGTGAAATCCTTATTCCAGGCAAATAGTTAACCATTTCCGCAGGAACTTATCCAGTTGTGCTCTCATCTTGCTGGCTTCTAACAAACTCCATTTTATTGGGAAACATTATACTTTTGAAAAAATATAACTCACCAATTTGGTGGTAAACAAGCTTTGGCTTCAAGACAAAGCTTGTTTTAATCTCTATGATTGGGCAACAAATCTGATCGTGGTTTTTAACAAACCTCATATGAAGAAATCCTATTCATGATTATTATCTATATGAGAATAAAAATGTCTAATTACCTTCTATTAAATCTGTATTTATCAATTGCGGCTTTCTCTGGGAAATTATAATTTGCAAAAATGCTCTGCATTCCAAGCTTTAACAGTTGGAGGTAGATGTCCTTAAGGATGGGGGGGGGAGAGAAAGTTCTTTTTTAAATGGCACATTTACTAATTATAAAATGCTCTTATCTCTCTGCAGCCAAAGCCAAAATGAACATGTGCCTTGCACTAAGAAATCCCAGGATTGTCACAACTTGTGCCAGCTGTTGAGGTTATGACACCTGTGCCAGCATCGCCAGCTCTGCCCACTGTCATCTGTTCCAACTGTTCCATCTGCACTGTTTGTACCAATTCTCCCATTTCTGCATCTGTACCTTCTGCAGAAACGGTTCCAACAATGCCAGCTGTGTCATTGGTGCCAAATATGCCAGATGTTCTATTTGTCCACCCTGGGCCAAATCAATGTAGTTTTGTGTTCATTAGTTTTAGCTGGTAGATTCTATTTCACAATTTTTTTTGTTGAGATACACTTCGATAGAATCAATGCTAAATCACTACTACAACTGCCGTACGTATATTTAGCCATCCAGCTATCTGTAAACACAACTTGGTCTGTCATCGTACATTCACTCAACATTATTTTGATCATATTAAATCATGCATGATGATAGCAAGTTCTGTCTCAATGACAAGAATCCTTTCCCCTGGTAGAATATATAGCTGCAGCGAAATGCACAGAAAAAGAAAGTGACGATAAACAGGCTGCAAATTGTCTTAATGGTTACCCAAAAAAAGCCCAAACATTGAGTTGGCTTAAGAATCATGGGTCCGATTCTGATCTCACTTACACTAATGAAAATCAGGAGTAAATCCACTTGAATTCCATTGCTGTAAAACTGCCCAAAGAGATGAATCAGGTCCCATATATCTATGGTGTATGTACTATGCTGTTAATTTACAAGAATATTAATCTATCTCAGGACCATGATTCCAGCAGTCCTCAAACCAGTGCCTCTGTGATTCAAGGCACTGAGTTTTGCTACATTGCCACAGCCTGACAGAATGGCAACTTGAAATGGGGAGCCCAAGCTGAACATAGTACTCCAAGCAAGGTCTGAGCACGTGGTTTGAGCATGAGGCTTCCGTAACTTCCCAAGTCTTGGATACAACGCTTCAACTAGTAAAACCCAAAATGACATTGTAAAACCCATCTTAGATTCCTTGCTTATTCCCATTGAGTTGTGTGCTCAACACCCTTTTATGATGTATCTCACTGAACCAAAGTAATGAGATTTCTGAGTTTATAGATTTAAATTAGAGTTTTGACTGAGTAATAAATAAAGGGCAGGTTCTGTTAACCTTGCTTACACTTGGTGAAATTCATCCCGTGGAAAGGGCCAGAAATAGGAATACACTCAAAATGGGATCTGTTGGGTAAAACTTTATTCTGTAACCAGTCCCATGGAAATCACTAGGTACTTAGGGCAGCAGAATGCAGAGATCTGACTCACTTACTCTACATATCAGCGGGGTTCAGCCTTGCAAGATGTGGATTATTTTGTGTCAGGTATTGAGTTAAACCATGGGCATCCGATAGTTCACCAAAAATACACAAGGTATTTTAGGGCCTTGCTCATCATAGCAACTAAGTAGATCTGAATCATTGATAGGTTTTTAATTTTCCCAACATCCTGAAAGATAGAGAAGTACTCTGCCAGTTTATAGATGGGATTCTTTGACATGGAGAAAATTAAGTACTTTCCCCAACGTCACACAAAAGGTTTGTGGCTAAACTAGGAATTGAACCCAGACCTCCTAAGGGCTTGTCTAGTGGCCTATCCTCTAAACCAGGGGATCTCAAACTATTTAAACCACACTTCCCCTTCCTAGACTCTGTGGTAATTAAAGCCATACCACCATTACACACATGTCTATATACCTTTCTCCCTCTCTCCCTTGCCACCATGCCCTTAATATCTTCTCCCCGATCATCTCCTGTCTCTTTGTGCTCTTACTCTCTGCTCCAGGCCAGCTCTACTTGCAGTGCTCTGGAATATCCCGGAGCACCGTGAGCGGAGCCAGCTGCCCGAACCCAGAGCACCAGCTGGGGGTGGAGCAGTGGTCGGTCTAAAGGATGGATGGCTGCCGCAGCTCTGCTCCTAGCTGCAGGTTGCCCCGGCAACATCCATAGAGGTGCAGGCAGCATCCTAGAGCGCCGAATGCCAATCTACCTGCAGGTCTATGGCAAGGAGGAGGGGAAGACGTGTGGGCTGACTGTGGGTGGTGGCAGCAGCAGGCTCCGTGTAAACCCTCTGCCACCAGAGTAGACCTGGGGTGCCAAAGCACCCATCGTAACCATTATATTAGGGGCCTGATATGTGTTTTTGAGATCCCCACTGCCATCTATCAATAGCATGTCACTACAGAGACATAGTAGAGACCCAGGCAGCATGGGGAGCCAGTTTATGGTTTTCATAAATTCAACATTCAATTTGAGTCTACTGGAATCAATAGTACAGGAAGTTCAAACTGGGAAAAAATACAAATCAATAAACTTAGGAGAGGAGCAGGAGAAGAGACAATTAAGAGAGAGGGAAATGGAATGTGCCAAATGGAAAACTACCATACCCATCATACCTTCCTAGGCAACATCACAACCAGCTCCTCCCTCTGTAGAATTGGAGTTGAGTGAGAACCTTGGGATGGGAAATTCTGCAGCCCTCTTCAGAGTTATTCTTCAGCTGTCCTGATGAAATAATATTTTAACAGCTCCATGCAGTTTACTCTGTAAGGTTTGCTGATTTGTTTGTTTCAGACAAGATTTGGAAATTTGAATCTCTTTGTTCAGAATAGTCATTCCTTCAAGATAGGAAAAAAGCAGCAGGGAAAAAGAAATTATGTAAATATTTTAGGTAACTTTTTTGAACTGACAAGCAGACTGGCAGCTCTCTGATTAAGAAACTGTTCCTGAAGTAGTAAGTCAGACAAGAGTCCCATTGAAGTGGATGATTCATTCAAATAAAACAATCAAAACACACACAAATTATGCACTTAAGAAGTCTAGATAGCCTTGTGCTCTCATTCCTGTTGCCCCTTTCTTCCCCTCTCTATGACTCCTATCACCTGCCACTGCCACCTGCTATGTCTTGTCTTCATTTAGATTAGGAGATAGGATCCATTTTTTTTAGTCCTTCTGTACAGTGCCTAGCACAATGGCAATAATGGCAACAGCAGTCACAATAATAATAGCAGGCTCTAAACCAGGGTTGGGCAACCTATGGCTCACAGACCACATGTGACCCCTAGGGGTCAGCCTATGACCCCCAGTCAGTCAGTCAGTCAAGGGGGGGAACCACAGAATTACAGAGTGCATTCACACATACATTAAAGTGCAGGTTTTTCTATATTCAGTCAATTTCAAAATGCGCTTAAATAAACCAGTGCACTATTCACACCATCCTTTTTTTGCGCATTTAAGCCATTTAAGCTGGGGCACAAGGGGGCTTCGCTGCTTGGCTCCCGGGGTGAAAAAGACACAGCCTTGGACGGCGCAGCCCCCCTCCGGGGTGGAGCAGGGACGGGATCAGCTAAATTGCAAACAGCCGGTTTGTAAATTGCAAACTTGGACAGTATATTCCCCCGCCCCCGGCCTCTATCTGTGATGTCCAGGACTCGCCTTCCCCCCGCTATGGAGAATGGAGATCTCTGGCTTCAGGCAGCGCTGGGAGAGAGTGAAAGAGAGCAGCATCAAGGAAGAGCAAGAGAAATTCCCAGCAGCAGCTCTGTCCCGCTGCTGCTGCTGCCCTACCTGCACCACCTCTCCAGCCAGCCACTGAACCCAAAATATGCGCTTGTCTAACGATTCTCACAGCAGGATTTATGTGACTCTTTACAGATGTGCTGCTGTAAAGGTAGGTTTTGGCCGCTCCCCAGTGCGCTTGAAAACCCCCCGCAAGCACTGCTGAATAAGCACATGGAGTCTTTCTCACATCATTAAAATATGCGGGGAAAAGAGAAATGAACTGAGATCCTGGATGTGAGAATGTGCTCCCAGACAAATGAAGCTGGCTCTACAGAGGGAGGGGCCTGAGACAGGGTGGGAAGATAGGGCTCAGGACAGGATGGGAACCCTGCACAACTGGCTGCTGTAGTGACACAGCACTCCATCCTGGAAGCTCCCGCTCTCCTCTTCCTGAAAGGTCTGGCTGGAGCCATAAGGGCATCATGCCACAGCAAGACTGGGGGGTGGGATGGCACAGTGCTCCTATAGATGTGGCCAGAGTTTTCAGAGAATACAGCTGGAAGGTTAAAGGAAGGGGGCACTTCAGGGAGGGAGTGCAGTACTGCCACAGCTGCCAGTTGTGCAGGGCCCTGCTCTGGCCCTTGCCTGCCCAAGAATCAACTCCCATGCCCTGGGACATTTTTATGGGGCCACTTTCACCGTGAGATCCAATGCAATCATCTGCCTAAGGTGAGTCCTGCAGCCTGACCTGCCACTGGGAGCACTTCAGAGCAGTGACCCAAAGCAGCAGAGAGGCAGCCACATCTGTTGTCGAGAGCCATGTGCAAAGGGGACAGCAGCAGTTCTGCAATCATGTGGTCTCAGGGCAATGTGATCTCTTTACTTGTTCCTGATCTCCTCCCCTTCTAGAGTAGTCTTATTTTTGGGAGCAACTAGCTCTGTCATGCCGTGCGTATGCTGGTCATCACCAACAGCAGGAGGGAGCTTTTATTGGGGCATTTTGTTTTGTGCTGGGACCTATGTTCACTGCATTTTCCCCACTGCTGCAAATGGAGAAAATGCGACAAACATGGGTCCCTGGGTATGCAACACTGACACCGCTTTTAAACGAGGGGCGCTGAAGCGCCTCCTGAACGCCGCGTTAAAGCAAAGCCGCCGGAAGTGACGTTCTCCCTGTTGCCGGCGGCGGCTGGCGACACGGGGCTTTGGAGCGGTGCATTCTGAAAGCCTGAAAATTGAAGTCTTAAGAATGCGCCGCTCCAAAGCCCCGTGTCGCCAGCTGCCGCCAGCGGCAACGGGGAGAACGTCACTTCTGGCAGCTTTGCTTTAACGCGGCGTTCAGGAGGCGCTTCAGCGCTCCTCGTTTAAAAGCGCCCTGATAAGCGGGTCTTATGGCCCTTGGTGTTTGAAGGCTGGATCTGTGGCCCTTCAGTTAGGAAAGGTTATCCACCACTGCCCTAGAACAAAAGAACAACAGAAATGTTTTATAATTGTAGAAGTTAGTCCAGACAAGTGTTATTATTAAAATCTCATGAAATATGGTGCCAGGCTGTATTCCCCAGTGGATCAGCTTAATGAGAGGGGGATTCTTTGGTGCTTCCTTGCTTAGGACTCATTGATGGACCTCGCACCCAGTATATTCACACCACCACAGTGGCGATTCAGTATTTAAAGCAATGTTTCTTAGGGTGGGGACCATCATGGGTTAACTGTTAATAGACCTACTGTTCAAGAATGTATCCAATCCTTTTTTAAACCCCAGCTATGCCTTGACCACATCCTCTGGCAACAAATTCCAGAAGTTAATTGTGCACTGAGTGAAAAAAAATACTCTCTTTAATTTGTTTTAAATCTGTTACCTCTTAGTTTCATGGAGTATCCCCTAGTTCTAGTACTGTTTGAGAGGGTAAACAACCGTTCCCCATTTACTCGTTCCACACCACTAATGATTTCATAAACTTCTATCACCCTTTGTATTTTCTCTAGTTTTACTAGATCTTTGAGATGGGTCAACCAGAACTGCACACAGTATTCAAGATGCAGCCACACCATAGATTTATATAGAAGCATTATGATATTTTAAGTTTTGTTCTCTATTCCTTTCCGAATAATTCCTATCATCCTGTTTGCTTACATTAAGCTAAGAATTTCAGTGTATTGTCCACAATGACTCCGAGAACCTTTTCCTGAGTGGTAATCCCCAATATAGAACCCAGCATTGTGTACATATCGTTTGGATTATTTTTCCTTATGTTCGCATTTGTGAACATTAAATTTAATCTGCCATTTAGTCACCCATTCACCCAGTCTCGCAAGATCTTCCTGCAATTCTTCACAGCCTGCTCAGGTTTTAACTACTTTGAATAACTTTACGTCATCGGCAAATTTGATCACCTCACGCTTTACTCCCCTTTCCAGATCATTAATGATACACTAAACGCTGGTCCCAGTACAGATCCCTGGGGCACTCCACTATTTACTTCTATTTACTACAAGAAGCTGGGTGGATCATCATTCAATCCTTTGGTTTTTGTGTCTCTTGGGATGCGTCTTGCATCAGGCTAGCTTCTGGACCTGTGCTGTATTTCCTGACCTGCTTTTTTCCCTTGAACTGGCTTGGTTTTACTTGAATTCTGTTTTTGATCCGTTCTGACTCGTTTCTGGACCTGATCTGTTCATTTGCTCTGCCTGTTGCCAGTCCTTCTGGATTCCTGTTTGCTGTTTGGTTTTGCCTGCCTGATTCATTGCCCAGCTCATCTCTGTTGTTTTTTCCCCCCCATCCCCAGAGGTTCATGTGTTAGCCTCG
The DNA here is from genome assembly GCA_003113815.1 of Sphenodon punctatus. Classification (NCBI taxonomy): domain Eukaryota; kingdom Metazoa; phylum Chordata; class Lepidosauria; order Sphenodontia; family Sphenodontidae; genus Sphenodon; species Sphenodon punctatus. The sequence continues at coordinate 1,044,569 of QEPC01014699.1, read as the reverse complement.
AGTCTGTCCTGGATCCCCTGGACTCTTTAGACCCTATCCTGCCCTAACTCACCGTGCTCCAGCCTGCACTCCCAACAATCTTATCCATAGTCATGTTGATTTGTGACAGTTCTTCTGATTCATCGCCTACAAAAAATAGTTCCGGCGTGGGTATCTCCCCAGCATTCTCTGCAGTGAAGGCTGACGCAAAGAATTCATTCAGCTTCTCTACAATGGCCTTATCGTCCCCGAGTGCCCCTTTTACCCACTGGTCATTTACTGACCCAACTGACTCAGGCTCACACTGTTGTGCAGTCTTTTACTGACATTGTAGGAAGTTAGTATATTAAGAAACAGAGTAATAATATTAACCTTATGTATAAAACAATGAAAGAGGACTGGAAAAATTATTCAGATGCTGGGGGATGGGGGTTGGCAGAAAGTGGTTTGGGAATAATACAACTAGAGGGCAAATTCAGTCATGTTTTCCAGCAAAATCATAGGGAAGTGCACGGCTTAGGCTGTAGCTCTTTGGAAAGAACAATGAACAGAGTACTGAATCTTCTCCATTTTGAATACAACTATGACCTTTTTTACACAGATGCTGCAGCAGTGCCGATGGGTGGAGATGGGTGGGTGAGCACACCCAGCGAACACCTGGCAGCACCGAGCAGGAAGACTGTTACATGGGCAGTGCCACTCGGGGTAGTGGGATGGAAAGGGGAAGGACCGGCAAACACCCAGCGGCCAAACACCCATCCTGGGAAGCACCCAGCAAACACCAGTGACAGTCACATGGACAGCCGAGACCATGAACAGCGGGGAAGCCCTGCCCAGCACAGCGACGGCACAACATGGCCAACCGAGGGCAAACAAAGCGGCACAACACAGCCCCGCCCCCAATCCACCAGAACCCACGCGGGCGGGGCAGGAGGGAGCAAGGATGACAGCAGCTACAAAGTAGCCATCCCCTCCCAGCCCCGGCACAGAGGCCAGACAGTCCGGCGCCACAGAGTCCCCACACACAGTCAAGCACCCCACACAGAGCAGTCGACACAAACACACAGGGACGGTCCCATAACCCATGGGGGCGGGGGGACAGCAGCCACACCACCCAGGCAATCACTCAGCACCCCCCAGAGGTGCCCGTACAAGGGGACAGGGCACAGGAAAACACGATACACACACTTGGGGAAGGAACACAACAAAGTTTAATAAAACGGAACAGGGGACAACAGGGAGGGACAGGTGTACGGGTCAATAGAAGGGGGGGAGCACCATCAGTGGCAGCAGCAGGGCCGGGGCAACCCCCAGTCAATAGGGCCAGCGATGCCACACCCGGCACCAGCGATCCACCTGCACGCGGTCCAGCCCATGCAGCCTGTCCAGGACATGCAGGAGGAGGTCCAACACCTCCCCCTGCTCCCACTTCCACTCCGCAATCATCACCTGCACTGGAAGGGACAGAGGGAGAGGGGAAAGCCATCAGAACTGGCCACAGGCCCCAAGGAACCGCACCCCCACAGAGACACACAGGGTCAGGACCCAGCAAACAAGCAGCACACTCACAAATTGCATTGTACACTCAGCCAGCTGCTCGCAGGTCCCAGGCCACCTGCTCCAGCTGCCGGACCATCCCTGCCAGCTGCAGGACATCCAGGAACATGACCACAGTAGTTGCATTGGAGAGGGGCCGGGGAGATGGGGAACAGGTGAACCAACAGGGCACGGGAGGGCAGGGGGCACCAACAACACAGGGAACACACTCCACTCATGCCCAGCGGTCACCCTGTACAGCACCCCGTACCCCTGCATGAAGGGGGACTGGAGGGGCACACCCCATGGGCCCACAAACATCCTACTCATGCTCAGCCACCCAACGTGCCTGCTGCTGCCACCCATCCATTGCCACAAGCGCATATGGAGCACACCAACAGGGGGCGACAGCACAGGGGAGGGGAGGGGCAGGACCGGGGCTGCACCAACTGATAGGGGAGCCCCGGGGGTTGCCCAGCCGGATGCCCGCCTCCAATACCACCACAAGCACACAGGCAGGTGTACATGCCAAGTGGAGGAGCCCCCAGGGGTATCACCACACAGCCCTAGTGACCATGAGTACACACCAAATGCACCCCCAGCACACAACCACACAGATGGGGGCAGGGAGGCCATGGGGTCAGGCGGATGGGGTAGTCAGCAACAGGGATGCAGATGACAGTGCAGTGGCTGTGCAGCGGCATGGGAGAGGCAGGCAGTGCACAGTCATAGCCATCAGGGTAGCAGGGAGCAGGTGGCAGGGAGGCACAGTTCAGGGACGGTCCGGTGGGTGCTCCCGGAATGGAGGCCCCTGCATAAGACCCTCCCATGTGAACAGGCCCCTGTGGAACCCCCGGGAATGCATATAAGCATCCACCAGGAAGCGGGGCAGGAGTTGATTGACAGTGACAGCTTCAGCCCTCACAGCTGGTAGGTTCCTCACTGATCAAAGGGTGCCGAGTTCCACAGCGGTAGGGGTCCCGGTCAGGAGGGGTCCACCAACATCGGGGGACAGCAAGTCCAAGTCCCAAAGAAGGGCCCGCAAGTCCGAGACTCCTTGCGGGGTGCTGCGGGCAGGTGTAGTCGGCAGCAACGGGGGGACCCCCAGACTGCAAGGCAAGCCCATACTCGGGTCGTGCCGCCACCAGGTGAATGGCCGTGATCTCCTCAGTGGTCCATGCCATGACAATGGGAGGTGGGTGCCCCCACAGCAGTTGCCACAGGAGGGTGAAGCCAAGCTCCAGGGCATGCCCCCAGCAAGCTGGGGCCCCAACGTGATGTCCCATCATCCACATGTACCGTGACAGGAGCTGGAAGCTATCCACCACCGACAGGGGGTCGCCCACCAACAGCTGCACGTCGGCACTCTGCCATAGGGTCCCCAACAGCATGTCCACACAGGGTGACTATCCCTTCTTGCCCCCATCACCGCCCAAGGGCCCTGCACAACAACCTGCCATGACAGCAGCGAGGCCCGCTCTGGAGAAGCAACAGGAGTGAGACAGAGGGCAGCAATGACTGGGCCAAGCATGGGGATAGCTGCTCCCTGTGCCCAAGAGCAACCTTGCATGGCTGAGATAGGCCAGCCTGCTGGGGTGGGACTCCCCAACCCACACACCGGACTGATGAGATCCAGTACAGGTGATGACAGATGAGCAAGGCCACGGCTGGCTACAGCACCAGGCCAATCATTCAAGCTAGTGTTAGGGGCAAAATTCTCTATTTGACCCAACTTCTCAGGATATTTAAATTGACAGTCTTGTAGTCTGTTATTCCACTACTAAGAACATCATCACCGCTTTCTTTTAGTGACCGTCCAATGTGACTGCCTAATGTAGCCACTTATTCCGCTACTACCAAAGCCATCATCACCTCTTCCTTTTAAGTATGGTGACCGACTGTTTCTATGTAGCCAATTATTCCGCTGCTACCAAAGCCATCATCACCTATTCCTGTTAAGAATGGTGACCAACTATTACTCTAAAATATCCTGATCTCTGAGATTGATCAAGTCTCAGGGACCTTCTTGGGGGGAGGTTTTTATCTAGATACCATGTAAAAATGCAAACCACACAGTTCCTTTGTCTTCTGTTTATCTCAACTTGACCCCTGGTACTTCAGTTCAATTCAAAAGTCCAGCTTCAAAGTGATGTTTTTCCAGATCCCTCTGCTTCCAAAAGCTTGCTTCAAAAGTCCTGCTCCCAAAAGCCTCTGCTTCAGCCAGTGTTGACCTGAAAATCAGCCACTCAAAAACATTCACACAACACTCCCCCTCTCGGCACCTGATGTGTTACAACAGGTGTCGCCAATATAAAGCAATACAAAAGCCAAAAATATAAAGCAATACAAAAGCCATTTAATCAAAACCGTACAATAATTTGGGTTTTTATATTATTGCCCGGGTTACATGTGCTTGGTACTTTCTTCTACAACAACAACAAAACCAACAAAATCCAAACAACCCACTGACAATAACAACCATAATGGTGATCACTGTCCAAGATACAGTAGTGGGTACAGAAGTTATATAACACAATGCATCCCCAAAAGTACATAATTGTGCAGTGCGTATTGCAAGCTTAAACAATGTTTCTACAGTTTGAAACTTAGCCTGGATTATAGTAGCCCTCTTTGCTGACTCTGAAAAGGAATTAATAAGTTGGTAAAGCTGGGCTGCATTTGAAAATTCATAATTCACAAAATTGGTCCAGGCTGTAGGAAAAGAAATCTGTAGTTACATTAAATATCTCCAACTTATGCCAAGTAAGAGACATTTTTTGGGACCGCAGTTGCAAATGTATGGTAACGGGGTGCAATCCCTGAACCCGGGATACACAGGCAGAGGTATTAGAAAATATCAGGTGTCATAGTCATTGGCATGTCCTGCCCAAGAAACCTGTTCACCTATGGTGTGCCAAGATCCTAATGCCATGGGTTGTGTGCACTGCAACTGGGGAGGGTCCTGTGGCCACCCCCTCCATAGGTTTCCCAGACCTATCCATACTTCGGAGTCTACCACTGGATTGTCTAACAGAAACCGGGATGAATTGGGAGTCAGGACCTCCCATACATCTCTGTGCACTACCCAATCCCATTTACAGTTAGCTACTATGCCTGGTTGTAATTAACAGCGGATACCCACTGACCAATGATAGGCCCTTTGGCTGTGAATAAACAATATGAAGGTGTACACCTCAGTTTACTTTATACCCAAACATTATGAAACTGCCAACTTTGATTTAATGACTGAGGTACATTGATATTTTCTAGGTCCTGGGGCCAAGCCCCTTGAGCAAGAGAGTCTCTAATACTTGGGCCTTATCATTAAGAAAGCTCTGCACCTGCCCACATGCCATGTCCCATGTTAGGGCTTCTTTTGCCTGAATAATACTGTTAAGCAGTAGTTGTAAGGTTTGTTTTAAGGACATACTTAAGTGGGCAGTTTCTGCAGCCAGGCCCGCTGAGGCATGAGCAGCAGAAATACTTGCCTGATTAATGAGCCCGTCAGCCCTTTCTATGTGTCCCAGGCGAGACTCATGTTGTTCTCCTTTGTACACATTCCATGCAAAGGCAACAGGGTTCAGTACAGCCTGTAACAGGGATGCTTCCACAGATGCGCCCCTAGAGCAATTAGGAAAGTGAGAAGAGAGCACAAACATGTCCTTTCGCAAAGTAAAGGTTTACTCTCCCAATGAGGCATTTACCACCACCCATCGCCTGATTGGGGACCGCCACCAAAGGTCTGGTGGAAACACTTTAATCATTTTATCGGTACTGGGCTGAGGATCCAAAAGGTCACTGTCGAAAGTAATCAGGGAACAATCATAAAGAAACAAAGGATCACCTGTGATACCCTCCTGTATACAAGTGATGTTAAAAGGATTACATGTCTTGTAATGTCCAGGGTTGTAGTCAACATTACTACCAAGCAGAGGGAACCACTACTCCAAGGGAAGTAGCAATGCCCAGAGATCACAAGGGTCTTGGTTGTGAGGAAGTCCTCAAAGAGTTTCCAATCAGATCCCTGTTTCACCTTTTTCCAATGTGAGGTAGTGTAATCACTACAGTCCCATCTAATTAGTCTTTTCCACTGTTCCCCCTCGTTAGCTTGGAACAAGTGAGATTTGTAACATTCTTGCAAATTAAGTGGTCATCAGACTGCTTGGGAGAATATGGTTGCTGTTGAGGCACTGTGGGGGACTGCTGAGGTAATGTGGGAGCCATTTTGGGATCTGCTTGCGTTGGCAACAGGGCTTCAGGCAAGGCAGTACAAGCCGAGTGCACATGGCCATAAGGGCACTTGGCTTCAGATGGGATGAAACCCAAGTTTCAAGTGATTCCACACTCCCAACTACAATCTCCACATTCCCCACACTGTCACCATGGAATTGATCTTCTTTTATACCATGGCCAATTTTGGACCATGGAGCAATTAGTATACTGTGGCTTAAGTTGTTGTTTAACAATTACATGACCCTTACGATACCTGATATTGGGCAGTACTACCTTCAGCAGAGGAACAACAAAATCATCTGGTCTTTTATCAAGATCCTCTTTCCCTGTGTCATAGTATGCACCTGGCAGAATGTATTCATAACTGTAACTGTATCCAACATAAGCATATAAATGTGGCATTAATATGGTGCTCACTGCAAAAGCAATTATAATAATCATAGCAAGCAATAGTATTAACAAACAATAATACATTTTTTTTTAAAAAATGAAAGAAGGCAATAGGGTGTTAAAGTCTTGCCGTTAGATCAAAAGATCAGGAAGTCCATTAATTTCTCCTTCTGGACCTTAACAGATCTACAACAATGAGAATCATTAGTATCTTTTAAGTAAGTGGAAATTAACTGGGTCTCCACTTCCTCAGTACTCATAATAGAACCCCACAACATGGGCTGGCCAAATAATATATGGTAGGTGGTGTACCCTGTTTTTAGAGTACAGAATTACTTTTCAGAATTACTAGGGATGGGCGAACAGATCGCGGTTCGGGTTCGTCCGTTCGGTTTGGCTGTGTTCGGTTCGTCCGTTCGGTTCGGCAGTTCAGCTAGTTCATCGAGTTCAGGTTCGGCTGTTCGGTTCAGTTGTCCGAACAGGCCATTCGGTTAGGCCGTTCGGCTGTTCGGTTTGGCTGTTCAGCCGTTCGGGAAATGTTGCTATGGGTGTTTTTTGGTTTTTTATTGAGTTTTATATGGTTTTCTTTTGTTTTTTATTTGGTTTTTTGGTTTTTATATGGGGTTTTTAAATTTATTTTTTATCTAATATTATATATATCTATCTACACTAAATCTAACTGCTATTAACTATTCTAAATGCTATGAACTAAATGGATTATCTAATAAGTACACAGACCTACTCCTACAAACACTAAAACTAAATCACTAA
>QEPC01014699.1:1001424-1033379 GCA_003113815.1 Sphenodon punctatus | reverse complement strand
AACACAAGGTTTCAGTTTATGGTTTAAGTTTCATTTCATTACAAAAGTGAAATGAAACTTAAAGCAATCTAAAAATCCTACTCAACACCTGCTGTTCAGGAACAGTGACTAGCTCAGAAGGTGTTGGGAAGGGGGGAGGCAGATAATTAGTTTCGTTTCTTGCAAGCATCTCCACCCCTGGTGCCTGACACTTCCCTGTCATGTTTGACCTTCCAGTGAACCTTTTTTTGCCACCCGAACTCACCCGAATGCGATCTGAACTGATCGAACTGTTCAGCCATTTCGCCGTTCAGTGTTCGGTTTGTTTGGGTTCGAGTTTGGTCATCCAAACAGGCTGAGTTCGGGCCGAACTCCAAACTATCGAACCGCGTTCGCCCATCCCTAAGAATTACGCAGTGCAGCCAAAATTGTGGGAAGCTGGTCTGTCCAGTCTTTCCCTGAGTCTGCACATACTTTCTTCAGAGCATGCTTAATAGTTTGATTCATTCGTTCTACCATGCCTGAGCTTTGTGGCTGATATGAAATGTGCAGTTGCCCCAAATCCTTCTATTGCTTACTTGTTTCTATCCAGCTCTTTGTTCCTGACACTGAAACGCTGTGCCACTGCTAGCACATTTTACTCCGTTACTGTTCACTAGCATTTCTACATTTACTTCCCCCAACTTAACTACATACTGTTTATTCAACCTGACACAAATAATTGGAAAACTATCTTTCAAGAATACTTAACTAGCTCTGTCCTCCCAAGATTAAAGATAGATGCCTCCCTGTACTGATGTACGCCGATGACATCGTCCTCTTATCGCAGACGCAGAGGGGCCTGCGCGATTTGTTAGGAACCCTGATGGACTACTGTGTAGAGAATGACTTAGATGTCAACATGCAGAAGTCCCAAATCATGATCATGGGGAAGAAAAGAACCTTAAAACGTTCCTGGGTTATTAGAGGGAAAGAGTTTCAACAAGTCCATTCGTATATTTACCTAGGGATTTCTATCTCCGATAATGGATCATGGGAGAGGCATAGGAAGTTAACAGTCCTAAAGGCAAGGAAGGCATGTAAGGGGATCTTAAGGCTGGCATCTAGTTCAGCCGGACACCAAAGTATCCCTAGTTTTGGATGTGTATCAAGCAAAGGTACAGTCCATTCTTACCTTTGCGTCAGAGATTACTCTTCTGATGGACATTCAGCCACTGGAGGTGGTTCAAAATGCATTTTTTAGAAAGCTGCTGAGGGTTCCCCAGAGTGTTCCTGCCTCTGTGGTTAGAGCTGAGATGGGCACTCTGGCGATCAACTGCTTCAGGAAACAGCGAGCTTTGGGGTATTGGCTTAGGCTGATTAATCGGGTTCAGCCTTCAATACCAGCGCTTTGTCTGGAGGAGGAGCTAGACTATTCGGGGGCACTACCCTATCCCTGGATTTCCCTAGTCCTGGCCTATCTTTCTAAGGCAGGTCTTTCAATTCCTTGTATTTGAGGGAAAAGTTTGCTTTTGCAAAGAAATCTGGTAAAGCAAAGGCTAGAAGATATCTCTAAGCAGGAGGACTTAGCAGCCCTGGCTTCCTGGAAAGTAGCTCCGCAGTTATGCTTTTTTAAGCAGCTGCATAGAGTTGAGCCTTACCTAGATATTCTAAAGGATGGCATACTCCGGAGAGCCTTTACAAGCCTCCACTTTCAGCTTCTTCCCACTGCTGTGGTGGAGGGCCGATACAAAAATGTGCCTTACGAGTTGCGGTTTTGTCCTTGTACAAATTCTGTGGTCGAAGACCTAGAACATTTTGTGTTTTTTTGCCCTTTTTATGAATCTCTTAGGCGGACCTGGCTAATCCCGCTATGGGGAGAGAGGGGTCTTTTAAACATAGACACATTGATAGAGCTACTTGTATCCCAGGACGACAAACATATATGGGCTGTAGCTACTTTTGTCTTGTTGGCAATTAGAACTCACAAAGTAGCAATAGGGTGTTGATATTACTTTTAATTGCTTGTTCTATTTTTGTCATGCAGAGGATCCCCTCTTTACTTTTTTGAGCTGGTATTTATTTTATGAAATTGTGTATTCACGATTGTTCTGTCTGTTTGTCGGATTGACTTCTTGTTGATGTTTTTTGTTATATTTGTATTTGTTATTTTGACCATGGCGAAAGCCAGTGTTTAATAAATGTATTATTTATTATTATTATTATTAATTAGCTCTGCTTCTACAAAGCAGGATGGGTTCCTTTTTTTTCTAACTGTTCCCCGCACAGCAGGGCAAATTTTATAGCAACATATATTTTATTTCCAAACAAACAACAAACAAACAAACTACAAAGCATAGGTAAACAAGTGGTAATAAAAAGATCAACTGAAAGCCTGCCTTTTGGGAAGACCATTGTAGTTACATCACATCATCCTGCACTAACTGTGCACTGGAGAGTACAGAATAATGTGGGCAACACTGAGTCTTTTCATGTTTACCTTTTTTTAAAAAAATAAATCCTGCCACTTGTTCCCCTTTTCTCACATAAGTTTAATAATATCACATAAATAACACATAAATAAATGTACAACACTGAGTGACAAACAGCCATGGCATAACATGTACACCCACACACATAAATAAAAAACTGTAATTGGTTCCTTAGTTTGTTGCCTTCCAAGACCTTAGTTCTGTACAAATAAAAAGATCTGGCCTCTGCAAGGCTTAATTAATTACCTAAACAATTAATTTGTTTATGTATATTGGGTAACTCCCATAGTTAATTCATAAAATCTTTGTATAAAACCACATAATTAATTCATAAAACTAATCAGTGGAGTTATCTACCCTACACATTTTTTCCCCTCCACTTATTTAGGGGTGGGACTTCACCCAAAAAACCGATACCGGTTTTACTGGATACTGGTTCCCAAAAACCCAGTTTACCGGATTAGAACCGGTATACCGGTACCAGTATTTTTCCATTGATTTCAATAGGGAACTGTCCCCATTGAAATCAATGAGGGGGAAACCACTTACCCTCCCCTGTCCAGGCTGCACGGGTGGAAGGGGGGGTCACCCCCCACCCACCCTACGCAGCCTGGATTTTAAAAAAAATTTTTTTTACCCGAAGTCCCTGCTAGTGCGGGCTCCAGGCCGCCACCGTGCCGGCGGTGGTGGCGACGACCCGAAGCCCACACCAGCAGGTACTAGGGTGATCTCTGGGGTGGTGGGTGGTTTAACACCCCCCCATCCCAGGGATCACCCTACTCCCCCCACCCAGAGATCGCCTACCTTTTGCACTCCGGGCAGCGGCGGCTACATGGCGGTCCGGCGGCTTCAGTGCTGGCTGGCTTCAGCGCTTGACTAGGCTTTCCGGGGAAACCCGGAAGTTCCCCGGAAGGCCTAGTCAAGTGCTGAAGCCAGCCAGCGCTGAAGCCTCCGGACCGCCGTGAAGCCGCCGCCACTGCCGCCACTGTCCGGAGCGCAAAAGGTAGGCGATCTCTGGGTGGGGGGGTAGGGTGATCCCTGGGATAGGGGGGTGTTAAACCATCCCCCACCCCAGGGATCACCCTAGTACCTGCTGGTGCAGGCTCCGGGTCGCCGCCGCTGGCACGGCAGCGGCCCGGAGCCCGCACTAGCAGGGACTTCAGCTAAAAAAAAATTATTTAAAAATCCAGGGTGGGTGGGTGGTGTCTCCCCTTCCACCTGCGCAGCCTGGACGGGGGAGGGAATTTTTTTTTCTTTCTTTCTTTCTTTTACATTGCAGCCATTCATTTCAATGGCCGCAATGTAAACAAATCCAGCACAGGGAACCGGTACCGGTACCCCCAATAACTGGATTAATCCGATACTGCAGGTACAGCAAAATACCAGCAGTATCGGATACCGGGAGAACCGAACTTCCCACCCCTATTAATAATATAAAATCAGGAACAGTATTACCTTTGTAATGAATGTCTGCTCCTCTCTGGGATTAAATCATTTCAAAAGACTGTTAAGCAAAAGCTGCTGCATTTTTTCTTACATAGTGTTACTTTTTCTTCCATCATATGCTTGTATTAATTTTAAGTGCCCCCATATACCCCCTCTGGATACAAAATTTACCAAATTAATACCGGCACCTGAATCTAGAAGGGCTGAATATATTTTTCCATCAATTTGAAGTGCCACTCATGGTCTTTTCAGTGAAGTCCTGGTTATTTTCCCCAGATATTGCCACTGGGATCCAAAAGAGGCAGTGGGGATTTCCTAATCTGAGTTGGGTTGTGTCTGTCCCTCTCCTTCTTTAACTATCTTTGCCAAATCTTTAAGTTCTTTGCGCAGTTCCTCATAAGGTGCTGGGGCCGGTGCGGCAGATGGAGTAAAGGCAGCTACTTGTTTGACAGCCTTATTTTGTTCCTGCTTATCCAGGACTCCCTGCATTAAAGATTGGGTAGACTGTCCATCCCATAAGGACATATCTTCTCCCATCTGCTTTAACAAAAACCACAATCTATTTCTCAACCTGTCACTTCCAGTATCTGGCCCCTCAAATTTCCTATCTCATGTTCTATCTGGTGGACCATCTTCCCTTCCTGAGTTACCCATATTTCCCCTGTTAGTGGGGTGCCCCCTGCCACGTTGCTGTTCTGGTTCTGGGGATTGACATTGGGAAAAGTCAAATCCATTACAATTTTCTCCAGGGCAATTAGTTCCTATACAGGAGATCTGTAGAGCCTGTCTTTGGACCTCTTGTTGTAATTTGTCAATAATGGGTTTACAATCACAATTTCCTTTTGGTTGATTATTTTCCAGTGTCAATTGTTTGACAAGGTCCTGGAGGTCTGGCACAACTTTTATTTGTTCCTGAAGTTTTTCATTCTGTTCAAGAAGCTGTTTATTTTCTTGAGCCAATTGTCTAACCTCAGTTTGCAGCTGCTGTATCAAAACTGCTGTACATTGTGTTTGAGCCTGTGACTGACTTAATTTGTCATCTAAATCCTGTATTTTAACTTGATTTGTGATCCGGTCTTGTCTGGCTGTGTGAAACCGATCCCAGCCCTCTAAGCAAGCTAAATACAACAAAGCTACAGCATCCCCCAATTTCTCTTTCTCAGATGGTTTACAAACATCTACATATTGGTTAAAAATTGGAATGCAATCATCAAAGCTTGTACATCTTCCATTACAGTATGCATCTTTAGGTTTGCACTGCCACATGATAAAGATAAGGTATATTTTCCCCCTCCACTTCTCCACCAAATGTTAGGGTTTTGACCCAAGTTCTCTATTTGACCCAAGTTCTCAGGATATTTAAATTGACAGTCTTGTAGTCTGTTATTCCACTACTAAGAACATCATCACCGCTTTCTTTTAGAAATGGTGACCGTCCAATGTGACTGCCTTATGTAGCCAATTATTCCACTACTACCAAAGCCATCATCACCTCTTCCTGTTAAGAATGGTGCCCGACTGTTTCTATGTAGCCAGTTATTCCACTACTACCAAAGCCATCATCACCTCTTCCTGTTAAGAACAGTGACCGACTATTTCTCTAAAATATCCTGATCTCTGAGATTGATCAAGTCTCAGGGACCTTCTTGGGGGAGGTTTTTATCTAGATACCATGTAAAAATGCAAACCACACAGTGCTAACCCATAAGATAAATTTTATTAAGCAGGTTCTTAATATCACTTATAAACTTATTTATCTTAAACTATGTTTCTAATTAAAAACACCTTTCATACTTACAAAACAAGCATACATTCAAGTTGGCCAGACTTGAAGTAACTTGGTGCTGGGAGGCTGGGAGTGTAGCTTTGCAGTGCTGTCTCTAAGGTGTCCATGTCCAGGTTAGGTTAGTTGCTCCAAAGGAAAGGGAGGGGTGACAGTCTTATATATCCTCCTTATTAACCACTGTCTTGGGAAAAACATGATCCGTTTTGTTCCTTTTCTTTTCTTCTCATGCATCTAGGCAAAAGTTTTAACAGCCTGTCTGTGTTTCCACAGTCTCTCTGTGTGATTTTTCTGTGTTCCTTTCCAAGGCTGAAATGTTGCAGTCTTCAATATTTTCCCAGTGCTTTCTGCTTCACACAGCACTCAGCAGTTTCTGGTTTCTTCAGCAGGCAGAATGTTACAATTTCACACACACACTCACTCCCTTTCTCTGAAGACCTTCATGTCAGCAGTTCCTTTGTCTTCTGTTTATCTCGACTTGACTCCTGGTACTTCAGTTCATTTCAAAAGTCCAGCTTCAAAGTGATGTTTTCCCAGAGCCCTCTGCTTCCAAAAGCTTGCTTCAAAAGTCCTGCTCCCAAAAGCCTCTGCTTCAGCCAGTGTTGACCTGAAAATCAGCCACTCAAAAATATTCACACAACACTAGGCACCGTATCACCACCAAGCACAGCTGCAGCATGCTAAGGCATCCCATGGCGGTAATGAACGTTGAGCAAGTGCAGATGCAGCAGTAACCCAGGGTGCATGGGACCGGCCCACAGGCAATGGGGAGGGGGGCAGCACCCACGGACAAGCTGGGCCCCCCACGATCCCATTCCCCCCAGCGGGCAGGCAGCTGGCACACACTGGGGGATGATCCACCATGCCAGGGACCCGGTTACTGCGCTCAACACACCCCTGGTCCTGCATCAGTAATTGGGCAGCTAACATAGGGTGACATGGTAGATAAGCGACCCGATGCAGGTGGTTGGGCATGGTGTGTAGAGTGAGGTGGATGAGGTTGAGTGATGTACAGAGTAGAGGAACACATAGCAGGGAGGACACAGAGGTGGATCAGGGATACTGGGGGTGTGGGAGCTGGGGGCCGGGGGCACAGACCACACAGTGGTGCACTGAGAGGCCGGGGTACAGGTGTCTGCCGGTGGGTAAAGCAGGGGCCAGTCACAGCGGTGAAGGCTGTGGCGGGTTGGCAGTGTGCACCCAGAGGAGTAGGGCCTACACTGTGGTGCTGCCACCGGGTTGCTATTGGGGGGGTCCCGGGAGTGGGGATCCGTGGAACCATGCCAGAGGACAAGCCCCCTCAGGCCATGACTGTGCTGTTGAGCATCCTGAGCACTGGTTACATGCTACTGTTCCAGCAGATGGCCCAGCTCCTCCTGCCAGGGCATTGCTACCCCCTCAGGGGGAATGGCGTCGGAGGGCAGCAAACCTGTGGAGGGTGGCGATGGGCATGGCGGACTGCTGCTCGTCACCATGCCTTGTTGGGCACCTCAGTGTCCCTGCATGCCCGGCTCATCCTGGCCCAGTAGCCCCTGAATGTGTACGGGCACTGCGTGACCCTTCTGACCCAGCAACAGCACTGGACGCATTCCCGCACCAATGACTGGTGGGAGAACATGCTGGCCACCTGGACGGATGAGGAATGGATGGTCCACTTCCACATGAACCGCTCCCTCCTGATCCAGTTAGGGGAGCTCCTGAACCCCCATCTACGGAGGTGGGAGACCAACACGCGCTATCCACTGCCGCCAGGGATGCGACTGGCCATTGTGGTCTGGCAGCTGGCCACCCCTGATTCATGCAGGAGCATTGGGGAGCAGTTTGGGGTGGGGACAGCCACCATGAACAGGGCATGCCATGATGTGTGTGACCTGATCGTGGAGCTCCTCCTCGAGCGGGTCATCCAGTTCCGCGATCCTGAGGAGATAATATGTGGCTTCGAGGAGCTGGGGTTCCCCCATTGTATTGGGGCGATCGACAGCACCCACATCCCTATCATACGGCTCCCACATGAAAAGATCGACTACATGAACAAGAAGCAGGCCTTCTCCATCAATCTGCAGGCTGCTATGGATCACACGGGCCTCTTCATAGACGTGTACATGGGCCAGTCGGGGCAGAGCCATGATGCGCGTATACTGTGTGCGTCCCTGTTCTACATTCGCATGTTTGACGGGGAGATCGCCCCCAGCCTGTACCACATGATAGAGGGCGTACCCATGGCCCCTGTTGTGATAGGGGACCCCGCCTACCCGCTCAGCCCGTGGCTCATATGGGCCTACCCAGTGGCGCGCAACCCGGACCACTGCATGTTCAACGAGCACCTGTCGTCAGCACGCAGTGTGGTGGAGCACACCTTCGGCCAGGTGAAGATGCGCTGGCACCTATTGATGAACAGGAGCCAATTCGACCTAGACCACACCCCCATCCTTGTCATGGCAGCATGCATCCTGCACAACCTATGTGAGACTGGAAGTGCTGCCCTGGACAACCCACCACCTGTACAGAGGGAAGGCCCCATGCCCCTGAATCAACATGCCCAGGGCAGGGTGTTCCGGTGCATCTCCGAGGAGAACAGGGACACCCTCTGCCGCTGCATAGTTGCCCAGGTGGCAGATGATGGGGCCGTGCCTGACCCACACCCCAGCCCATAAATCTGTACACCCCATCAATAAATCTGGGTGGTACCCTTAGCATCTAACAATGCCTTATGTGGGCAAGGGGCTCCTGGGAACAGGTCCGGTGGGTTGGCTGGGTGCGAGCGCCCTCCCTCGCTGACAGCCGCAGGGTGCTTTGGCTGCGCAGTGCCCTGCATGCCACCACTCACCGGCCTGCCTGTGCAGAGTAACCGTGCACTTGATGCACACAGCGGTGCTGGCTGCAGCCTCAGTGGCTGGTCCCCCAGCCCAATCAGCTGGGCCGGCATTGTGCCCCCCCTGCCAGCGCCCCCCCGCCCACTAGCCCTGGAACAGAGGAAGCGATACGGAGGTACGTGCGCAGCGTTTTTATTTGAAGGGGAACTGTACAATGGAATGGGGGTCTTTATTTTGGGGGGGGACCCTCGCCCCCGCTTGGCTGCACCACTGGGGCTTGCATCCTGGCGGGTCTTTGTTGCTGCCGAGCACAGCAATCAGCGACCGGACGGGCTGGGCTCCCTGTCATCCACTGGCTGCTCCACACCGGCCTCTGGTGCATGACCCTGGAAGGAATAACAAGCATGGGGTAAGCATTCCACATGTGCACTTGGCTCCTTCCCTCGCCAGTGCCTGGCACACTGGGGGTCCCGGGAGCAGCCTATGGGCCCCCTCATCCCCTCCCAGCCCCCCATGGGATATCACCCCCCTACCCTCAGGGGGCAGGGGTGCAGCAGCCTTACCTGAGGTGGTGGGGCAGGTGGTTGGTCATCCGGGGTTGCCGGGCCATTGGGTGGAAGCGTAGGTTGTCAATGGAGGGGTCGGTGTTGCAGCTGGGGGGGGTACCAGGAGGGGTGCGGCCTGGAAGGACAGCCCCACCAGCAGCTTGTGTGGACCTATGTTGGGGAGGGGAACCCTTTGGACCAGGACCGGGAAGGGATGCTGCTGGGGGAACCAGGGTTGGCCGAAGTGCAGGGGAGGGGGCACCTGCACCAGTGGGTGGGCACCGTGGTGTATGTCAGCTGCCATTCCTCAATCCACGGACTGGTGGCCCGTCACACTGGGGGTCCCACCACAGGGCCAACACCGCCTCCCCCATGAAGTCCATGACCCTTGTGGCCTGACCCTCCAGTCTGGCACAGGCGCACACCGCCTCTGCCCTGTCACACTGCTGCTCACGGTGGAGGGAAGCAGCCTGGCGCCTGTCCCAGAGATACTCGGTCTGGGACCAGGTCATCATGGCTGCAAGGATCTCCTGGTTCCTTTTCCCCTCCCCTCTTAGCAGCTCCCTGGTGACTGTGAGCTCCTGGGAGCGCACTTCGGCTACCCTCCTGTATTCTTCGAGCAGCTCCCTGACCAGGTCCTCCCTCCGGCGCCGGTTCCTGGCCCGCATCTCCCGGTTCCTCTCCATGCTGCCGGCAGCTGCACTCCTCGCATGAGTGGGTTGCTGTTCTGTGAAGAAGAGGTTGCATCCCGTGTTAGTAAGCCTGCCCGGTGTGCACCACTGCCCCCTACCATGGTTCCCGGGGTGTCCCATGTCATTGGTGCTCCATCATGTTGCTCCCATGTGGGGCCCCCCTACCCCGCCATCGCGTGGGGTCCCCTATTGGCTGGGACTCACTGCTGGTAGGGCCAGTGACAGTCCTGTGTTTTGTGGGACCCACTGTGGGGCCCACCACCAGTCCCTGTAGGGCACAGGTGGGTGGGGGTGCAGCTTCCCGTGGTGCTAGAGGTGTACTGGGGCATCCTCTCTGGCCTTGCATCCCTACACCCCCTGTGCTGCCGGCGTCCTGAAGCTGTGCACCCCCTGCATCCCGGACCATCTCCTGTCCCCCTCGCTGGCCTCCCCATGTGTCCCTTTCCCTAGGCGTGTGTTCCCCGGCACCCCAGTGGGGTCCTGCCCCATCTCCCCCCCAGTCCACAGCCATGCAGCCGCACTAGTGTAATAATAATAATAATAATAATAAGAGGCCTTGTTTTCATGTTGAATTCTACTGAGAGTATATTTTCCTCAACCACCTAAAATCTGGGCTTCACAAAATGGAGAGAAGGGAGATTATTTTTTTTTTTTGTATCTTAAATGAAAGCCTAAAAGGCTGCTATCTGATATCTAATATATTATTCTCAGTAGCATCTGAGTTAAGAGCAGACAGTGATGAGTGTATTCATGTCTGTGCAAGCGCTACAAAGAGCTATGGTATGGCAACTGTTGCTAAAATGTCCATTCTTTGCCACTTTTCGATGAGTGGGTCGCACTCGCACGACCCACTCACGTGACTTTTGAAAATCCTGCCAGCCGGGATTAGACGAGACGTTTCACGCGTTAACGCCAGTTACGCGTACTTTTAAAACCGCAAACAAAATACCTCAAAGTTGAAGTATTTAGTTTGCATATTACTGAACTAGGGTGGGCTAAATTTCGAGCTCTTCGGCTCTCTTATCAGAAATTATTGAGAGCAAAAAAGCTTGCCTTCTTCACCAACCAATGGGCTAGGATGAGTGTTGATTTACAGTCTCAGAACCCTAGTGGTTTCTGGTCTGCACTCAACTGCATATTAAATCCCTCTCGGCTTGCTAAGAGACACCCGATTGCTCTTTCTATCTGGGAGTGTTATTTTAGAGGATTGTATGCCGATAGGTTCATTGCCACTGAAGATTGTAGGGCTGAGAGTCCGGTTGCTGCTTTGAACAAATGGCAAGTGGATGATTTTGTAGAAGCTAGAGTGTATGATCTTATAAAGTCAAATAAGGCACCAGGCCCCGACTACATTTCAGCTGAGATCCTCCAGGCATTTCCCAGTTGGTGGGCCAAGCTACTATCTGTGGTCTTTTTTGCTGTAAGCAATGGGGATAATGTACCCTTATCATGGTCACAGAGCATTATTGTCCCCATCTTTAAAAAGGGGGAAACTACTGACGTTACTGCCTATCGTCCCATAAGTCTTTTGGCGGTGACAGGCAAATTGTATGCTAAAGTGCTCTTTGGAGAACTGGGCTGAGGAAGGGGGCATTATTCCGAGGGAGCAATTTGGATTTAGGAAGGGTAAGTCAACTATTGACTGTTGCTATATTATCCAGCACGTTGTATTCAAATATTTGAAAGTCAAGAGAGGCAAGTTGTTCTTGGCCTTCCTGGACTTAACCAAGGCATTTGATACAGTCCCAAGGAACAGACTCTGGGCCAAATTGAGAGCCTTGGGAATTGAGCCCAAGCTTCTGGCATCCATTTCCCAACTCCATTGTAACAACGAAGCCCGGGTTAAAACAGCTCTGGGAGGCCTATCCCTATTAGGAGAGGAGTCTGCCAGGGTTGTGTACTGGCACCCCTCCTCTTCAACTTTATCTATCTGACTTACCTTCAATTATCAGTTCGGTTGATACCCATCTACCTAAAGTGGCTGGGGAGTGTCTCCCTCTTCTGCAATTTGCAGATGATTTGGTATTGATCTCTCAAACCGAAATTGGATTACGGCGGGCCATAGATAGGTTTTTTCAATACTGTGTCATCAACGGCTTAGAGATAAATGCCCTCAAGTCCAAGATTATGGTCTTCAGTAAACGATCGTATCCTCGAAGGTGGAAGACGGAGGCCGGAGAGCTCGAGTCAGTAGCCTCCTTCAATTACTTAGGAGTGACTTTTAGTAATAAAAGCACGTGGAACCTCCATCTGCAGGCTAGGGCGAATAAGGCCCAGCGGGCGGCTCAGGCCTTGAATAGGGCTATTAATCTATCCAAAGGGATTCTAGTGTTGGATTTCTTGAGAGTGTATCATGCTAAAATTCCCTCGTCAGCCATATTTGGCCTAGAAATTATACCAAATCCCAATATGGTAGTGTTGGAAAAGGTGCAAAATACCTTTCTCCGACGAGTACTAAAAGTTGGGTCTTGTACTCCAGGGGCGGTAGTCCGAGCAGAATTGGGAGTACCTTCACTGGAGATGATCTCTAAGATCAGATATGTAGGATACTGGCTCAGACTCTTGGCACACCATGATACTGACCTTGCTCTCCAGTGTTTAAGGGAGGAACTAAGCGAGTCAGGGTCCAGGGGTCACCCATGGTTGATATATTTGTGTAAACTGGTTCACGCTTGGGGATTTTCCTTTGAATATTTCATAGGTCATAGTCTTCTCACCGAAAGGGCTGAAATATGTTTAAGGGCAAGAGATGTGGCTCAACAGGAAGACCTGTCAATGGTGGCTCACTGGAAAGTGGCCCCTATGTTGGCAGTTATTAAAAAATCAGCCGAGTTTGAGCCTTACCTCGATTTACTTACCTGCCCCAAACTCCGCCGATGGTACACATTACTTCGTTTCCAGCTTGTACCATCGGCGGTAGTGGCAGGCAGATTTAAGCAGATATCATTTTACTCAAGACTTTGTTCCTGTAGTCTTCAGGAGGTAGAATCAATAGGGCATGTCTTATTACGCTGCCCCTACTATCATTGGCTAAGGCTAACTTGTCTGGGCTCTTTGTTGCGTAATTGCACTGACCCCCATTTGGAGGCTAGCTATTTGTATTTGATGACCCTAAAAGGGAAGGAGGAAATGTTGGCTTTGGCAACCTTCGCTTGTCTGGCAGGCAAGCGAAGGAAGCTTATCCTTGGAAAATTGAAGGTGGATTGTTTGGTCCAACTGATTGTTGCGACTGACTGTCCGTACCTATATGGAGCTTTGCCTCGATAGGAAATTGATTTTGGATTGCTCCTTCATACCCCGTCCATTTAAGGTCATTATATGGCCATGTTATTTGAAATTGTCTATTATCTATTGTGTATGGGTATGTTAGGAGGATATTCTGGCTTTGATTTTGAGTTGGTGGACCAGGTTATTATCTGCAGCAATTTTTCACCGTAAGCAATAAGATGCACTTATTTGTGTTAAATTATGCCATGCTGTTTTGTCTATATGTGTATCATTAGAATATATGCCATGTTTGGCGGTTATGTTGCTTGCTCTTTGTGATGTTGAGCTTTTGTGTCCTTTGTGTGTATTTTATTATATTCCTTGCTGCTTTTTGTTTTACTATTGTGGTTTTGGAGTACAGCGATAGCTAAACTCCTAATAAAGTATTATTATTATTATTTAGTTTGCAGTTTAAAAAGAACGTACAACCAGCTTTAACATGCAAAACATCTCGTCTAATCCTAGCCTGCGGGATTTTCAAAAGTCAGATGGGTAAGTCACACAAGTGCAACCTGTTCATCTAAACGCAGCCAAAATAACCACCATGTAGTATTTTGTTTTGCTCCAAAGCATTAAAACTACTCGCCAGAGTTTGAGCTCCTCTTTCAATTGGCATGTCTTTAAGAAAAAGGGGAGGAGGCTGAAATGGTTTAGTTCAGAAGTTACCAAACTGTGGGCTGAACCTCCAAATGGGGTTGCACCATCTGCAGAGGTGCTCATGATCCCTGTTGGTATTCAATAGACTTTGTGTGTCTTTGCTGATGGCTGGTGAATTATATTTAAGTCTCAAAATGGGGTCACATGGGCAAAACTGGTATAATCTATGGCAAGAAGCTGGCAAGGGAGATACTCTCTGGACTAGATAGAGACAAAGGGTGTTAATACATGGGCTGGGGGCCTGCCAGACCCTGGAGCTGATCCATGGTGCCACCCCCAGCCACCTCACGTGGACCCCATGACATGAGAACCTCAGCAGATGGGCCAGCAGTTCCCCCAGCTGTGGTCTGCCTGCATGTGCCCCCCTGAGTTGTGGTCACTCCTGTAACTGCAGCTCTATGGTGGTGAACACGGCCTGCCGCATGGCTCCCCATCAGACAGGAGGCAGCCCCAGGGCAGCATGTTGCCCCGGTTCAGGCTGGGTTACCCGGCACAACATGCTCCACCTTTCTGGGGATGACACCATGTGGAGCTGCCCTGGCTCAAACCGGGGCGAACATCNATGTGCCCCCCTGAGTTGTGGTCACTCCTGTAACTGCAGCTCTATGGTGGTGAACACGGCCTGCCGCATGGCTCCCCATCAGACAGGAGGCAGCCCGGCACAACATGCTCCACCTTTCTGGGGATGACACCATGTGGAGCTGCCCTGGCTCAAACCGGGGCGAACATCTGGGGCAAAGGGGGAGCCAATGGGGGGGGGGGGGCTGTCTTGTCTGTTAACACTCAAAGTAGTTTAGAGGATCATAGAATTCAAGTGACCTCAAAGGTCATCTACTCCAGCCTCCTGCTTGCATATAGGATGACTACAGCTTCAGCATCCCTGAAAAATGACTGTCCAGCTTCTTTTTGAAACTCTCCAGTGATGGAGAGCCTACGCACTCCCTAGGCAGTTATTCTATTGCCACACAGCTCTTACTGTTAGGAAGTCTTTCCTGATATTTAATTATAATCTACCTTCCTGTAGATTGAAACCATTATTTCTAATCCTGCCATCTGGAACAATGGAGAACAGGTCTTTGCCATCTTTATGACAGCCCTTTTGATGTTTGAAGACTATTATGTCTTCCCTTAATCTTCCCTTCGCTAGGCTCATCATATCCAGTTCCTTCAACCTTTCCTCGTGAGACTTGCTCTTCGGACACTTATCTTTGTTGCCCTCCTCTAAGCCTTCCCCAATTTCTCAATGTCCTTCTTAAAATTAGTCACCTGAAACTGGACGCAGTACTCCAGGCAAGGGCTGATATCATGTTGGTAACTGTATGCAAGCTTTGGAGTTTTTTTCCCCCCTTCTCTTTCTCTCTTTGGAAAGGAGAAGCTCAGGCAAATCTTGGAGAATCCTTAGTTGTAAAACTTCAGATTTTGGTCAAAAGGGGCTCAGAGAGATCAGAGACGGGCTACAATCTGGGACGAGGAGGGAGGGAAACACTGAAGGCTAACAGATTCTAGAGCAGAACCTGGGGAATTATATTTGGGCCTATCGAATGGACTAGGATGTGTCAGGTCACTGGACAGTACAACCTTCACGTTGTTAGAATCAGTATTAGTATTTGGCACTGGTACAAGTCCCATTCGCTTCAACAGGACTTGTGCTAATGTCATACAGCTTGAGGGTCATGCAGGTATAATCAGCTCACTTTCTTAGAGAGAATATGGTAAAGGACGTAAGCTTAAAATACTGAATTCAAGAACAGGTATTTATGTTCACATACAGAGTGGGTTCTGTGTGGGTAGTTTTTTCTTTGTTGAACTACTGGCTGAACACCTGCTGTTATACTGTAGTTTGAATATGTTTCCTGCATGTGTTACTGCAGGCATGCCAAATGTAACAGGAAATGTTATTGTGGTACAGATGCAGACAAAAGGGGAATGGTACAATGAAAGCACTTTAAAAAAAAAAAAAAAAGTTCTAGCTTCTACATCGGTTAAGCTGCTTGGCCACGTTACAGCGCTGGGGGAAACTAACGAGAAGCAAACTCCTGGCAGGGAAAGAAACGTGAGGCTTGGAATGTGGACACGTGGTTAACATTGTAATTTAACGCATCTCCCATTGTTTTCAATCACAAAAGACAGGGCACAAAATCCAACCCTGCCTTTTGTGACTGAAAACAATGGGAGATGTGTTAAATGATGCTTTTAACCATGCACCCACGTTCCAAGCCTCATGTTACTTTCCCCACCGGGGGGTTGCTTCTCGTTGGTTTTCCCAGCGTAGTATCATGGGCAAGGAGCTTTAGTTAGAGCTTTAGGACAGGCTACAACCTAATTTTGCATGGACAGGAAAAATAATGGCAGAGTTAGTCATGAGAACAATAGCTTTTTAACATTTTCCTTTTGTACATATCATTGCCATCCTGCACTGAAGAAGGCTGGCAGCTCTGTGGAAATATGCTGCCTTGGAGACAGATGCAGGGATGCTTTTAGCAGGTGAACTAGGCTGGAAGTGGACCTGAAATGGCTGGAAGTGGACCTGAAATGTGGTTGATGTTGACCAGGCAAGAGGAGAGCTCATGCACTGGGATCGTCGCCACACCTTGCATTGCTCTGCAGCAACTCTCATTGCTGCAGGAAACAGGATTAGCCCACACATTGGACAAGGTGGACACCTATCCAGGTTAGCAGCCTGCAGCCTTCTAGGGTTCATGCTTCCTGTAAATCTCAATGGGGAGCAGTAGCATCCCTCAAACGTCACCTCCAGTCCCCACATTGCAAAACATAGCCTGGGGCTTGCAGCAAGAGTGCGGCCCAGAGT
Organism: Sphenodon punctatus; assembly: GCA_003113815.1. NCBI lineage: Eukaryota > Metazoa > Chordata > Lepidosauria > Sphenodontia > Sphenodontidae > Sphenodon > Sphenodon punctatus. Next base: position 1,016,917 of record QEPC01014699.1, on the reverse strand, counting down.
TCCTGTTTCCCTGCAGGAGCACCCCACCGCACTCCAAGTCAAAGCCTGAGACTCAATGTGCATGGGGAGAGTGGGCAGGGAAGAATGACACCGGATCTGTTTTGCCCAGGGCAGTTAAACACTTCAGGCTGGCCCTAGATGGAATCACCACAGAATATTAACAGTAACATGGGAAAACAGCATGGATGCGACCAATGAGTCTGTACAAATACTTGCTAACACACTAACTAGAGCTAAAACAAGCATTCAGTAGGAGTACTAAATTTGAAGAATTTGATATATTTGTATCTTTAAGTGGGTACAAAGCACTATATTCACTTCCCAGATTTAGAAATCTGAATATTTGTTTTGATCATTTTGTCTTTGATATTTGGTAGCTTCATTTATTTGGTAACTTGGCTTCACACCTGTGGCCCCAGGCTCCATGGGATGAGGGCCAAGCAAAAAGTCCCAGCCCCTCCACCTCCTGGCTGTGTGAGCTGTGGCAGCGGGAGTGGGGCCAGTAGTTGCCTGGAGTGGAGAAGGCAGGGCTGAGGCCCCACAAACTCAACTGAAGAATTGTACTGTTGGCGGGGGGTGAGTAATGAAGATTGCCGCTTTGAAGAGTGGCTCTCTTCCTGGGAGGAGGGGGACTGCTCTCGTAAGTGGCACTTTGTCATCCTCTTCCCCATCCTCTTCCCCACCGCACTCCCTTGTTTGAGGTTCTCAGTGGTGCTTGCTGGGGAAAGAGGGCACCCATGGCCCTACCTTCTCCAACCCCGACCCAGTCCAGGCCACACCTCCACCCCATGCCAGGCCCTGGCTCCCTTACGGACAGCCTGGCTTGGCTTCAGTATTTCAGTTTCTTCCTTTATTCAGCTTTCAGTGCTTGGTTCACTTTGGTGGTGGTATTTAGTTCTTTTCCACACCACTTTGTTACAAATAGTGCTATGGTGCAATGGACTGTGAACACGACCTAGCAATAGCACCGGTGTGTGGCAGTGCACAATAGCACTAATCTTTAATTTTATTTATTTATTTCAATCTCTACCCCACCCTTCCCAGATGGCTCAGGACAACTAATCGCAATAGTACCAAAGAGAACGAATTAACAAATATCAAATAAACCAAGTAACTGAAATATTGAAGTAGTTAGCAAATAGATAAAGTAACCCAAATATTGAAGTTTCAAGTTACCAAATAAACATATATGCCATTCACTAGCAAAGACTTTGGGGGGGAAATATTTTTTCTTTTGAATGGATATGCAAATAATTTTCACAAATACAAAATGGCTTATTAATTTCAGCTGAGCACAGACCATTCCTCCCTAGATGGAGAAGAGTCCGAGTGTTTCGGTTGATGTATAAATAATATGTAGATGGCATCTGGTAGCAGTCAAAACAATAATGCCCAATAATCAACCGCCAAACCTGTGAAGAGTCTGGTGTGGAGTTAGTGATCCATGCATAGGGAGGGGGGAGACAAGATGGCTACACTCTTTCCACCTAGTTCATAACAGCCAAGCACAGCCCAGATCTGGGTAGGCACTCACCAGAGCAGAGAGGGAAGTCCAAGCTTGGAGTCAGTTTGTGAGCCAAAGTCAGTTTTTTGGTTTTTGGTTTTTTTAAATAAAAATGTATACCCCGCCACCTCCTGCCACAGGCAGCTTGGAGCGGCTAACATCATCAATAAAACAATAGTATAACAACACATTAAAAGCATCATCCCTCAATAAACGTAATAATAATAAATAATAATAATAATAATAATAATAATAATAAAAAGAAAAAACCCACCCACCTTCGCACTCTCCCCACCCCCTACCACAGCATTACCCCTCTCCCTCACCAAACACCTGATGGAACAGCCAGGTCTTACAGTTCCCACAAAAGGCTGGTAGGTCCGGGGCCAGATGGGCCCCCACTGGGAGGAAATTCCAGAGGCGTGGTGCGGCCACCAAGAACGCCCTATCCCACATGGCCCCCTGGGAAACCCGGGGAACCTCCAACATGGTGCCCCCGGATGACCGCAGGGGCCGATCCAGAACCCAGGGAGTGAGGCGATCTCACAAGTAGGCAGGGCCCAGGCCGTGTAAGGCTTTATAGGTCAAAACCAACACTTTGAATCAGGCCCAGAAGACTATTGGCAGCCAGTGCAGAGATCGGAGAACTGGTGTAATGTGCTCCTGGTGGCCCAATACCACCAAGAGCCGGGCCGCCGCATTCTGCACTAGCTGCAGCTTCCAAGGCGTCACCATAGGTAGCCCCACGTAAAGTGCATTACAGTAGTCTAACCAAGAGGTAATACAACCATGGATGATCGTGGCCAGATCAGAAACCAAAACCAGCGGCCGAAGCCGCCGCACCAGATGTAACTGGCGGAAGGCACGCCTCACCACAGCCTCCACCTGGAGATCCAGGCAGAGCTGCACATTGAGGAGCACCCCCAGGTTCCATACCTGGGAAGTCCGCGGAGGACAGACCCCATCAATCGAGGGAGCCGTCATCGCCACCGACTTACCCACTACCATCACCTCCGTCTTGTCAGGATTCAGTCACACTCGATTTGCCCTCATCCAGTCCCCCACAGCTGCCAAACACGGGGTAAGCACCGAGACAGCCAGGCCTGGGTCAGTCGAAAATGAGACATACAGTTGGGTGTCATCTGCATGCTGATGACACCTCACCCCGAACCCTCTGATCACCTCACCGAGCGGTTGCATATACACGTTGAACAGGAGAGGGGACAAGACAGAACCCTGCGGAACCCCACATGAGAGGTCTCGGTAAGATGAAAAGCAGTCACCGAGTACCACCCGCTGAGTTCTCTCGGTCAGGAATGAGTGGAACCATTCAAGAACGATCCCGCCCACCCCCGCACTGTCCCGCAGGTGCGTCACCAACATCTCATGGTCAACAGTATTGAATGCTGCCAACATATCTAACAGGACCAATAGGGTCAAACGACCCCTTTTCATGGAGATCATCCACCAGGGCCACAAGTGCTATCTCAGTGCCATGACCCAGATGAAAGCCAGACTGGGAGGGATCAAAATAACCGATGCAGTCAAGATGCCCCTGGAGCTGCTGAGCCACCACCCATTCAATAACCTTCCCTAAAGGTGGGATGGGGTAGGGGTGATTATTATTATTAACATTTATATAGCGCCAGTCATGTACTTGGCGCCATACAGAACATAGAAATGGATGCAGTCCCTGCCTGTGGCTTACAATCTAAAAGACAAGGAGGGGGAGACAGGGAGAGGAGACAGTGGGAGAAACAGGGGGAGAGGGGACAGTGGCAGCAGGAGGACTGGTTAGGGGGGGGGGTGGGGTGGGGGAAATATGGGGATGTGAGTTATGGAGAGTTGAAGGGGGGAGGAGGAAGGGATTATGGGGGTGGTTGGGGATTCCGGAGGCAGGGCGAGCAGCCTAGGGGTCAGGATGGAGTGGACAGGAGGGGAGGAGTGGCCATAGGGGTGGTTATGGGGCATGGCCTGTATGGTACAAGGGGATGGGTGACTCGGTTTTCTAGGGGACTGAGGTCTCTGGTAGAGGTTGAGAGAGTCACACACAACCCCCCACTGAGGGTGAGAGAGGGTCAGGGTCCAGGGTCTCCCCGTAAAGGGTTGTTGCTGTTGAACGCAAAGTCCATCGTGAATAAGGCCCCAGTTATTCAGGAGCTGATCCTGGATGAGGTGGCGGACCTTGCATGCATTACAGAGAACTGGTTGGACGAGGGGCGGGACCAGCTTTAGCAGACCTTGTTCCGGCCGGGTATGCTGTGCAGCACCAGCCCCACACAGGGGGCTGGGGGGGAGGTGTAGCTATTGTTTTTAGAGAGGATTGGCCAGTTAGGAGATATCCAGTCCAGGAGATTTCAGGTGTTGAGACCCTCCATATGGTGTTTGATTTGGCTGGGAGCAAGCTTGGGGTGTTGCTGGTATACCGGGCCCCTTTCTGTCCAGCGGCATCCCTTGCCACTCTAGCAGAGCTGGCCTCGGAGGTGGTGCTGAGCTCCTCCAGGATTTTGCTCCTGAGGGACTTCAACGCCCATACCAACGCCGGCCTCGTAGGAGCGGAGCGTGAGTTCATGGCCACCATGCCAACCATGGACTTGTCCCAGGTGATCAACTGTCCGACCCATGTGGGGGGGCATACCCTTGACCTGGTCTTCTGATCTGGCCTTGAGGTGGGTGATCCGTTAGTGGGGAATGTGAGGGTCACGCCCTTGTCATGGATGAACCATTATCTCCTACAGGTCAGCCTCTCAGCGCACCCCCTCCAGAAGGGGAATGGACCAGTTAGGTTGGTCCACCCTTGGAGGCTGATGGAACCGCAGTGGTTCCAGGAGGCTCTGAGGGAATTAAGCTTGGACTCAGACAGTCACTCGGTCGATGAGCTGGTCCAGCATTGGAATATCTTGCTGGGGGAGGCCATTGACAGGGTGGCTCCGAGACGTCCACTACCTCCGTCTCATCACCACAGGGCCCCTTGGTTTACCGAGGGGCTGCGATGTATGAAACGGGTTGGTAGGAGACTAGAGCGACGCTGGCGTCGGACTCGCTCTGAATCTGACTGACTTCTCCATAGGGCCCATTTGCGGTCCTATGTTGAGGCTGTGAGGACAGCAAAGAAGGAATTCTTTGCTGCCCTCATAGTGTCTCCAAAGTCGCATTCAGCAGAGCTGCTCCAGGTGGTGCAGGGGGCTGGTCAGTCCGGCCTCCTTCCACCTGGATGGGGACTTGTCCCAGGCCCGCTGTTAGGAGTTTGCCACCTACTTTGCAGACAAGATCGCTCAGATCCAGAGTAACTTCGACACTGGGTTAGAAGCAGGAAGTGAGGAGCATGAGGTTATGGAGGCACCGTCTGGTTGATCTTTCTGGGAAGAGTTTCAGGAAGTGACACCAGCCCATACTGTGGATGTCCTGGGGTCTGTTAGGGCCACCAGTTGTGAATTAGATTCATGCCCATCCTGGTTGGTGAAAGCCTCCAGGGAGACATTGGAGACAGTGCTGGCAAGGGTGGTTAACACATTCCTTCAGCAGGGGAGGTTATCATCCAGCTTCAAGGAGGCTGTGGTGCGCCCCCTGCTGAAGAAGCCATCTTTGAATGTGGACGCACTCGCCAGCTACCATCCTGTCTCTAATCTTCCCTTTTTAGGGAAGGTTATTGAACAGGCAGTGGCTCAGCAGCTCCAGGCGCATCTGGACAGTATCGGTTTCCTTGACCCTTTTCAATCTGGGTTCCGCCCTGGCTATGGTACTGAGATGGCATTGGTGGCCGTGGTGGATGAACTCCGCCGGGAGATGGATGCAGGATGTTCAACCTTTTTGATCCTGCTAGATCTCTTGGCCACTTTTGATACCATGGACCATGGGCTGCTGTTGAGACGGCTGCGAGACCTGGGGGGTCTGGGTGAGACGGTCCTTGGATGGTTCCGCTCATTCCTCTCGGGTAGAAGCCAGGTGGTGGTGCTGGGGGCTGAAACATCTAACCCCCGGGCCTTGACCTGTGGCATTCCGCAGGGTTCTATTCTGTCTCCACTATTATTTAATGTGTACATGCAGCCCCTGGGGAAGATCGTGAGAGGGTTCAAGGTGCGATGTCACCAATATGCTGATGATACTCAGCTGTACCTCTTGCTGTACCTCTTGTTTTTAACTGACCCAGGTCCTGCTGTCTTGTTACTCTCCCAATGTTTGGAAGCCGTGGAGGATTGGATGTGGCAGAGCAGACTGAAGTTCAATCCCAATAAGATGGAGGTGATAGTGGTGGGAAAGGCGAGGGAGGTGCTGGCCCCTCTGATGGGGGGGTTCGCCCGCCTGTTGCTCTTCAGGTTCGGAGTCTGGGGTGGTTTTGGATTCGAGTCTCTGTCTGGATCATCAGCTGGAGGCGGTAGCTAAAGCCGCCTTTCGCCAGCTGTATCTGGTACGGAGACTTCGGCCACACATCTCCGGGCCTGACCTGGCCACTCTCACCCATGCCTTCATCACCTCGAGGCTAGACTACTGCAACGCGCTCTACATGGGGCTTCCCTTGTTTCTGGTTCGGAGGCTGCAGCTAGTGCAGAATGCGGTGGCCCATCTCTTTACGGGGACGGGTCGGTGTGAGCACATAACACCGGTGCTCTGCACTCTGCGCTGGCTGCCTATAGCGTACCGAGCCAGATTCAAGGTGTTAGTATTGATCTATAAAGCCCTGCACAGTCTGGGCCTCTCATATCTTTGGGACCGCCTCGCCCTCCATGCCTCAGAGCGATCCCTTCGGTCCCCTGGGGGTGCCTTTCTGGAGGTCCCCCGTGTAAAACGGGGGGCCACAATGGAGAGGACATTCTCGGTGGCCAGGCCGCATTTATGGAACTCCCTCCCGGAGGAGACTTGCCTGGCCCCAGGCCTGTTGGCCTTTTGACGAGTTTGCAAGACTTGGCTGTTCACCCAGGCCTTCGGATGGGAGGGTAGGAGGGTGGGGTAGGGGGGTGGGTTATGGGGTTTAGTGATGTTTTATAAATTGTTGTAGGTTTGATGTTTTTTATTGTTGTTGATTTTATTAATAATTAATTATTATTATTATTATTATTGTGTTTTTATGATATTGTAAGCCACCCCAAGATGCCGTAGGCATGAGGGGGTGACCAATACATTTAACTAACCAACTAAATAAATATAAATAAAATGGGAAGGTTAGAGACAGGCCAATAGCTAGCAGGGGAGTCAGCGTCAAGCGATGGGGGTTTTTTAAGCAGAGACCACACCACCGCCTCCTTGAGGCAGCCCAGCACTTTGCCCTCCCACAGGGAGGCATTGATCATCCCAGCCAGCAACAGCGCCATTGTCTCTTGGCAGCTCTTAACCAGCCAGGATGGGCACGGAACTAATTCGCAAGAAGTGGCTCGAACCACCCTAAGCACACCCACCACGTCAGTGGGTGTCACCGACTGAAAGCGATCCCACAAAATTGGACACGCCGGGGCTTCTACACCCTCTACAACCCCCACTGTATTAAGTGGCATTGAGGTCTTGGTGAATACGAGCAACTTTCTCTGCAAAATAATCCGCAAAAAATGTCACAGCGGGCAGATGATGACTCAACCCCAGGGTTCAGGGAGGCCAGACTGACCAGACCCCATACAACCCGGAACAGCTCCACCGGACAGGATTTAGCGGATGCTATGAGGGCAGCAAAGAACTCCCTCTTTGCTGCCTGCATAGCCACGGCATAGGCTCATTAAGTAGCTCTTTGCTGCAATCTATCGGCTTCAGCGGGAGACTGATGCCACCGTCGCTCCAACCGTCGCCCCTCTAGCTTCAGCAACCGCAGCTCCTCAGAAACCAAGGTGGTCTGCGGAGCCTCTGCCTGTGCAACGGACACCTGGGAGCCGTTTGATTGATGGCCTCCGTCAGCAAGATGTTCCATAGCTTGACAAGCTCATCAATGAGATGGTCATCGAGGTCAAAGGGTAACTCCCTCAGAGCATCTAGAAACCGCACTGGGTCCAACAACCTCCGGGGACGGACCATCCTAATAGGTTCCAGACCCTTCCGAGGGCAGACATGCACTAGAAGGGAGGTTTGCAGAAGGTAATGATCTGTCCATGACAAGGGCACCGCCCCCATTAACCGCCTCAAGGCCAGTGCAAAACATGAGGTCCAAGGTATGTCCTCCAAGATGTGTCAGGCCGATGACCCTCTGGGACAGGCCCATGGTTGCCATGGCAGCCATGAACTCATGCTCGGCTCCCCCGAGGACTGCGTTGGCGTGGATGTTGAGGTCCCCCAAGACTATCGTCTTTGGGGAGTGCAACACCACCCCCGACACAACCTCCACCAGAGCATGCAGGGAGGCCACTGTACTGGTAGGTGGTATACCAGCAACACTCCCAAACTGCTGGTATACCAGCAACACTCCCAAACTGTCCCCCGCCAAATCAAACACAAGATGGAGACCTTCAATGCCTACCATGGATTGCACTGGATACCTCCTCACAGACCACCCATCTTTAAAAATTACAGCTACACCGCCCCCCGCCCCCATCCCTCCGATCGTGGCTGGTGTTGTACGGAATACCCAACTGGAACAAGATCATCCAGAATAGGCCCCAATTCATTGTCCAACCAGGTTTCCATAACATACGCGAGATCAGCAGCATGGTCCAGGATTACCTCCTGGACCATTGTTGCCTTATTTGCCACCGATCTCGCATTTAACAACACCAGAACCGGGCCAGGGGCCCCCTGACCAAGCTCCACCCGCATACCTGCTGGTGGAGGAGCAAGCGGGATGTGCACTAGGTATCTAATCCCGCCTCACCACTCCCACTCCCCTCCCCCGGAGACCATACCTCCCCTGGCCTGTCACGACCCCAATAGCCACACCTACCCCTGGCTTCCCCCCCAGCCCCCCCAGCTGTCCCACCATGGTTGCAAGGGAGATCCCTCCCTAGCCCCCCCATCCCTTTTCCCAAAGAAGTATCCCTCCCCGTTCCCCCCCCGGGACTCCCTCTCTCACAGGAAGTCCCCCCTCCCTATCCTTTGGGCAATGCCCCCCCATCTCACTGGAAAGGCAAGGCCCGCCCCCTCACCCCCACCTCTCCCCGGGACTCCCTCTCTCATCGGGAGTCCCCTTTCCCTATTATTCGGGAAATGCCCCCACTCTCACAGAGAGACCTCACCCACCCTCCCCAAGGGCCACCCTCCCTCCTCTCACCAAGGGGGTTGGCCCTTTCCTTCCTAACCCAATCCCCTTGTCCCCCTCCCTCATCATAAACACACCTCATCCCCCCCAACCCCCTTTTCCAGACCAAGATCAGAAAGGAAGTCAGGGGCTAGAGCAGGATGCAGTAGCAGGGACCAGAGAAGAGGACCAGGACTTGGAACAAGATACAGTCAGAGATCAAAGGGAGAGCTACAGCAAGCCAGAGCAGGTAATTCACATAGTTGGCAAACCAAAGATGGAATGTCTGCTTTGCCTTAATATAGGGAAAGAGGAAGTTTTAGGAACTTCCTGCTCCTCCCCCTTTGATCCATGGATAGCTCCTTATTGGCCGAGGCATGCTGTCGGTGCCAAATATAGTCCGGTGCTCTTCTGCCTGGTGGATGGCACCTCTGTATTTGGTGCCAACAGTGGCCTAGTGGATGGCGCCTCTGCATCCTGTCAGAGACTGCAGCAGCAGGTCGCCTGTGGCAGCAGATGCTGCGGGCGACAAACAGGTCCTCTGAAAAAGTAAGACAGGCCCAGGGTTACCAGGATTTCCTTATTTTAAGAGAATGTCCCTAATTTCAGAGTACCACAGCCCCCCAGAACATACAGCATGTCCCTTATTTGAGAACTCCACAGCTCCTGATAACATAATCCCTCCGCCTATGCCCATTATGCCACCTGAAGGCGGTGGACACAACTGAGCACGTTTTTTTTCATTGCCCTGCTCTTACAGGCCCTAGAACTAAATTCTTAAAAGGCCCCTTTTTGGACCCCCTTTTTCAACGTAATGACACTCAGAGTTTACTCGGGCCTATTGCTTCAGTACACTCCAGAGCAGTGGCAAGATTTGATGTGGCCGCCTGGAACATCCGCCGCCCATTCTTCCCCGTCTTAAGTGGCTTGGCTTCTGGGGGGGCTTTTGTATAAGATCAAACGATAGTAGGAACAAATGTAAGGCAATCGGCCCAAGTCGGCTTCTGTTTACCATTCGGAGTTAGAACATTATGTTGATGTATATTGTATGTTGTTGTTTTTATCTTTATCTTTGTATTTATTGCCACGCAATTTGTTAAAGGGCTGTGCCCTGCAAATAAACTTTTATTATTATTATAACATAATCCCTCTTATTTTTGGAAATTGTGGCCTGTATTCTAGCTAAGCTAATGCTCACTGAAGTCAAAAGGAAGCCTGTTCATTTTCCATAGAATACACCTCAGGTGCCACGTTCACAGTCCTAGTTTACTTTCACATGCACAGGCCAAACCAATATTGAAGTCAATGGAATTTTCATCTGAGTAAAATCTTCAGGATTTGACCATATCAATACAGATGAAGTGAAGATGCTGTCAAGCTGTAGTTGTGTCTCCTTTATATGGAAAGATGAACCCACTAAATATATCTGGTTCACAGAAACCAGAAAAGGGACTGATGTTTTGTTCACGTCACTTTTCATCAGGAGTCAGCGTATGCAATGAGTTTATACTGGTGTAAAACTAGCAGGTGTGGGAGATGGATCCATCCCTTTATATGTACAGAAATTATTCTTATTAATGATCACTTATAGTACTTTGAGTTCAAAGTACTTTGCAACCTTAGCTTGTTTCCTACTGCCTTTGTGCACACCTTGAATTCAGAGACATATTCTCCTTGCGTAATCTCTGAAATTCAGCATTGTAATATTCCCCATTTCCCCATGTTTTGGCAAGGCTAGAGAAGTCCCATATTGTATACAATACACCAAGGCCTCTACCTTAAGTGACAGCATTGTTTTAAATGGCTAAAATGGAAAAAGGTTTGGTGAGCTTCCAGATTGTGGTTGATCCAGGAAAGGGATTGTCTGAGCCTTTGCTTATAAGGGCCACTCAACACTGCTGATCAGTGAAAGGCTTAGCAGGCAGCAGGTGTGGAATGCCTGTGGCTGCTCCAGTCTATGTCTCTTGGCAGGGGTTGTTATGGTGCACGATCATATTTTGAGCTTCTTCAAAGGAATTAAAGGAATGAACAGAGGTTACTGTAGTGCATTATAAGCAGAATAACCCCCGTTCTCCACTTAAAGTAATAATCCTTTCTTTGTGAGCAGCAGAAATCTGTACCCAGCATGCACAAAGTCATTTGTAATTGTCTTCCACTTTTGAGCAACCTACAACTGAAAGACACACGTGAGACCCAGAGTAACTTGTCAAGTCATTTCCTTCTGTGCGTACCAAGAATAAACTAACAATGTTAGACTGTTAAATTAGGAATAACATTGTACAATCCAATTTGGAAGTTTGCTCTGTGGCTTCATGGCTCTCACATCCTCGTTATTTAATGGAAAATTACTTTCTTTCACTGGGCCTTAATTCTCCCCCCACACTCCCCCAAACTAATTGCACTATATTAAAAATGTTTACATAAATTCACACCAGAACCAAGAAAAAGTATATTTCTATTTGCTGTACTAAATGTTAACTTGTGGGAAAGAGATTATGCAGGTTGCCGTAATCCTACCTGTATTTTTGCAGCTGAAAACTGTGTAGGAAATGGGACTCTGTTGGCAGAAATGTGTTTAGGATTGCAGCCCCAATTATTATCAGAAAAATTGTGACCCCACTGAAGTAACAGGAAAACTCCCATTGACTTCAATGAGGTCACGATTTCACAAGCCTCCATTCCTAAGAAGAATTTCTCCTGCACAAGAGCAACCGTCTTTGTGACTCACACTCATGCTAGAAGCTAGTGCAGGTGTAAGTCCCATTGAAGTGAATGGGACTCCTGCCTAATCTAGCTGCTACTGCACAGGTGTTACCCATACAGGGTGTTTTTAGACGAAATGGTACCATGCGGGTTCACTCATTCCCCTCCCACCTGAGTGTCCATTTGAAGGTTCCCCCTTCCCCATGATCCATGGCAGGGGGAGCACATGGAGGCTGCTGTGGTACCTACCCAGGGAGCCACCTGTCTGAATCCCTCCCCACTCAGCCAACATGCATGGGTGGTCTGCAGCTGTCTCACTCAGTGCACACGGCAGTGGCAGCTCCAGCCCCAGGGCGCCAGGGGCACTGCCCCTACTAGCCTCCGCACCCCCATGATTTAATTTTTTACTTTTAGTTTTACCTTTATTTCGCGGGTTCCGGGCCGGCAGCAGCACTGCGTGAAGTTCAGAGCCCCGGAACAGCTGTAGAAGCCACTCCGGCGCTCCGAACTTCCGGGTTGATGATTGCGCATGCACAATCATCAGTAGAATGCCGATGTCCTGGACAGCAGGTCAGGAGGGGGAGGCGGGGCTGCAGGGGAGGCGGGGGTCTGGAGGACGGACTCTGTGTGATGTGTCAACCTAGGAGACAGAGACGGAGCCCTGCAAGGGGCAGAAATTCTCAGAACGTGCGTTGGGTGGCTAGAGGGAGCCATCGAGTGTGTGTTCAGAGAAATCAGCAACGGGTTACCAGGCTCACTGGGGGCACTGTTTTATTTGAGTCTACAGGGCAAGGAAACCAGCAGCGCAGTATGTATATGGGATATAGCCCTTGACTCCCTGGGGAGGGGGAAGAGCATTGCAAGTGTGTGTGTGTGTGTGTGAGACGTTGTGTGTAACTGACCGGCCGGTGGAACGCTACAGCAAGGGGAGGGCCGGGGAGGAGTGGAGAATGCTTGTGTGTGACAGAGTGACTGTTAACTTTTAAATATATCTGAGCATGGCCCGCTGTAGGGGGCATTCATGAACAGAGTTATAGAGGTGGGCTGGTCGATAGGCGCTGGGGTGCACGGGCTATGCTATACAGGGCAGAAGACTTGGGGGCATTGGGATGGGCACTGGGGGCTTTGATGGAGGGCTTGGGAACTTTAGAGATTGTGGTTTAGAGCTGGGGGGGAGGTAGGTGTGCAAAGGGTTATAGGTACTGGGGGCAGAGGGCTAGAAGCATAGCTTGGGGGCATGGCTTGGGTGATGGGAGCTGGGGTGCAGTGCAAAGCCAGACTGAGGTGGGGGGCATGAGGTGGGCTTTATGGAGTGTGGGGATATTTACTAGGGTACAGGCTTGTGACGGGGGGGGCATGGACTCAGCTGTATGGACTGCATGTTGTAGACTGGAGTATTGTATCAATAGTTGGAGGGCAGGATCCCAGGGAATGTGAAAATATTGGTCCCAAAGGGTTGGGGGGCATAAAGCAGGGAGTATAGACTGATATGACGTAAGTGGGTTGGGGTTAGGGGCGTGGGTCAAGTTATAGGGACTGGAGGATATAGGGCAAAGGTTTGGTAGGGAAGAGTCAAAAAGAGCCACATGAGTTTGGTGTGTGTGTGTATGTGTGTTCAGGATAGAGCTACAGGGTTGGGGTGGGCATGGGTTCAAGTACAAAGCTAAGTTATTTGACCTGAAATGTATAAACCAGAGAGCAGCAAAAACATGTTTGAGGTGAGGGGGGCATGAGCTGTGTTTGGGGGGCTGAACTAGGATCTTAGGTTGCTACCAGAGCAAAAAGGACTGGGAGCTGCAGACTGGTTTGTGTGTTTATCACAAGTGCCCTAGGTGAGGTTAAATGGGATGGGGCTGGGAATATTTATTATTATTATTATTATTATTAAGCATTTATATAGCACCAGCGATGTACCTGGCGCTTTACAAAAAATAAGATATGTAGGCAGAGCTTTGATTACATGGCCTGAGTGAGGGGGCATGGTATGGGTTATATTGACAGGACAGGACCTAGTTTGGGGTAGCTGGGGGAGGAGGAGTCAGCAGGTTGTGTGACTGGGGAAAAGCATGGGGGAGGGGTGGTGTGGAGTGGGGTGGAGTGGAGTAGGGGGACTCGGGGGTCTGGCTGGGCAATGGAGTATGGATAGAGTTGCCATAGATACCAATTTTTAGAGGGCATTTATGAGATATTTATTTATTTATTTTATTGTATTTATATGCCGCCCCCCATGCCTACGGCATCTCGGGGCAGCTTCCAACACAATATAAAACAATACATTAAAACATTAAAATCTACAATATCATCATTAAAACCCATTTAACCACCACCCCAAATTTAGCCCGCCCTCCCCTCCCTGCCTCCGAAGGCCTGGCCATATTTTACAGGCCCGACGGAAGGCCAACAGACTCATGGCCAGCTGTGCTTCCTCTGGGAGGGAGTTTCACAACCGAGGCCCAGCCGCCGAGAACGCCCTCTCCATTGTAGCCCTCCGCTTTACGCAGGGGACCTCCAGGAGGGCGCCCCCCGGTGGACTGCAGGGTCCGTCCTGAGTTGTGGAGGGTGAGGCGGTCCCTGAGGTATCCAGGTCCAAGACCGTGTAGAGTCTTATAGATCAAAGTCAAAACCTTGAATCTGGCTCGGCATGTTACAGGCAGCCAATGCAGTGCACGGAGCACTGGTGTTATGTGCTCTCATTGGCCCGTCCCTGTTAAGCGATGGGCCGCCGCATTCTGCATCAGCTGCAACTTCTGGGACAGCGTCAGGGGAAGCCCCACGTAGAACACATTACAGTAGTCCAGCCTCGAGGTGATGAAGGCATGGATCAAAGTGGCCAGGTCGGGTCTGGAGATGTACAGGCGCAGCCTCCGCACCAGATACAGCTGGCGGAATGCTGCCTTCGCCACCATATCCACCTGCTGATCTAGACGGAGACCCGTATCCAATAACACCCCCACACTCCGAACCTGCTGGATCACGGAGGGGCGCACCCCCTCCACAAGAGGGGGCAACACCTCCCCCGCCCAGCCTACCATCATCACCTCAGTCTTATCGGTAATGAGCTTCAGTCTGCTCTGTCATAACCAACTCGCCACGGCCTCCAAACACTGAGACAGCACCGAGACGGCAGGGCCTGGGTCGGCTGAAAAAGAGAGGTAAAGCTGGGTGTCATCAGCATATTGGTGGCAACGCACACCAAACCCTCTTACGATCTCCCCCAGGGGCTGCATATATATATATTAATCAGTAAAGGAGACAGGATTGAACCTTGCGGAATGCCACAGTCCAGGGCCTGGGGGCTAGATGTTTCTGCTCCCAGGACAACCTGCTGGGTCCTCCCCAGGAGGAATGACTGGAACCAACCAAGGGCGGTCCGATCCAGACCCCCCAGGTCATGCAACCGTCTCAACAGCAGCCCATGGTCCATTGTATCAAACGCGGTTGAGAGATCTAGCAGGACCAGTAGTGTCGAACATCCTGCATCCATTTCCCGGTGGAGATCGTCCACCAAGGCCACCAACGCTGTCTCTGTACCATGGTGTTGGTGGCCCCCGTATTGGAACCTATGCAGCCCTGCAACCTGTATATCTCATAAGTGCCTTCTAAAAATTGGCATCTATGGCAACCCTGGGTGGAGTGGGTAGGTGCACTGGCCAACATGGAGGAGGAGAGGGTGGGGGCACAGGGAGTCTGGCTGGGCAATGGGGATGGGCCTGGGTTGCTTGCAATGGAGCCCCGAAAGGGGCCAAACTTTTAAAAACAGGCCTGCTGTGTGCTTGGAACAGGCATTTGGTGGTGCAGCTTCTAGCTTCTTCACCTCACTCTCCTTGTGAACATTGGAGAAAGTAGGTAGGAGCGCAGCCAAAGAGAAGACTGCAGACAACAAGGAAACCCTTTCCCCCTGTTCCCCACTGAACCCATCTCTTTTCCCTTCCTCTTCTCATGCTCCAAAATCAAACCCTTTCCCTCCTACTTCTCCTCTGTCCTGTTCTTCTCTTCCCTTTCATTCTCTTCTGATTTGGCTTGTCGCAGAACAGGGAGCTAACTCAGTCCTCCCAAGTTCTCCAAGCCAGAAGGAAGGCTTGTCCCAAAGCCTACACCTTCAGAAGACTACAGGTGGCCAAGCATGCCATGAAAAT
>QEPC01014699.1:907140-988082 GCA_003113815.1 Sphenodon punctatus | reverse complement strand
AGATTGTTGATGATCTTAGCAAGAGCGGTTTCAGTGACGTGGAGGGGTTGGAGGAGGAGATTTCCTCAAGGGAGGCAGGAGGGAAGGAGGACAGGAGAGAGGTGGGGGGGAGTGGTAGGGGGAGAGGACTTGGAAGCGATTTCCAGGCGGATCTTGTCAATCTTAGAGGTGAAAAAGAGAGCAAGTGTCCTCGTATCCATCATTCCACCCAGCCCACCTCCCATGTCATTCCACCTGTTTCCTCTGGCCTCTTATGTATCATTTCACCAAGCTTCCCATCAGTTTAGATGCTCCCGGTGTTCTCATGCCCATAATTCCACCCAGGCCTGCATCATTTCAGCTGCTTCTGGAGATCTCCTACCCATCATTCCACCCTGCCATCCCAGTGGTCTCCTATCTATTATTCCACCCAGCTACCCATCATTTCAGCAGCTTCCAGTATCCCTGTACCCATCAATCCTCCCAGCCCCCCTTGTGCCCCTGCCTTCTTTTCTGAGTGTTCCAAGAATATTATTTGTTTTTTTCCTCTTCTGCCTCACCCCTACTAGGGTGGCTCCCCTCTTCCCTATATAACTCTATTGCCCTTGATTATCTTCCTGTCTTTATAATTGTGAGTCTTGGAATTTGGGGTCTGCTATAACTCTCTTACCTTGACCTCTGGATATTGGGGTGTGGGTCCTAGGGCCCTGGTGTGGTGTAGCCTAGTGTGCAGGCTCTTACCCTACTAGTAGACTTGGTCTTTTTGGCCTAGAGTTCCCGTTGATGAAATCTGGCCACCGCCATACCATATTAAGGGAGTATTGAGCCACATAGTATCTTGATGCCTGCAGGAATTTGAGGACTGTACTGCAAAGGGTTACAGGGAATCCTTAGACAGGTGTTACCTTTTCAGACAGTTCCCTAATGGTGAGCTCAATCCCAAAGTCTGTGGAAGCTGCACGTGTGAACGCACGTGCGGTTTGCTCATGGCAAAATGGGCTGGCTATGGTGATACATGGGGTTTGCGCACAGTTTACAAACACATAGTTCCACGCAGTTTACGCGGGCTTTGGGATCAAGCCCATTTTCACACTGACAATTGTTCCAAAAGGTAGTAAAAGGCAAATGTTTTGTTTCTTAAGCGACCTATAACTTTCCATGCAAATGAATTACAAGGCCAATTGAAAAATAGAAGGTCCTTTTCAAACAGGCCGCTGTGCGTGGAGGAATGGGGGGGCGGGGAATGGGGGTGCATTCCCACAGACACCCACCCACCTCCATCCACGGAGCATCCGGTATTGGAGACCATTGCTCCGTGCGTGGGAGGTGGGTGGGGGAGCGTCCGTGTAAAAAGGTCCAAAGTGTGAAAAACTCTTTGTTCCATAAGTTTCAAAAGTTCAATCTCAATGTGTATTAACATTTTTATAGAACTTTTATTTGAAATTTTGACTTCTGTTGCTTTTTAAAGAAGTACTACCATACTGGGCCAGACCAATGGTCCATCTAGCCCAGCTTCCTGTCTTTTTAACACAGGACAGCTTTGGATGCTTCAGAAAAGTGTTAATTACCGGTCATACTGGAATGAACCATTTCATGACATTCACTCCCATCTCCCAACAGTCAGTCTTGTCTCCTGACTAGCTTGTCTAATAGCCATTACCTCTATGGACTTACCATTTTTTAATCCAGTTGTGCTATTAGCCTATACAATAACAATGATTTAATAATAATAATTTAATTTCTGTAGCGTTCACCTCTCACCAAATAGTGCTCAGAGCGCTACACAACATAATGAGTTCCACAAGTTAATTGTGCTTGGAATGAAAAAGTATTTTCTTTTGTTGTAAATCTTCTGTCAGTTAATTTTATAGTGTGCTCCTTAAGGTAAATAATTATCACCTATATAATTGCTCTGCATCACTCATAATTTTGTAATCATCTATCATGTCCCAGTCATCTGTTTTCTAAGGCAAACAGCCTTCACCTAATGAGGCCTTTCTGATATAAAAGCTGTTCCATAACTTTGATCATCTTGGTTTTCCTTTTCTGCACCTTTTTGAGTTCTACTATGTCCTTTTTGAGATGGGGTGACCAAAGTTGTACACGGTTTTCAAGGTGTGGGCTCACCATGGATTTATATAGCAGCATTACAATACTTTCCGTTTTATTTTCAGTCCCTTTTCCAATAGTCCTTTCCATACTGTTTGACTTTTTGACTGTTGCTGCACACTGTGCTGACGTTTTTGATGAACTATCCACCGTGATTTCACTATCTTTATCCTGAGTGGTAACACCTAATTAGAACCCAACATATAGGCTGTTTTCAGATGCTACAGGGGAGGGGCAGTAACTTTCACAATCACTGCGATGGCTCCCTATTTGCAAGGATTAGCACCTGTGAGAATGCACTAATCCTCTTTTAGTGTGTGGGAACACCCACCCTTGTAAAGGTTACATTTGGGGACCCCATCATGCACGGGCATTCTCACACCCTAAAAGGGGATTAGTGCATTCTGACAGGCGCTAATTCTCGCAATTAGACAGCCGCCGTGGCGATTATGAAAGTTCCCAACTCTCCCCTGAAGCATCTGAAAGCAGCCTGTGTGTGAATAGTTAGGGTTATTTTTTTCCTGTTTCTTCATCTTTCCCTTTTTGTCACTAAAGAAAAAGTGGATTAAGGAGTTGTGAGACCTGGGGGATGGAGGTCAGGGAGGAGGCAAATGTGTGTCATTCCTCTGGGATCCAGTGGTTGCCTATACTGAGGGTCAAGTCAAGGAATGTGGTCAGAAGGCAAGTAGTGTTAATGATTCAGAAATTGGTTCATCTCACAGGGCAGATTTTAGGAACCCCTGCTTTATGGTTTTCTCCTCATTCAGTCATAGCTGCTTGCTTTCCTGCCAACCATTATTCTTTACCTCTCTTCAGTGCAAAACACATAGCCAATGAATCTTTCTTCTGCATAGAACTGCATGGCCAATGCATCTTGTAAATAATCAGTAGATCAACTTAGTAAACTCATATCACATGCATCTGTGTAGCCCTCTTTTATTTTTAATGAATACATTATATGAAGTTTACAGGGCTGCATAGGTGTGACAGAAGGTCTAAATTTGCCCTGTATAACGTTTATTCCTGAATGTGAGAGAGATGTAAGGAACATGGCTTGATTCTCACATTTCATGCTGAATCTGTACCACTGGCAATAAGAAAAGGCATTTTTTAAAAAGTATAAACTGACAATAAATGAGTCCCATTTTTAGTCACTCTACAGAATAAGTGGGAAATTGATCTCATTACACACACCATGTGGTAGATGCTTTGTAAACATAAACAAGGTAACTTATTGTCTAATAACTAAGTTTTCTTTCTGTGTATCTTTAATATTATTGTCTTTGTTCAGCTTTGTTCAGCTTATTACTGTGATACTCGCAGTATGATCCACTAATTAAAACTGTACATTGGCACTAGTACTGCAAATATCAAACCTTCAAAACCATGAGAGATGCTCCCAAAAACATGAGACTGGCTTTAGAGTCATAAGGTTTTTTAAAAAAATGTTAGTTGATCCATACTTGCCTCTTGATTTTTGAAATGTTTGGATGTGGCTCACATTTTAAAGCTTTTTTCTGTATTTTTTTTTTTTCTTCCCCCTGTAGTGCTAGAAATACACAGCTCAGTTTTCAAAGTGCACTGCTGGTCCAAACTTCATCTTACTGAAGTGAACTGTCCTTGGAAAAACAGAACTGACCAGTTTGATTTTCCAAGTGAATAGGGCTTGTTTCCCTGGGGCCCTTTGAGGATCAGGTTGATGATAGGCTTTCTTTTGAGAGAGAAATAAGAGCAGACATTATTATATTATTATTATTATAAGCATTTATATATAGCACCAGAAATGTACCTGGCACTTTACATGTCTTCTGGGCTCGAGATGTTAAGGAAAACAGGATAAATTAATTTTATTATTTATTCATTCAAATTTATATGCCACCCTTCCCACAGAGGCTCAGGGTGGTCTTGCAAGGGTCTCAAGAAAATTAGATTGGGTAAGACCACATTGGTTTTATTTGAAAAACAATAACAACATGTTAAAATAGTCCAATTTATAAAGCTGAAAACTCTAAGTAAACTGAAAAAATTAAAGGAAAAAGAAAAAAATATATGGAATGCCATTCAGAAAGGATGGCAATGTAGGTAATCCATTTTTTTAAGGGAAATTGAAGGAAATTTGATGACATTTTAATTTGTATAAAACAGCAGATTTTATACTTGAAATAGGGAAGCAACGCCATTTTAGAGGAAACAGTCTACAATTACAAGTTATCTGCTTGTTATGAATCTGAGTATATGATCAAAACGGCACTTATTTATTTTCTTCTCCAAGCTGGAAAACATTCTTGTTTCGGAATGGCTGCATAGCAATGTATGTTGCCATTACAGATCTTAAGCTCCCTTACATGTGCATTCACAATGTAAACAGGAAGGATTAGAATGACCACGTCTCAACTGGAACAGATCCAGAATAGGTTCAGGGTATCTTGTGTCCTGAGTAGACCCCATCCTGATGACAAATGGCCCAGATTTCAAGGTTTCTTTTTGTCGTTAATGGGAAAGCATAGTTAATCCATGAAACAGGGAGCACATTTTTTTTTCTCAATCCAGTTTTTTTATAATGTGGAGACTATATCTATTATGACATTTTGCACCTGCTGGGAAGCAGTTTTCTTCACACAGAAACTTTCAGCATACTGCAATGTTGCTCCCTTTAAAATGTTTGTTTTGTGGTCAACAAACCGGAGATGTCAAAGGATCCTATATCTCAGTGCCATTCACGGAGTGGCATTAATCAAAATAAAGCATACTTTTCACTCATCCGTTTGCATACATGTGTTTTTACTTCTTTAATGGAGATTAGTGCTCTAATTTTGAAGGCACATTACAGCACCTTCCCTAGTAGCAACAGGGATGACCTCATATAAATGATTGTTTAAGCTGAAGGGGGATCACTAGCCCAGCAGCACAGTAATCCTTTGTGTGATCTCATCTGTCTTTCTGCTTCTAGAAAACATGCTGTCTTCACAAAACTATTTGTCAACATATTTGTGCCCAATTAGCACACCTTCATGAGTGAATCATTAAACAAAGTATGCTTTTAAATGCCAATAGCACTGAAAACTTTGCCATTTTTCTTTCAGACCCTTTGCAGTCTGGCTTTCATCCGGGCTATGGCACCGAGACGGCATTTGTGGCCTTGGTCGACGACCTATGATGGAAGTTGGATCAGGGTTGTTCAACCTTACTGATCCTGTTAGATCTATTGGCGATTTTTGACATGGTTGACCATGAAATGTTGGTGACCCGCTTGCAGGACCGGGCAGGGGTGGACGGCACTGTTCTTGACACCGCTCTTTCCTGTCCAGGAGGACGCAGCATGTGGTGCTGGGAGAGCATTCATTGTCATCCCTCACTAAACTGTTGGAATTCTTTGAGGGTGTAAATAAGCATGTGGACAAGGGAGACCCGGTAGATATAGTGTACCTGGATTTCCAGAAAGCATTTGTTAAGGTTCCACATAAAAGACTCTTAAGAAAATTAAAAAGTCATGGGATAGGAGGTGTCTTACTGTGGATTGGTAACTGGTTAAAAGATACGAAGCAAAGAGTAGGACTTTTCACAATGGAGAGATGTAAAAAGTGGTGTGCCCCAGGGATCTGTATTGGGACCAGTGCTGTTTAATGTATTCATTCATGATCTGGAAAAGGGTGTTAAGAGTGAGGTGATCAAATTTGCAGATGACACCAAGTTATTCAAAGTAGTTAAAACACAAGCAGACTGTGAAGATGGCTATTTGCCAAGTAGTTTACGGGATGAACTTCTTACTGTCTGGAGCTGGGAGTGAACAACGGGGAATGGATTGCCCATTGTGACTGTTGGTTCTTCGCCCGTGCGATCGAGATTGGCCACTGTTGGAGGACAAGATGCTGGGCTTGATGAACCATTAGTCTGACTCAATATGGCACTACTTCTGTTCTTATGACCCACCCCCCCGGGGTCCACAAAGTTCCATTCAGTCCCCTCTCCTGTTCAACGTGTATATGCAGCCGCTGGGTGAGGTTGTGAGAGCGTTCGATGTATGGTGTCATCAATATGCTGATGACACCCAACTATATCTCTCTCCTTCATCCGACCCAGACCTGGCAGTTTCGGTGCTTACTCGGTCCTTGGCAGCTGTGGGGGACTGGATGAGGGCAAGTTGTCTGAAGCTGAATCCTGACAAGATGGAGGTGATGTTGGTAGGTAAAGGGGCGGGAGAGCTGGTGGCACCCACCATTGATGGGGTCCGCCCGCATGGAATTCTTTTCTTATATTTCTAGAAAGGGTTGAAAGGAACTGTCATTCAGAGGGGGAGGGTTCTTTTTATACTAGAGGAGCTCGAGACCATCATGTGGTCTATTATTTGAATAGGGTGAGCGTGCACAACCCAGTTGTGAGAATGTTGGCAGCCATCTCGAAGAACCTTCTTTACAAGATAGCAACCTTTTGATCAGCACGTGGGGAGGAGCTGTTCGTAAACAAACAGCCTTATCTCCCAGCTCCATTGAGTGTCCCCTGCTGCTGCTGCTGCTGCGCTACTGAGGCAGGTGAGGGATGGGGTCTGGAGCCAGGGAGGGGAGGAAGAATCACTTACTGGGAGAGAAGCTGACTGCAGTCTGCTGCCCAGCCAGGCAAGTGCGGGGCCCCAGCTGGCCTCAGGGCGTTGTGCGGCAGCACATACAGCACATGCCTGGGGCCGGCCCTGTCCGCCCCACCTTGCTCCCCCAGGTCTGAGGTCTGGGAGTGCTCCTCAACTCATGGCTCCGCGTGGAAGCCCCGGTGGTGGCCATGGCGAGGAGCACCTTTTCTCAATTACATCTGATACGGTGGCTTCGACCATATATAAATTTCAGACTCGAATCTGGCCATCGTCATCCATGCCTTTGTAACCTTCACAACACGCTCTACATGGGGCTACCCTTGGTGACAGTTCAGAGACTGCAGCTGGTGCAGAATGCAGCGACCCATCTCCTTATGGGGACAGGGTGCCGAGAGCATATTACACCAGTGCTCTGTGCTCTGCACTGGCCGTCTATAGTCTTCTGGGCCCGATTCAAGGTGTTGGTTTTGACCTATAAAGCCCTTTACAGTCTAGGTCACAGTTACCTGTGGGATCGCCTCACCCACCCCACCCCCTTGTTCTGGATCGGCCCCTGCAGTCCACCGGGGGTGCCCTTCTTGAGGTCCCCTGGGTATCTCGTGTGGGGACCATGTAGAGGGCGTTCTCAGTGGCTGCTCCGAGGCTGTGGAACTCACTCCTGGTGGAGGCCCATTTATCCCTGCATCTCCCCTCCTTCCATCGATATTGTAAAACTTGGCTGTTCTGCCAGGTGTTTGGCAGGGGAGGGGGGTAATGGGTGAGAGGTTGGGTGGGTATTTTAGCTCCAGATAGTTTTGAATTTGTTGCTTTACTTTTGTATTTAAATGTTTTATATTGTTGTTTTAAACATATTGTTCTGAGCTGCCCCAAGGTGCCAGGGGCACAAAGGGGGTGGGATATTAAATGTCAATAAATAAATATCGATAGAGGGAAAAAATGTTCTGATTTTTCACTGAGAATTACATGAATTTATGCAAAACCAAGGGAATTATTTAAATAAGTATATTTGAATAATTATATAAATTTTGTACTGTAGGCTACTGTTTGGGACCCATTAAAGTAAAAGACTCAGGAGTTTGTATTGAAATATTCACTTAAGCTAAAAGAGGGTAAAAACAAATGTGGCCCAGGACTCACATGCACCTGTGGTCCCACACTGCCAGATGTTGGCCGGGGACTTCATCTGGGGTGGGTAGGCGACTGGCCCAGGCTGCATCATTGGGAAAATCTCCGAGGCGCAGCCCGGGCTAAGGGACACCCACGTGGGCCAATGTGGGCCAGCATGTTTGTTCAGCCTCGCCATCCCTGCCTCGGGACATGGAATGCCATGGCCGTGCGTCGTGGCTGCCTGCCATGCCTGGGGACAGAGCACTGGGGGGTAAGCCCAGGGCAGATGCCCACGTTTGTGTTCTCCTGCCCTACCGGGAGGGGCTAGAGGGACAGCTCCTTGGCAGGCACATTTGTTTCATGCCACTTGCTGACTCAGAGAGTGATGGTTGTGGTTTTCCAGTCTGGGGAGCTGCTGCACCATCTGCATGTTTGGTTTTACCCACACTTATACCTTAAGATAAACTGATGTAAATTTAATAGCACCCCTGTGACAAATGGTGTTCGGAGTGCGTTACAACATAAAATGCAATATAAAATCCAGTTAAAATATACAGCTGTATAAAAACAATTTAAAAGGGGATGGTAATGAAGGAGGAAAAGATACATTAAAGGGAACTATCAATGGATCCTAAAAGCCCCTGGGGAATAATAGGTCTTCAGGTGCTTTTTAAAGTTGAGGAGGGAGGAGTGTGACTCTGGAGGAAGTTCTAGAGCAAACTGACAAATTAAATAGTAACAAATCACCAGGACCAGATGGTATTTATTATATTATTATTATTATTATTTTATTATTAATAATAATAATAATAATAATAAGTAAATGGAGAAGAGAAGGGGGCCCAAACAGAGCCTTGGGGAACTCCCACAGAGGGGGAAAGCAATGTAGAGGAGGTACCAGCAAGAGAAACCATACAGCCGGTCCCTCAGGCTGGTAGCCTGGGATTAATCTTTGACTCCTCCCTCTCCTTTAAGCCTCAGATCCAGGCTGTTGCTAAATTCTGTCGCTTTGTTCTGTACAATATTGCGAAAATCGGGCCTTGCCTTACTGTTGCCACTGCAACAGTCCATGCTCTGCAGTAGTCAAGGTGAGAGATGACTAGCTTCCTCCTTACTGGCCTCCCTTGCTCTGTTCTGGCCCCCCTCATCTCCATTCAGTGCTCCGCAGCCAAAATCATCCACCTTGCCTGTCGCTTTGACCATGTACAGCCCCTTCTCTCTTCCCTGCACTATCTCCCTGTACAGGAACGCATTCAGCACAAGCTCCTGGTCTTCACCTTCAAGATTCTTCATGGCCTTGCTCCCCCATATCTCTCTGCTCTTGTATCCTGCCACACTCCTGCCCAGGAGCTTCACTCCTCCTCTGTCCCCACTCTGGCCTGCTCTCTAACCCCTTGCTCCTTTAAACGTCTTAGCCCCTTCTTCTTTGTTGCCCCTCATGCCTGGAACTCCCTCCCTGGATACATTCACTCTACTCCCTCCCAACTTTCAAATCCCTCCTGAAAACCCACCTCTTCCATCAGGCCTTCCCTAGCTTTTCATGAGTGATATTGTATCCTTTTCCCCTCACTCAGAACCTAATTTCCTACAACTAAGCAAAACGTGTGAGCCTGCAACTTCTCAACCTCATGAATGTAATCTTGTCTCTCCTGATGTTTACCTCTCCCTCGTATTCCCCTCCCTTGCTCTCAGGTTGTAAGACCCTTAGGGGTAAGGACCTGTCTCTGACTGTGGATTGTACAGTGCCAGGTACATTGCTTGTGCTATATTAATAATAAAATAATTTTAAAAATAATAATCATAAATCAGGAAGAGGATCTTGGAGTCATTGTGGACAGTTCACTTAAATCCTCAGCAAAGTGTGTGGCAGCAGTCAAAAAAGCAAACAGAACATTAGGAATCATTCGGAACAGGATAGAGAATAAAACTGAAAGTATTTTAATGCCTCTATATAAATCTATCCTACAACTGAACCTGGACTATTGTGTGCATTTCTGGTCACCCCATCTCAAAAAAGACATAGTAGAACTAGGAAAGATACAGAGAAAAGCAACAAAAAAGATCAAGGGCATGGAATGGTTCCCATATTATAAGGGGCACCCCCCCGGGGCCGCCGCCTTTACTTTTGACAACAGCAGCAGCAGAGGCTCCCAGGACACACTTTGAGGCCCCCTCCCCCAGCGACGCAGCCGGCCACGATACAGAGCCCTCAGGTTGCCATGGCAACCCCGCAAACACAGGACGCTACAGCACCGCCCCTGGCAGCGCCGCACAACGCGGGGGCAGGGCCAGCACTGGGAAGCACACAGCGCCAGTGATCTGTGCAAAGACTGCCCCCCGACCGTGATAGCCTTCGCTTGCTTGGACTTGTGTGCCGTATTGATATTCCCTTCCCCCTCCTTCTTTGTTGTACCTGGAAGAATCCTCATTGTGTGCCTGGTGAGATTGTTAAGTGTTACCTTCTGTATTTCCCAAGAGACTGTGTGTGCGAGTGCGTGAGTGAGTGAGAGAGTGTGTGAGCCCCCCACTGTGAAACCTGTGAGAGACCCTCCTCCTCCCGCACCTACTCTAAGGACCTGAACCCCCCGGCCTTCACCTCCGTCACTGACCTCCCCCTTCCCTGCAGTGTGAGTTTGGGTGCAAGACAGATTAGCAGGTACTGGGGTTCCTCCAGTGTGCATAGCTCTATGATGATAGAGGCCGCTACCATACTTTGGCTATTGGGTCACACTTCTATCCTGACAGGCATTCCTCCCCACTCTGCTGGTGTCTGTGCCCCGTGAGGGTTCCCCCATGCCCTGTTAGCGGTTGCCTCCCTTCCCGTGTGCGAGGTGGTCTGTGCTCCCTCCTAGTGTTCCCAGCCCCCTCCCCGTGACACATATGAAGAGAGGTTGGATAGTTTGGGGCTCTTTAGTTTGGAGAAGAGATGACAGAGGGGATATAATAGAAGTCTGTAAATCATGAGTGGTGTGGAACATGTAAATAGGGAGCAGTTATTTACCCTCCCTAACAGTACTAGAACAAGGGGATACTCTATGACATTAACTGGCAGCAGATTTAAAATAAATAAGAGAGATTTTTTTCACTCAGCGCACAATTAATTTGTGGAAGTTACTGCCACAGGAAGTGGTCAAGGCCAGTAGTGCAGCTAGTTTTAAAAAGGGATTAAATAAGTTATTGGATGATATATCCCCAAAATCTACTTATTAACGGACCCAATCTCTTACTATTGGGGGCTGGAACAATAGGGAATGGATTGTTCACTGTAACCTGTTGGGTACTTCTGCCAAGAGACAGAGATTGACCACTGTCAGAGACAGGATGCTGGGCTTGATGGACCATTGCTCTGACTCAATACGGCACTACTTAACTAAGATCACTGATGACATTCTCTTAGCTAAGGGCGTTTATAGACGATCCCGCTTACAAGCGGGATCGCCAAACGCCGGCTTTCCCTCCCACGCAGTCTCTGCGAGCCGTGTCTGCAGTTCAGACACGGCACAGAGTGCGAGAGCGCATGCGCGCCCTTCTGCGCATGCGCACTCGCCCGGGGAACCAGGAAGTGCGGCGTAAAGCCGGCACTTCGGGAATCCGCATCGGAGGGGGCAGGCGAGCCTGCCCCCTCCGACGCGGATTAACAAGCGGCCCCAGCAATTAGACGAGCGCCAAGAAAGGCGGCTGATCAAAGAATCAGCCGCCTTTTTGGTCTCGTTTAAAAGCGCCCTAAGTCTAAGGGTTTCTACT
This sequence comes from Sphenodon punctatus, assembly GCA_003113815.1. Classification (NCBI taxonomy): domain Eukaryota; kingdom Metazoa; phylum Chordata; class Lepidosauria; order Sphenodontia; family Sphenodontidae; genus Sphenodon; species Sphenodon punctatus. Next base: position 976,561 of record QEPC01014699.1, on the reverse strand, counting down.
CCATTCTTGTCCTCTTCAGTCTCTTGGCTGCCTTTGACACCATCGACCATGGCCACCTCCTGGATTTGTTACCCCCCCTTCATTTCTGGGACTCTGTTCTCGACTGGTTCTCTTTGTATCTCTCGGACCGCTCCTTCATAATTTCCCTTGCTGGTAGCTCCTCTCTGTCGCTTCCACTCCCTGTGGGAGTTTTCCGAAGCTCCATCCTGGGCCCTCTTCTCTTCTCCTCTTACACTCTTTTTCTGGGTAAACTGAAGCCCACAGCTTCCAGTATCACCTGTACGCTAATGGCACAACTCTCTCTCTCTACTCCCACACTCTCCCCCTCCAACAAGTCTGGATATCACTGTCTGTCTCTCCGATATCCCTGCCTGAATGTTTCACCGCCAGCTCAAGATTAATATGGCCAAGACTGAACTCCTCATCTTCCCCCTCAATATGGTCCCCTCCTACGTCCTGCTTAATCTCAATTGAGGGAGTCACCATTCAGCCGCTCCCTCAGGCGTGTAGCCTGGGATTCATTTTTGACTCCTCCCTCTCCTTTACACCTCAGATCCATGCTGTTGCTAAATCATGTTGCTCATTCTGTATAATATTACTAAAATCCAGCCCTGCCTTACTGTTTCCATTAAAAAACAAAAAACAAAAAAAAACACACCCTAGTCCACACTCTAGTCATCTCTCGCCTTGACTACTGTAACTTCCTCCTTACTGGCTTCCCCTGCTCTGACCTCAACTCCCTCATCTCTGTTCAGCGCTCTGCTGTCAAAGTCATCCACCTTACCCATCACTTTGACCATGTTCAGCCCCTCCTTTCCACCCTTCACTGGCTCCCTCTACATGAACGCATTCAGCACAAGCTCCTGGTCTTCACCTTCAAGGCTCTTCATGGCCTTTTTGTTCCCTCATATCTCTTAACGTTTGTATCCCGCCACACTCCTGCCCTGAAACTTCATTTCTCCTCTGCCCCCACCCTCGCCTGCTCGTGACCCTCTTGCTCCTCTGAACATCTTTGCCTATTCTCCCTTGTTGCCCCCATGTCTGGAACTCCCTCCCTGGATACATCTGTTCTGTTCCCTCCCTCCCAATTTTCAAATCCCTTGTGAAAACCTACGTCTTCCGTCAGACTCAGAATTTCTTCCCTGTTACTAAGTTAGTTCCCTGTAACTAAGCTAGGCACATGCACCTGCAGCTTCTCAACCTCATGGATGTATCCTTGGCCCTTCCAATGTTCACCTCTCCCTTGTCTCCCCCTCCCTTGTCTGTCTTAGATCGTAAGCCCCCTGGGGTAGGAACCTGTTTATATTAATTGTACAGTGCCAGGTACACTGCTTGTGCTATATAAATAAAATATAATACTTGTTATGTTTTTATGAGCTGAGATGGACACCTGGAGGGAGCGAGTTCCACACCGAGGAGCCTGCGACAGCAAAGGCCTGATCACCGGCTGTCTTAAGGTGTGATGATGGGATCCGCAAACAGCAGGTGGTTTCAGAGTGCAGACAGCCATCAGTTGGCTCCAGGAGTAAGTCTTGAATATAGCCAGGGTTTATACCATTCAGGTTCTTGAAAATATATTCAGGTACAAGGTATTACAGCACATTACATTATATTAGGAAACAAGAAAGCTGACATTTAAAGAAACCAACTGCTGAATTGAAAAGATGTCTCAATTACAGTGCATCGATCAATAATGAGACACAAAGGCAACAATTAACATAGAGACTGAGTACCTTTCTGTAGATATCTATCTTTGCTTATTGTTTCCAGTACACACTTAATGTACACGTTATTTCATGAGAATAGAATACCCGTAGACTAATAGCTTCAAAGGATCAAGAGCCACTTCAGAATTTCTGGTTATGGTTAACTTCAACTGCACCAACTACCACAGTTTTGTTTATTTAGTTTTCATGAAATGTCAATGTTTAATAAGTGAATAAAGCTCGGTGCTTTTGGAAGAATGATAGCAACAACGAAGCACTGGCTTGCTTTTATCAGCATGTCACTAGAAACCCTTTATTTTGTTTTACAGGGAAACAGATTTAATTCAAAATTATTATTGTAGAGCTCATTTAAGACTATTTGGATGCAAGCCAACAAAATTAATTTCCTTCCTCATTTCTTGTTCTGTCTTGCACTGATCCTTTCATTGTAATGCGTCCATGCAATCTTTTACATTTTAGTTATCCAATGAATATTATCAAAATTGCATGGAAACTGTTTTGTAAAATATATTCAGGTCTGGCTTTTGGAAGTGTTGCCACCAAGGACTAAAAATCCATGACTCTTCCCTAAGCCCAAGCCCGGCCCCAGCCCCAGTTTAGGACTTGCAGTGCTTGTCCCAGAAGTACTACAATCCCTGTGTGAGGACTGGCATTAGGGAGCCAAGAGCATCGCTAGGTTGGATTATTGGGCTCTGGAGCAAAAGATGGAATGGCCTCCCTCAGCTAGTCCTCCTCCTAGTGCCAGGGGATGCAGCTGCATTGCCTGCCCAGGGCTGGCCTTAGAATTTGAAGGGCCCAGGGCAAAAAAAAGCCCGACTCAATAGCCCCGTTATCCTGCTCACCTACACTCGTAGGCAGGGAGAGGGGGCAGGACTCCACAAGAAGTAGCCACCCTGGGGTCTGAGAACTGCAAGGTCCCACAGAAATAGTCCATCTGGAGGCTTCAGGCGCTTTGGTCCTGAGGCTATAAGGACTGGCCTCCCTGTGGGGCCCAAGCCATAGGCCCCACTGGCCCTACTTAAAGCAGGCCCTGTGCCTGCCCCTATAATAGCTCCAGTCCTGTAGGCAGCCCTCCTCACCAATCAATCAGCTCTTTGACAGACATGCCAAGGGCAGCCGCCAGTAAGCCCGTCAGTGCAGGCTCCCACCACTCTCCACTCAATGATTTCTGCTACCCACAGATGAAAGTCGTTACTTTAGCTATCTAAATTTAAGCATTCAAGGGATCGATTAACACAAGCTGCTATGAGTGGTTTACATTACACTTCTTTGCATCAGCTTGGATTTCTATGTCCAAGGTAAATTTACACTACCCAAGCACCATAGAGCGGATACAGAGGATGTTGTAAATAAGCTAATCTCTTGTCTGCCTTGGGCATGCTTCCTCCCTAGACAGTAGCAGCCAATCTGAGGCTTGTAGAAGAAGAGTGTGCCTGCTTTTTGTTTCTGTAAACTTTATACCTTGTGGTCAGACATTTCAACACTGGCCCTTTTCACACAGACACTCTAACACTGATAAAATGGGTGTTACATTTTATTATACATGTTGCAGGGCTGCAGGTGTGCTCTACGGGTNCCCCTGCTGCTGCTGCTGCTGCGCTACTGAGGCAGGTGAGGGATGGGGTCTGGAGCCAGGGAGGGGAGGAAGAATCACTTACTGGGAGAGAAGCTGACTGCAGTCTGCTGCCCAGCCAGGCAAGTGCGGGGCCCCAGCTGGCCTCAGGGCGTTGTGCGGCAGCACATACAGCACATGCCTGGGGCCGGCCCTGTCCGCCCCACCTTGCTCCCCCAGGTCTGAGGTCTGGGAGTGCTCCTCAACTCATGGCTCCGCGTGGAAGCCCCGGTGGTGGCCATGGCGAGGAGCACCTTTTCTCAATTACATCTGATACGGTGGCTTCGACCATATATAAATTTCAGACTCGAATCTGGCCATCGTCATCCATGCCTTTGTAACCTTCACAACACGCTCTACATGGGGCTACCCTTGGTGACAGTTCAGAGACTGCAGCTGGTGCAGAATGCAGCGACCCATCTCCTTATGGGGACAGGGTGCCGAGAGCATATTACACCAGTGCTCTGTGCTCTGCACTGGCCGTCTATAGTCTTCTGGGCCCGATTCAAGGTGTTGGTTTTGACCTATAAAGCCCTTTACAGTCTAGGTCACAGTTACCTGTGGGATCGCCTCACCCACCCCACCCCCTTGTTCTGGATCGGCCCCTGCAGTCCACCGGGGGTGCCCTTCTTGAGGTCCCCTGGGTATCTCGTGTGGGGACCATGTAGAGGGCGTTCTCAGTGGCTGCTCCGAGGCTGTGGAACTCACTCCTGGTGGAGGCCCATTTATCCCTGCATCTCCCCTCCTTCCATCGATATTGTAAAACTTGGCTGTTCTGCCAGGTGTTTGGCAGGGGAGGGGGGTAATGGGTGAGAGGTTGGGTGGGTATTTTAGCTCCAGATAGTTTTGAATTTGTTGCTTTACTTTTGTATTTAAATGTTTTATATTGTTGTTTTAAACATATTGTTCTGAGCTGCCCCAAGGTGCCAGGGGCACAAAGGGGGTGGGATATTAAATGTCAATAAATAAATATCGATAGAGGGAAAAAATGTTCTGATTTTTCACTGAGAATTAAATGAATTTATGCAAAACCAAGGGAATTATTTAAATAAGTATATTTGAATAATTATATAAATTTTGTACTGTAGGCTACTGTTTGGGACCCATTAAAGTAAAAGACTCAGGAGTTTGTATTGAAATATTCACTTAAGCTAAAAGAGGGTAAAAACAAATGTGGCCCAGGACTCACATGCACCTGTGGTCCCACACTGCCAGATGTTGGCCGGGGACTTCATCTGGGGTGGGTAGGCGACTGGCCCAGGCTGCATCATTGGGAAAATCTCCGAGGCGCAGCCCGGGCTAAGGGACACCCACGTGGGCCAATGTGGGCCAGCATGTTTGTTCAGCCTCGCCATCCCTGCCTCGGGACATGGACTGCCATGGCCGTGCGTCGTGGCTGCCTGCCATGCCTGGGGACAGAGCACTGGGGTGTAAGCCCAGGGCAGATGCCCACGTTTGTGTTCTCCTGCCCTACCGGGAGGGGCTAGAGGGACAGCTCCTTGGCAGGCACATTTATTTCATGCCACTTGCTGACTCAGAGAGTGATGGTTGTGGTTTTCCGGTCTGAGGAGCTGCTGCACCATCTGCATGTTTGGTTTTACCCACACTTATACCTTAAGATAAGCTGATGTAAATTTAATAGCACCCCTGTGACAAATGGTGTTCGGAGTGCGTTACAACATAAAATGCAATATAAAATCCAGTTAAAATATACATCTGTATAAAAACAATTTAAAAGGGGATGGTAATGAAGGAGGAAAAGATACATTAAAGGGAACTATCAATGGATCCTAAAAGCCCCTGGGGAATAAATAGGTCTTCAGGTGCTTTTTAAAGTTGAGGAGGGAGGAGTGTGACTCTGGAGGAGGTTCTAGAGCAAACTGACAAATTAAATAGTAACAAATCACCAGGACCAGATGGTATTTATTATATTATTATTATTTTATTATTAATAATAATAATAATAAGTATTTATATAGTGCCAGCAATGTACCCAGCGCTTTACAAAGAATAAGATAGACACAGTCCCTGCCCGAGGGCTTACAATCTAAAAACAGGGGGAGGGGAGACAGGGAAGGGGGAACAGAGGGAGAGACAAGGGATGCAATATTCACGAGGATGCAAGAGCTCAGGTACCCGTTCTTGGCTTGGTTACAGTACATTGGGAGTTTGCAGATAACAGGTGGGGGATAATCCTGGATGGGGATGATTAGCAGGAATTAGGAAGGGCAGAGTGGAAGAGGTGGGTTTTGAGGAGGGATCTGAAGGTACAAAGGGAGGGGGCAAGGCAGATGTAGGCAGGGAAGGAGTTCCAGGCATGCGGGACAGGGAGGGAGACGGGACGAAGGAGGTTGGGGGAGCAGGGTAGGTGTGGGAGGGTGAGGGAGGGGATGAAGAGGAGTGGAGTGCATGAGCAGGGGTTTGGAGGGAGATCAGGGCAGAGAGGTAGGGGGGAGCAAGGTTGTGAAGGGCTTTGTAGGTGAAGACAAGGAGCTTGTGCAGAATATGCTCAGGAAGAGGGAGCCAGTGGAGAGAGGAGAGGAGAGGCTGCACGTGGTCAAAGCGACGGGCTAGGTGGATGATCCTAGTAGCAGAGTTTTGAACAGAAGAGAAGAGAAGTGGGAGCGGGGAAGGCCAGCGAGGAGGAGGTTACAATAGTCAAGATGTGAGATGACTAGGGCATGAATGAGAGTTTTGGCAGAGGAGACGGACAGAAAAGGGCGGATTTTGGCAATGTTGTGGAGGGAGAAGCGGCAGGATTTGGCCACAGAGTCAATGTAGGGTTTGAAGGTAAGGTGCGAGTCGAAGATGAAGCCCAAGCTGCGAGCTTGAGGGACAGGAAGGATGGAGACCCCGTCAATGGTAATTGACAGGGAAGACGGAGAGGAAGGATTGGGAGGGAAGATCAGGAGTTCAGTTTTCGCAATGTTCAGTTTGAGTTGGTGTTGAGACATCCAGGCGGAGATATCAGAGAGACAGTTGGTCTGCCACTGTACCAGAGAATTGGAAGGTACCAAATGTAACACCAAAGGGCTCTAAAGGGGATACTGGAAAATACAAACTGATAAGCCTGACGGTGCTGGGCAAACTGGTGGAAATGGTTGTTAAGAACAGAATTACTGGGCATATTGATAAACATGGCTTAATGGGGGAGAACTGACATGGATTTAGAAAAAGGAAATCTTGCTTCACTAATTTTTCAAGGGTGTAAATAAGCATTTGGATAAGGGTGAGCTGGTTGATATAGTGTATCTGGATTTTCAGAAGGCATTAGATAAGGTTCCTCATGAGACTCTTGAGGAAATTAAATAGTCATGGGATAGGAGGCTGTGTCCTATTGTGGATTGGCAACTGGTTTAAAGATAGGAAGCAAAGAGTAGGACTAAATGATCAGTTTTCACAGTGGAGAGAAGTAACACAGTGGAGAGAAGTAACTAGTGCCCCAGGGATCTGTACTGGGACCGGTGTTTAATATATTCATTAATGATCTGGAGAAGGGAGTAAAGAATGAGGTGATCAAATTGCAGATGACACAAAGTTATTCAAAGTAGCTAAAACACAAGCGGACTGTGAAGAATTGCAGGATGATCTTGCGAGAGTGGGTGACTGGGCATTAAATGGCAGATGAAATTTAATGTGGACAAGTGCAAAGTGATGCACATAGGGAAAAATATCCCAAACTATATGTATACAATGCTGAGTTCTTAAATAGGAGTTAGCTGGGTTCTAACCTTCCAGCTATCGCGCCATTTCGCTCCTGCCTTTCGCTTCCAAGCTTCTGGAGCGGGCTGTCTACACGGGCTGTCTACACACGCTGTCCGGACTTCCTCTCTTCAGATTCTTCCCGACCCCCTCCAATCGGGCTTCCACCCTCTCCACTTGACTGAGACTACCCGTGCCAAAATAACCGATGACCTTCTCTTAGCTTAGGCTGCTTTTAAACGAGTGGGTCGCCGTCGCGCAACCCACTTGCGCGATGTTTCAAAATCCTGCAATGCAGGATTACACGAGACAGCCAGCGGGGATCATGCGCATAGAAGGCGGTCGCGCATCCTTTGCCGACTGCGAATTAAATACCTCACAATCGAGGTATTTAATTCACGGTCGGCAAAGAATGAGTTTACCCAGAAAGAGTGTAAATGGAGAAGAGAAGGGGGCCCAAACAGAGCCTTGGGGAACTCCCACAGAGAGGGAAAGCAACGTAGAGGAGGTACCAGCAAGAGAAACCATACAGCCGGTCCCTCAGGCTGGTAGCCTGGGATTAATCTTTGACTCCTCCCTCTCCTTTAAGCCTCAGATCCAGGCTGTTNCCTCAGAGGTCATCTAGTCCAACCTCCCACTCAGTGCAGGAAATCTGCTGTTACAGCATCTGTGACAGATGGCCATCCAGCCCCTGTATGAAAACTTCCAGAGAAGGAGAGCCCACCACCTTCCTAGGCAATCTGTTCCACTGTCAAACAGCTCTTACCACTAGGAATGATGTTTAACCAAGATCTGCTTTCTTGTCATTTGAGCCCATTACTTCTAGTCCTGCCCACAGGGGCAACAGAGAAAAATCTTTGCCAGTCCTTCAGATAGTTGACCGCTATCAAGTCTCCTCTTGGTCTTCTTTTCAGTAGGCCAAACATACCCAGCTCCTTCAACCTTTCCTCATAGGACTTGGTTTCCAGACCCCTGACCATCTTTGTCGCTCTCCTCTGAACCCATTCCAATTCGTTAATGTCCGTCTTAAAATGTGACACCCAGAACTGGACACAGTACTCCAGATGAGGTCTGACCAAGTGTAGAATAGAGTAGAACTATTACTTCTTGTGATTTGGACACAATACTTCTGTTAATGCAGCCTAAAATTGCATTAGCCTTTTTAACAGATATCCCTCATCGTATACTTGTGCATTTAACATTTATCTCTGTTGAATTTCATTTTGTTAGTTTCAGCCCAGTTTTCCATCCTGTCAAAATCATTTTGAATTTTACTTCGGTCTTCAAAGGTGTTAGCTCTCCCTTCCAGTTTCCTGTCATCTGCAAATTTGATGAGCATCCCCTCTGCTCCTTCATCCAAGTCATTAATAAAGATGTTGAACAGTACAGGGCCTAGGACAGAACCCTGCGGCACCCTACTTGATACCTCCCTCCAGACTGTTGAGGAGCCATTGATGAGAACTCTTTGGGTATGGTTCTTCAACCAGCTGTAAATCCACCTAATGGAAATATCATCTAGTCCACATTTTACCATCTTGTCAACAAGGATATCATTTATTTTATTTATTTATTTATTTTCAACATTTATATCCCGCCTCTCCTGCCTAAGCAGCTCAAGGCGGCTTACAAAAATTAAAATATTTTAAAATATACATAAAATATATAAAACACATAAAAGGGAGGCATAAAAGAAAATTTAAAAAACATCCTCCCCCCCTTCACCCACCATCCCTCACCAAAGGCTACAGGGGACTTTGTCAAATGCTTTGCTGAAATCAAGATACATTATGTCCACGGCATTCCCATGATCCACTAAATTAGTCACTTGATCAAAAAAAGGAAATAAAATTAGTCGCTGCTGCATGACGTATTCTTGACAAAATCCATGCTAGCTTCTCGTAATCACAGCATTGTGTTCTAAACACTTACAGATTGATGACTTTTGAAACATTGTTTTGCTTCTCAAGCACATGCCTGAAAGGCAAAACGAAAATGAATTGCTGTTTGCACTAAACTTTATTTCTGTTTCCCTAATAACTAAAACAAAATTGGGAAATTTCATTTTACTTATTAGGGAAAGTCTGAGAAAATAAACGCACACCCCTTGTTTTAATTGGAATTTATCTGGTTCATTTTTACTGGTTTTTATTTTTGAATGCTTGCAAGCCTTCCTGACCCTGAAGGCAAGGGCAGGATAATAATCCAAATAAAATAAATATTTTTATATATTCACTCAAAAATCTAACTGCATGACATATCTATTCATGAAAATATAAGCATGTGAAAATAATGGGAGTAATTAAAGTCACAATGTGGATATTCAAGGTACTTGAATACTCAGTCACCAAAGTTAAAAGCTGTGCAGGCTGCAATTGGGTGAATGACCTTTTAGGGTCCAAGTACCTCAACAGGATTGCATTCCCTAGCTGCTCTAACTGGAACAGAGGAATAATTGGGAATTGTTGGTATGGTTGGGCTATACAGAGCCACAGCTTAGCAAAGCCAAGGAAGATGGAGCCTAGACTGAGGCAGGGGAATGCTTAATCAGAGGGACAGGGCAGGAGGGTGGGAACAGGGACCTATGTTTACTCTCCTCCATAGTAGGTCCTAAGGGTAAAAACAAACATGACGCTGGCCTGCTGTGGCCTGCATGTGTGGTCCCGTGCTGCCAGATGTTGATCCAGGACTGCCCTGGGGTGGGTGGACAACTGGCCTGGGCTGCGTCCTTGGAAAATCTCTGAGGTGCAGCCCAGACCAAGGGCAGCCCGTGCGGGCCTACACGGGTCATGCACTTTTGTTCGGCCTCGCCATCCTCGCCTTGAGTTAAGGGCCGCCATTGCCATACACCATGGCTGGTCCCCATGGCTGTCCATCATGGCAGGGGGCAGGACACTGGGAGTGGGACAGGGCTGCCCACCCACACGTTGGTTGAGCTTCCCGGGCGTGCGAGTGGTGGGCCAATGGGTGGTGGGCCATGGGCACGTTTGTTCGGTGCCCCTCCCCAACCTGGGAAGGAGTGGCTGCTGTTTCCTACCCCAGGCCAGGGAGACACCACACCACCCGCATGTCATTTTTTNGACCTTTTAGGGTACCTCAACAGGATTGCATTCCCTAGCTGCTCTAACTGGAACAGAGGAATAATTGGGAATTGTTGGTATGGTTGGGCTATACAGGCGTGCGAGTGGTGGGCCAATGGGTGGTGGGCCATGGGCTCGTTTGTTCGGTGCCCCTCCCCAACCTGGGAAGGAGTGGCTGCTGTTTCCTACCCCAGGCCAGGGAGACACCACACCACCCGCATGTCATTTTTTACCCCAAGAAGCGTAGGCATGATTCCTGGGAAGGTGTGTACCGAGGCTGGAGACTTGACTGTGAAGCCCAGGACCTGAGAAATTATTTCAGGAACTGTCACAGCGAGTGCAGGCTGTGGGTCCTTTAAGAGTGCCTGATTGCCATTTTGACCATGCCCCTTTCTGGGACTATAAACACAGGATTCTTGGGCCTCAGGGTAGTTGGGTGGGAGCTGCTGAGATAGAAGGAGCTGAAGAGAACCAAACATCAGTCTAGGAGGAGCTAGCAATAGTGCTGTCCCTGGTCCAAGCTCACTAGGGAGAGTCTGGGGTAAGGCCTTGGACTAGGTGTGGAACACTATATTTACAGTGCTTTTTATCAAAACAAATAGACAGCAACTGGTGACACAAACCTACAGTCTATGAACTGTTTGTGTTAATCCTGCTCAGACTTGGAGGCTGAAGGGCAGTCACCATGTCACACACTCCCTGTATGGAGGGCAGCTAGGAGGTTGCTCTAGAAGGGGAGAGCTCTTGGGGGAAGCGCTGCAACTCTGAATCTAAACAAAGGATTTCACCAGTGCCGGCATTAAAAAGATACAGATGCACATACTAGTAAAGGGATCACACCAGTATAGGCTCTAAAAGGCTACGGGTACTAAAGGAGTTTGAATCATGCTCCATACCCAAAGAACAGGAAGCCAATAGTATTCTGGGTATTTAAGGATAAGGAGCCTGTAAGAACAGGCAAAGAGTGAACACCTAGAGGCTAGGCTTTCTTCAAGCCCATAGAGTGGGGCTAGGCTGCTGCTAGGCTGAAGAGATCAAGCCCAAAAACTTGGTAGTCGGACAGGTTGGGACCCACAAGGGTCAGTGAGGATCAGCGTCTTGGGAACTATCAGATGGAAGCTGATACCCACAGGGGAATTATGTAGGAACTGCAAGCAGAAGACTGAGAACCACAAAGGTGGAGAATACTTGGATCAATCTGGTGGAGTAGGCTGGCTGTGAGGGACAATTAGAGGCCACAGCTGCTCCAAGACATCCAGGCTGATTTAAAGTCCAAGTATGTACCCCAGGATTGGGACCTTGTATGTTCAGACCTGTAGTGAGAGATATCAAAGTCCTTGTAGGGACTCTTGAGTGAGATAAGAAGACTTGTGTAGGTTGGGACCTGGAGCTGATTCCCTTTCACTTACCAGCACCACCTATAGGGCCTGCTGGGAAAACCCAGTCTAAAGACTTTGTTTACTGACAAAACTGACTTTACAGACAGGGGCCTGACTTGGTATAAGAGGCTGTGATAAAGGCTGGTTTATTGGCTTTGGTTTTTGTGGGTTTTTTTGTGGTGGTGGTGGGGGGGTGTAGAATAAAGCACTGCCTATGGGAAATTATTTTTCTGTCTATTGCTCTTGGGATCTGCAGGTATTAAGGCTACAGGCCTGGATTGTGGACATTTGTCAGATGGCAATGTGGTCTCAGAAAAATGTTGCTACTACAGGCCTGATGCTGAGCTCTGTTCAAGTGGTGTAAATGACCAATTCCATGCAAGTCAAGTACAAATAGATAAGCAGCATCAGGCCAAAAAGCAGCCCTGTATGTAGTAACAAGCATTATACATGTCTCCTTCATAGAATTACAGCCTATACTGGGATACTGTGTAAAAACACTAGAAGAAATTTCTGCAACAAACATAAAATACAAATTATTAAAATAACTGAAAGGAACAAAGTGTTGAAGATACCACTGTTCTGAGAAACGAGAACAAACCAAGAAATGGGCCAGATTCTAGTCAAAAATGATAAAATATAGAGGAAAATAAAGTACTTACTGCGGGGCTACTGGCCTCTGGCTACTCATTGCTCCCTGCCTCCACCTGCCTCCACCTGCATTCTGAAGCGAGTTGACTTTGCTCTCTGCCTCCCTACCATGTTGTACTCTGCAGAGCTTAGCTGGGACCTGACTGGAAATCATCTGAGAGTGGGGTGGGGAAGCAGGGAAGTTTCTTCCCAGCTCTGTGCAACACTCTAATCGGTTCCTGTTTCCAGGAAACAGGGACTGATTAGATAATTTACTGCTGGGTCCAAGCTAAGCTCAGCAGAGTACAGTGTGGCAAGGAGGGAGAGAGCAAGCACAGATCTCTGCAGACTACAGGTGGAGACATGGAGCAGCAAGCAGTCACTGGACCAGAGGCCAGCAATCCGGGGTGAGGTTAGTCAGTGGGTGTCCTGGGGCATCCTGGGCTAGCCCAATACTACTTTAATTTTATTTATTTATTAAAAAAATTTGCCAGAAACCTTGCACTAGGACTGAGATTTTGGTGATATTTTGGTCCTGATGTTTGATCTCACAAGAACTTCTCATGAGATTATTTTTTTTCTTTTAAATTCTCATTTCAGCCCTACTACTAATATTACTTAGAAGTTGTCTCCAAATTAATTACTGTTTTAGCTACTTGATTTGAGTAGTTAGAGAGGAAGAAAGAATTCAGTTTTTTAAAAAAATCTTCATGATACTATAACGTCAGGAGCAGTTAAAATGAGGGAAAGAGATATTTCTGGACTGGAAAGGCACAAGAGTTCATGATGAGATTAAGCATAATCAGGCCAAAGTGCAATTAAAACATCCATTATGGTTGAATGAAACAGAAAAGGTGCTACAAAAACATAATCATTTTAAACCTTTTGAAGGAAACAAGTCAAAAGATACATGGTTCTCTTTGAGGAATTGCTCCTCCACATGATAAAGAGTATGAAAGGCAAAAAACTGAGGGGACCAAGGAACTACTGCAAGTACCCCAAACTATGGACATGAGAGAAGCTGTGGGCTTCTGGGAATATTCCTCCTGCTGGCTTTGAAAGTGGCTCAGATCTTGCCTCCTTTAAGAGGAGATCTGGGCCTCTCCTATCTGAGGAGACCGCTTCACTCCCCCGGCCGTGGCGTTACCTCTGCAGTCTACCAGGGGCGCCTTCTTGGAGGTCCCCTGGGTGAAACGGGGGGCCACGATGGAGAGGAAGCTCACCTGGCTCCCAGCCTGTTGGCCTTTCGTCAGGCCTGTAAGACCTGGCTGTTCGTCCAGGCCTTTGAGGGATAGGGGGCTGCCAGTGGTTTTTACCTCTTTGTTGTTGTTTTTATTGTTTTAGTAACCTTTCTATGTATTGTCTTTATGTATTGTTTCAAATATTTTGTGAGTCGCCCCGAGCTGCTGTAGGGCTGGAAGGAGTGGATACAAGTTATTAAATAAATAAATAAATTTAATTAAATTAAAGTGGCCTAGTGCCTGCCTCACTTGTTAAGGTTTTGGCTTCACAGTCAAATACTTCATAGTATTTTTTGTTAATGACCTAGAACTTTATAGCAATTTGATGTCCCCTAATTAAAGTGCATTTGGGAGACTATATACAATCCATTTGTGGCTTGACAGAGAAGTCTCTCCAGCCAATAGTTTCCTGCCTTAGTTACCAAGCAGAGAAAATTTCAGCTGAAGTGGAAAAGATGGTGGAGGCTGCCCAGAAAGTATAGCTTCAGGGAATTAGAAAAAATGATTGAATCCTCATATTTTTAGGCCACAATTTCCCACAATTTTTACACACATGCTTAAGTTTACACAAATATCTTGTTTTAGAGACAATAACGGTTGCAGCTGGACACACTCTGCCAACTCGTAGAAATAAGTTAAGGAAAGCCTCCCATGTTCATTACCACCACATATTCTTACAGTGCTGTCAACGTCATACCCCAACACCACAGGGCTTTCACTTCTACCTCTAACAGATACCACAGAAGGAAACATACTGGGCAGTGGTGTAGGATTGCCACCTCTAGCTCTTTGACCCTGAGACTCCCATCAGCCACAATGGGAGTCTTGGGGTCAAACATTAATCACCTACTTCCTTCGCTGATACTTCCCAGCCAGCTTCCATCTCTGTAGTCTCCCTTCTAGCCCAGAAAATGAATAGTGTCTGGCTTAGCCCTCCCGCCCTCAACCTGAAACCAGCCTTCTTCTTGGCTTGATTGTTCTCTTCTGAAGGTTACAGTGGGTGGTTTTTTTAAGTGAGCAAGGCTTGAGGGGGTATTGGGGTGGGGTGGGGTCTGCAGAGTGGCACAGCTGCAGAATGCCCACACACATGGAGTGAACAGGGAGGGATTCTAACAGGCGGCTCCCACAGTGGCCATAGCTTCCACTTAAGTAGACTCCATACACTCTCTCCACCACTAATCAGCCATACAAACAATTCAAATGGGCGGCCGTTTCCCCTCCCCATCCCCTTGGCAGCACCCCCACCCCAATCCTCACACAACTGCCAACCCTCTACCATAACACACAGCCCTGGACCATGGAAACATGAAGTTACAGCAGCCAGTAACCCCGTCCTTCCCAGGAGAAGGTGCAGCTGCTGCAGCTGCTGGCAGTCCTGGGATACAATAGAGGCGCCCGGTCCTGGTGGAATTTCTGCGGACGTTTATTCTGAAAAACTTGAATGGTGGACCGGGCTCCCGTTTTATCAGTGTGGTACAACAATATTATTCCCTGACAATTCCCTGACCATTGTAAAGGTCATACATTTATTCCAATTTATAAAAAGGGCAGTAAGGACAAAGCAGCAGTGTACAGGCCTACTAGTCTTTTGAATATTTCATGCAAGATTTTTGATCGGCATATTTTGTATTAATTGAATGAGTCGATAGTGGATGAAAATCTGTTCTCTGAAGCACAAGTAGGCTTCAGGAATGGTTATTCAACCATTGACCAATTATATACTTTCCAGTGTATATGGCATAAATATACTAAAGCAATAAATAATGACTTATATGTCGCTTATATTGATCTTAGAGCAGCATTCGACACTATAGATAGAAGGTTGTTATGGATGAAACTTCAAAGGCTAGGGACAGAGCCACCTTTACTAAAATCTATTAGGTCTTATCATAATGGAACCTGGGCTAGGGTTCATTATGGTTATTGTGGAGAACTAACTGGCAAAATCCCTGTGTCTAAGGGAGCCTGCCAGGGCTGTGTGTTGGCACCCACATTATTTAACATATATGTTAATGAACTTATTGAAATGTCTTGCCCAGATTTCCATCCGCCATACATACTACATATGCCTGTGGGAGTGCTCATGTTTGCTGACAATGCCTTGATAATAGCAAGGACACCATAGGGCTCCAAAGGGCCCTGACCAAATTTGGTGAGCTTTGTAAAAAGAATAACTTGGTTATTAATTATAGTAAAACTAAAATAGCTTTTTATTATTTATTATTTTATTTATTATTAACATTTATATGCCGCCCCCTCCTGCATCTCACGGCGGCTAACAACATTTTAAAACACATAACTAAAAATACAATTAAAGCAACCTAAAACCCCCATAATAAAATAACCCATACCCAAACCCTCCCTAACCCAACCCAGCCCCCCGCCCACTACCCCTCTCCCCCACCCCTACCCAGTTCCTTCCCCGAAGGCCTGGACGAACAGCCAGATCTTACAGGCCCAGCGGAAGGCCAGCAGACTCAGGGCTAGCCGAGTTTCCTCCGGGAGGGAGTTCCACAGCTGTGGTGTGACCACCGAGAATGCCCTCTCCATTGTGGCCTCCCGGCTAACACAGGGGACCTCCAAGAAGGTGTCCCCGGCGGACCGCAAAGATTGCCCCAGGACCCCAGGAGTGAGGCGGTCTCTCAGATAGGAGGGGCCCAAGCCGTATACGGCTTTAAAGGTTAAAACCAGTACCTTGAATCGGACTCGGAATGCTATAGGCAAGCAGTGCAGAGCTCGGAGCACTGGTGTTATGTGCTCCCTATGGCCCATCCCTGTCAGAAGACGGACCGCCGCATTCTGCACCAGTTGCAGCTTCTGAACTGTCACCAGGGGCAGCCCTATGTAGAGTGTGTTGCAGTAATCCAGCTTCAAGGTGATGAATGCATGGATGAGGGTGGCCAGGTCAGAGTCCGAAACATATGGCCGGAGCCTCCGCACAAGAAGTAGCTGGCAAAAGGCTCCCTTCGTCACCATCTCTACCTGGCAATCCAGCTGAAGGCTGGAGTCCAACAGGACTCCAAGGTTGGAAAAACTCAAAACAAACAGAGGCTTAAAATAAACAGGCTTTACTACTCAGGCAGTTAAAAATTACTCCCGTCCCAGGGCAATACTGGGTACCTACATATGCCTCAGGTACAGCCATGTATTAGTCCCAAAAGTCCAAAGAGAGTAGTATATTACATTGTCTCAAAAGTACAATAGCTACAAAGAAATACATACATCAATAACAACAGATAACTGAATCTTATATTGGGATATCCATATAAACTAAACAAAATAAATTAGTGCTGAACACAATGTGTTTCTAACCCCCTATATGGGTCTTTTTCAGCAGCACTCAGTAGCATCAGAGCATGGGGTTGATCTCAATGGCCATCTAATCCCCAATTCAATCATCCAAAAGGCCTTAAAGGAAAAAATATGTAGGGGGCGGGGGGGCAAATAAATAGCCTATTAGTCTAAAAATTCTTTAACAGAATTTAGAACAAGCAATACCCCAAGCCCACAGCCAAAAACCACTCACCCTTCAGCTCTGATGCGACACTGCAAGTGGAAATCTCCAGAAAAAGCCTCAGCAGCTAGATAGCTGCCCCTGTAGCAGAATAGGCTTTTTAAGCCATCACAATAATTGATACCACATGGTCTCATTACACTATGTTGCCTCTGTTTGAACCACATAATTGAAGGAATTTGCAAAGTACTTAGGTACTCTCCAGGGGGAGGAAGCTCCCAATACAATTGAAGAAACTCATTGTAGCAGAGGTATAACTTCCATGATGTAACCTCCTCTTATTTCTAAAGTCTTGCATTCCAGTTCAAGTAAGTCCAAAGTCCTTATTAGCCAATTTATTTATGGCTTCTTTTGAAGAAAAGTTTATTTGTTCCGCTATACACAACTCCTTCATAAATAACATGTGGTTTTTTAGAAGGTACTTAGATGTTAAACAATAATTGAGACAAAATAGAACCTTGCAGTACACTGCAAGAGAGGTACCGGGGGCTAGATGTTTGAGAGGAATGAACAGAACCATCCAAGGACCATCCTGTCCACCCTCACCCCACCCCCCAGGAACCACAATCATCTCAGCAAGAACCCATGGTCCACTGTATCAAAAGCAGCCAAGAGATCTAACAGGACGAGTAGTGTTGAACGCCCTGAGTCCATCTCTCGGCGGAGGTCGTCCACCAAGGCCACCAGTGCAGTCTCGGTGCCATACCCTGTGCAAAACCCCGATTGAAAAGGGTCTAGAAAACTGATGCCATCCTGCTGGGTCACAACCTGTTCAATAACCTTCCCTAAAAAGGGAAGGTTAGAGACAGGCCGGTAACTGGCTGGTGCGTCAACATTCAAAGATGGTTTCTTTAACAGGGGCCACACCATCGCCTCCTTGAGGCAGTCTGCCACCCTGCCCTCTCAAAGGGTGGCATTGATCACCCCCACCAGCACTGGCCCCAAGGTCTCCCTGGAGGCTTTTACCAACCAGGATGGGCATGGATCTAATTCGCAAAAGGTGGCCCTAACAGACCCCAGGACACCCACAGCATCAGCTAGCGTCACTTCCTGAAACTGATCCCACAAAGATGGACCAGACGGGGCATCCATAACACCAAGCTCTCCCTCCTCTGCATCAATCCCACCTCTGAAATCGCGCTGAATCCGAGCGATCTTCTCTGCAAAGTAGGTGACAAACTCCTCACAGCGGGCCTGGGATATCTCCCCCTCCAGGTGGAGGGAGGCCAGACTGACCAGCCCCCTCACCACCTGGAAGAGCTCTGCCGGGCATGACTTTGCATCAGCTATGAGGGTGGCAAAGAATTCCTTCTTTGCCACCCTCACAGCCACAGCATAGGACCGCAAATGGGCCCAATGCTGTAGCCGATCGGATTGAGTGATCTGATTTTGGAGAAAGATGGTACGATACCCCTGGTGTATTGATAATAATAGACTGGAAATAGTAGGGGAATATAGGTACTTGGGTCTTTTGCTGAGCTCTTCCCTCTGTTGGAAAGAACACAGTCAGGCTGCTAAGATTAAAGCATATCAAACAACGGCAGGTGTAATTAAGTTTGATAATAAATATCCAAAGAGGCCCATGACAGATATGCTTTATATTTTTCTTGCTAAGGTAATAGCACAATTACTATATGGCTCTGAGATATGGAGATTTGCTGTAACTGATCAGGTAAATATTCCCCAAAACAAATTAATTAGATCCCTGCTTGGTTTAACCTCTTTATTGCCTGCGGTCTTTCTGAGGCTTGAAAGTGGTCTTCTGAAGTTAAAAATGATTATATGCAATAGAATGATCAAATATTGGATTAAAATTTTGGCAGCCCCCCCTTCGCGTCTTATAAAGGTGGGTTTTACCGNGGGGCAGCCCTATGTAGAGTGTGTTGCAGTAATCCAGCTTCAAGGTGATGAATGCATGGATGAGGGTGGCCAGGTCAGAGTCCGAAACATATGGCCGGAGCCTCCGCACAAGAAGTAGCTGGCAAAAGGCTCCCTTCGTCACCATCTCTACCTGGCAATCCAGCTGAAGGCTGGAGTCCAACAGGACTCCAAGGTTGGAAAAACTCAAAACAAACAGAGGCTTAAAATAAACAGGCTTTACTACTCAGGCAGTTAAAAATTACTCCCGTCCCAGGGCAATACTGGGTACCTACATATGCCTCAGGTACAGCCATGTATTAGTCCCAAAAGTCCAAAGAGAGTAGTATATTACATTGTCTCAAAAGTACAATAGCTACAAAGAAATACATACATCAATAACAACAGATAACTGAATCTTATATTGGGATATCCATATAAACTAAACAAAATAAATTAGTGCTGAACACAATGTGTTTCTAACCCCCTATATGGGTCTTTTTCAGCAGCACTCAGTAGCATCAGAGCATGGGGTTGATCTCAATGGCCATCTAATCCCCAATTCAATCATCCAAAAGGCCTTAAAGGAAAAAATATGTAGGGGGCGGGGGGGCAAATAAATAGCCTATTAGTCTAAAAATTCTTTAACAGAATTTAGAACAAGCAATACCCCAAGCCCACAGCCAAAAACCACTCACCCTTCAGCTCTGATGCGACACTGCAAGTGGAAATCTCCAGAAAAAGCCTCAGCAGCTAGATAGCTGCCCCTGTAGCAGAATAGGCTTTTTAAGCCATCACAATAATTGATACCACATGGTCTCATTACACTATGTTGCCTCTGTTTGAACCACATAATTGAAGGAATTTGCAAAGTACTTAGGTACTCTCCAGGGGGAGGAAGCTCCCAATACAATTGAAGAAACTCATTGTAGCAGAGGTATAACTTCCATGATGTAACCTCCTCTTATTTCTAAAGTCTTGCATTCCAGTTCAAGTAAGTCCAAAGTCCTTATTAGCCAATTTATTTATGGCTTCTTTTGAAGAAAAGTTTATTTGTTCCGCTATACACAACTCCTTCATAAATAACATGTGGTTTTTTAGAAGGTACTTAGATGTTAAACAATAATTGAGACAAAATAGAACCTTGCAGTACACTGCAAGAGAGGTACCGGGGGCTAGATGTTTGAGAGGAATGAACAGAACCATCCAAGGACCATCCTGTCCACCCTCACCCCACCCCCCAGGAACCACAATCATCTCAGCAAGAACCCATGGTCCACTGTATCAAAAGCAGCCAAGAGATCTAACAGGACGAGTAGTGTTGAACGCCCTGAGTCCATCTCTCGGCGGAGGTCGTCCACCAAGGCCACCAGTGCAGTCTCGGTGCCATACCCTGTGCAAAACCCCGATTGAAAAGGGTCTAGAAAACTGATGCCATCCTGCTGGGTCACAACCTGTTCAATAACCTTCCCTAAAAAGGGAAGGTTAGAGACAGGCCGGTAACTGGCTGGTGCGTCAACATTCAAAGATGGTTTCTTTAACAGGGGCCACACCATCGCCTCCTTGAGGCAGTCTGCCACCCTGCCCTCTCAAAGGGTGGCATTGATCACCCCCACCAGCACTGGCCCCAAGGTCTCCCTGGAGGCTTTTACCAACCAGGATGGGCATGGATCTAATTCGCAAAAGGTGGCCCTAACAGACCCCAGGACACCCACAGCATCAGCTAGCGTCACTTCCTGAAACTGATCCCACAAAGATGGACCAGACGGGGCATCCATAACACCAAGC
The DNA here is from genome assembly GCA_003113815.1 of Sphenodon punctatus. Taxonomy (NCBI): domain Eukaryota; kingdom Metazoa; phylum Chordata; class Lepidosauria; order Sphenodontia; family Sphenodontidae; genus Sphenodon; species Sphenodon punctatus. Next base: position 956,034 of record QEPC01014699.1, on the reverse strand, counting down.
TCTCCCTCCTCTGCATCAATCCCACCTCTGAAATCGCGCTGAATCCGAGCGATCTTCTCTGCAAAGTAGGTGACAAACTCCTCACAGCGGGCCTGGGATATCTCCCCCTCCAGGTGGAGGGAGGCCAGACTGACCAGCCCCCTCACCACCTGGAAGAGCTCTGCCGGGCATGACTTTGCATCAGCTATGAGGGTGGCAAAGAATTCCTTCTTTGCCACCCTCACAGCCACAGCATAGGACCGCAAATGGGCCCAATGCTGTAGCCGATCGGATTGAGTGATCTGATTTTGGAGAAAGATGGTACGATACCCCTGGTGTATTGATAATAATAGACTGGAAATAGTAGGGGAATATAGGTACTTGGGTCTTTTGCTGAGCTCTTCCCTCTGTTGGAAAGAACACAGTCAGGCTGCTAAGATTAAAGCATATCAAACAACGGCAGGTGTAATTAAGTTTGATAATAAATATCCAAAGAGGCCCATGACAGATATGCTTTATATTTTTCTTGCTAAGGTAATAGCACAATTACTATATGGCTCTGAGATATGGAGATTTGCTGTAACTGATCAGGTAAATATTCCCCAAAACAAATTAATTAGATCCCTGCTTGGTTTAACCTCTTTATTGCCTGCGGTCTTTCTGAGGCTTGAAAGTGGTCTTCTGAAGTTAAAAATGATTATATGCAATAGAATGATCAAATATTGGATTAAAATTTTGGCAGCCCCCCCTTCGCGTCTTATAAAGGTGGGTTTTACCGAATATAATTTAAGAGATCATAATTATCAGTCCCCCTGTTGAGATATATAAAATCTTCACTTCTTACAATAAGGATGGGTTATTTGTTAGAGGAAAAACAAAGGCTGATTCTACCTATAGATCAAGAATGAGTGACACAACGTCTTATGAACGTCTCATGGCAGAATGATGTCATTTCAGTCTGTGGGTCTCGGGTGGTTTCGAATTATCTATTTTGGAAGGGAGAAATAGGAGTGGAAAAATATCTTAAGGTGAACATGGATAAGAATTTGCTAAAAGCTCTCAGTAGACTTCAGTTGCAGCAGATGCCAACTTCAATGGTTGAGGGTAGGAGGAATGGTACTTCTAAAGAAGATAGAACCTGCCCTTCTTGACTGGGGATAGAGACTGTTTGTTATGTTTTCGACTGTCCATGGGTAGAGGACCTAAGAATGAGATTTCTCCCTCCTGAGCTCTGGTCTTTATGAGCTTTTTCCCAGCGGGAGAAACTTATATGGTTATTATCCCCAGAGTGATTCTGCCATTATTAAAAATCTGGCAATTTCTGCATAGAAGGCAGAAATGTTAAGAAAGAATCAAAATGCTAATCGGTGATGTATTTGTGTTTATTGAAACATTAATAATTATTAATTATTATTATTATAAGCATTTGTATAGCGCCAGCTGTGCACCTGGCGCTTTACAGAACAATAAGGTAGACATGGTCCCTACCTATGGCTTACAATCTAATAGACATGGAGGGGGGAGACAAGAGGGGACATAGGGAGAGACAAGGGATAAATAACATTCAAGCGGATGCGAAGTCTCAGGTGCACGTGCTAGGCTTGGTTGCAGTTAGGCAGGAGTCTGCGGGGAGGGCAGACAGTAAATATTGAAAGAAAAGTTCTAACAGGTGTCAGGAAAGGCGGTGAGGAAGAGGTGGGTTTTGAGGAGGGATTTGAAGGTGTGGAGGGAGGGGGCAAGGCGGATGTGGGCAGGGAGGGAGTTCCGGGCATGGGGGGAAGCAAGGGAGAAGGGACGAAGGCAGTTAGGGGAGCAGGGGAAACGAGGGAGAGCGAGGGAGGGGGCAGAGGAGGAGCAGAGAGTGTGTGCAGGAGTGTGTAAGGAGAGTAGGGCTGAGAGGTAAGGGGGAGCCAGGTTGTGAAGGGATTTGTAAGTGAATACTGTCTGACTGCCTGAAGGAGACTGTGGTTAGGCCTCTGCTCAAGAAACCATCTCTTGACGCTGATGCTCCTGCCAGTTATCGGCCAGTCTCTAACCTTCCCTTTTTAGGGAAGTTTATTGAATGGACAGTGGCACGGCAGCTCCAGGAACATCTGGACCGCACCGGTTTCCTTGATCCCTCCCAGTTTGGGTTTTGGCCTGCGTATGGTATGGAGACAGCCTTGGTGGCCTTGGCTGACAATCTCTGTCTGGCGTTGGACCAAGGTCATCAGACCTTACTGGTCCTGCTAGACCTTTTGGCTGCATTCAACACTGTTGATCATGAGATGTTGGTGATTCACCTGTGGGACCATGCCAGGATTGGCGGAACGGTCTTGGACTGGTTTCGTTCATTCCTGGCCAGGAGAACTCACCGGGTGATCTTGAGGGAGTGTACGTCTTCTCCCTGGGACCTCACGTGTGGAGTCCCGCAGGGTGCCATTCTGTCCCCCCTCTTGTTTAACATCTATATGCAGCCGTTAGGTGAGATTGTGAGAGGGTTTCAAGGCATGCAGTGTCATCAATATGCTGATGACACTCAGCTCTACCTCTCCTTTTCCATTGACCTAGGTAATGCAGTCTCCCTATTTTCCCAGTGCCTGTCAGCTGTGGGGNCAGGTTGTGCCCGTGGCGGGGAGTGCGTTTCGGCAGCTACATCTTGTCCGACGGCTTCGGCCATATCTCTCAGACTCCGACCTCGTCACTGTCATCCATGCCTTCATCACCTCGAGGCTGGATTACTGCAATGTGCTCTATGTGGGGCTGCCAAGAAGCTGGTCCAGAGGTTGCACCGAGCCAGGTTCAAGGTGCTGGTTTTAACCTTTAAAGCCCTTCATGGCCTGGGCCCTATCTATCTGCGGGACTGCCTCACTCCCCATGTGCCCATGCAACCCTTGAGATAGTCCGTAGGAGCCTTTTTGGAGGTACCCTGGGCGAGGTGGGTGGCCACCGATGTTAGATCTTTTTCGGTGGCTGCCCCTGTGCTGTGAAACTCACTCCCGGAGGAGGCTCGGCTAGCTCCCACTCTCCTGTCATTTCTGCATTTATGTTAGACCTGGCTGTTCTGCCAGGCTTTTGGCGAGGGGTAGGGGGGGGAGGGCCTTTGTTCCCCTGTATTGTATATTTTTAACGGTTTTTAATTGTTTTATTGTTTTTTATACTGTTGTTCACTGCCCCAGGCTGCCCTATGGGCAGGAGGGGTGGGATATAAATTTTATATAAATAAATAAATAAAAAGTACCAGGAGTTTGTGAAGGATGCATTCGGGAAGGGGGAGCCAGTGAAGTGAGGAGAGGAGAGGCTGCACGTGGTTGAAGCGACGGGCTGAGTGGATGACCCTAGCAGCGGAGTTTTGGATGGAGATAAGGGGGGACAGGTGAGAGCAGGGGAGGCCAGTAAAGAGGAGGTTGCAGTAGTCAAAGCGAGAGATGACCATGGCATGAACAAGGGTTTTGGCTGAGGAGACCGAGAGAAAAGGACGAATCCGAGCAATGTTGTGGAGGGCGAAGCCATAGGACTTGGCAACAGAGTCAATGTAACATTTAAAGGAAGGGTGAGTATCGAAGATGAGCCCAGGCTACGGGCTTGGGGAACGGGGCGGATGGTGACCCCATCAATAAGGATGGACAGGGAAGAGGGAGACGAAGGGAAGGGAGGAAAGATAAGGAGTTCAGTTTTAGCCATGTTGAGCTTGAGCTGACGTTGGGCCATCCAGGCGGAGATACCAGAGAGACAATTGATGAGGTGAGCTTGGACAGAAGAGAAGAGAGAGGAGGTGGAGAGAGAGAGTTGAGTGTCATCAGCATAGAGGTGATATTGGAAGCCGTGGGAGGCAATGAGTTTGCCAAGGGACAGGGTGTAGATAGAGAAGATGAGAGGGCCCAGGACAGAGCCTTGGGGAACCCCAACTGAGAGGTGGAGGGAGAAGGAGTTGGAATTGGGAAGAGACACATTAAAAGAGCGGTCAGAGAGGTAGGAGGAGAACCAGTCAAGGTCAGAGCCTCAGAAGCCTAGGGAGCGAAGAGAGTCCAGTAGGAGTGAGTGGTCAAAAGAGCGGTCAGAGAGGTAGGAGGAGAACCAGTCAAGGTCAGAGCCTCAGAAGCCTAGGGAGCGAAGAGAGTCCAGTAGGAGTGAGTGGTCGACAGTGTCAAAGGCAACAGAGAGGTCAAGGAGGACAAGAATGGAGTAAAGGCTCTTAGATTTAGCAACAAGTAGATCATTGGTGATCTTGGCAAGGGAAGTTTCAGTGGAGTGAAGGGGGCGGAAGCCACATTATGGAAGAGCAGTCTTATTGTTGCTGTGTGGGACCTCAGAATGGTGTGTTTGTGTGTGTATACTGTAAACGTAATGTGATGTGTTACAAACTATTGTCTATAATTTTAATTTGGTTGTTTAAGAATACGTTGTTCATATGTATGTTGTTTTTATAAGTTGATTTTGTAAAGTAAATGGCAAATAGCCAAACTACAAAAAATCAATCAATTGCAACTGCAATTACATGAAGCTGCAGCAGCCAGTAACCCCTTCCTGCCCAGGAGATGATGCAGCTGCTGCAGCTGCTGACAGCCCCGGAATACAACGGAGGTGCACATTACTGGGCGGGACATGAAGAAAGCTGCTGTCTGAGCTGCTGTTGTCCATGATGACATTGGCCCTTCTCTCGTGCATTGTGAGGGGGGCTTGATGTGCTTTGAGCCAATATAGTGTTTTATTTCACACGTGTGTCCCTTTAAGAGCTCCCCAGGGATCTCCCAACAGGGCTGTGGGTGGGACCGGGGAGGCAGCTGGGCTGCAGACCTGTCTGCTGGCATGGGTGGGAGCCCTGGTTCATACTGGCAGGGAATACATGGGCGCCTGCCCCCACGCACTGTTTTGAGTTGCCCTGTATGGCGCACTCCAGCTTTTTTGGCAGTGCCCCATGAGTGGTCATAATATAATGGGGTGCAGAAATGTAAGAGAGGAAAAATATCAATAACCCTGCCAATTAGGAGAGAAAGCTAGGAATTAATATATTTATATTTTTTATCCCACTCTAACACTTAAGCTCGTGGTGGCTTACAATTCTTTAACTTATTAACTTACAAAACAACCGACTCAACACTTAAGTAGGTTGGGCTGAGAGATCTGACTGGGCCAAAGTCATCCAGTGAATTCATTGCAAAGGTGAGACTTGAACTGGAGGCTTCCCCCTACCTTCTGGTCTAAGTACTGCACTCTTAACCCCTATACCACACTGGGCTATGATGGAGTAAGATGGGGAGGGAGAGGAAGATGAAAGCAGCTGTCCATAAAGTATGTCATTCTTTTTGCCATTTTAACCCCCACCCCAAGCTCCTTTGTCAGCATGTGACTCTACTACAGACCCCTTCCAAAAATGTTGCATAACTCACATCCCTTCCCACTGCACACATTTTAATACCACTAATGCAGAACCCCATTTATTAAAGGGAAGAAATATTTTTAATCTCAAAACAGAAATTTAATTGAAAAATAAGTACAAAGAAATTACTGTGACACTATATTATGGCCAATACCCCCTCCCTGCTTGTTTCTTAAGTGCAATTTTTAATGTACAGTCCTATGGGATTAGAGGTAATGGAGTGATTGGGTGGAGGAGGAAAGGAACTAAAGCAGTGGAGTGTGGGGAGGGGGAATGGAAGAGCTTGGAGGGATGGGGAGATGGACAGAGTTTGGCTTGGAGGGATGGAGAGGGTGGGGGTTTGGGGGCTTGGAGAAGGGGGAATGAAACACTAGGCGCTGGAAGGGTAACTGCGGTCCTGTGAGGGATGGATGGGGTGGGGTGGAGATCCTGGAGGCTGGGATAAGTATGACTGGAGTCCTGGTGATATAGGGATGACAGCCATGACCACTGTCTGCTGAGGTGACGGCAGCAGTTGGGGTGATCATTGTTAGCCAGAAAAACAGATGCTAAAAGCAGGCCATGAAAAATATTACGTAAGGGTTAAAGCTTTCAGTTGAAGATAAAATTTAGCAACGTAAACAGGGTAGTTCTTAGTTAGTACCGAATAACAAGGTAACAAGCTATCAAAACTTGACAGGTCAGCTTGCTCTGAAATAAACACACAGAAACAAAACAGGTATATCTCCCCAACCAGTGCCAGAACAGATAACGGAAATATTTCTGGGCATCTCATCCAACGGTGTTGCTAATTCATGAGCTCCTTCTAAAGGCTTCTGGCAACAGTACAGCTTTGTTCTAGACACACCTTTAGATTACACTCATTCACATTCAAATATTGGGGTGCTCAAACAAGTGAGGTCAGATTACCATGCTCCAAAATCCTTTACTAGAACACCCAGCAATGAAAACAACAAAAAGGGAAACACACACACCCCTGTAGTATTTTACTTAGTAGAAGTCCAGATCAAAATACATATATCATTTGATTTTAGTTGATCCAGAACACTTGTATGTGAACACACATAGACACAGCAATGAACACATTCACGCAGTAAACAGACACATTCATAAAGATATTTTGCTTTTAAGCAGTTTATAAGAAACTTTGGTCGAGCAAAGTAAAAAAGCTAGGAGGCATTCATATTGACTTGGCAACCAAAGCGAGAATGCACTGGGTATCAGGGAGTAGCTATGGATTCAGGCCAGGGACTTTACCCTGTCAAAGATAAGAAGGGCGAAGAATATTAAAGAGGTGCCATAGGTGGGCTGACTTTAGAATCTCGCCTCGGGTTGCCAAGAAGGATGGACCAAGCCTGGATTGGTCAAGTCTAGCCAGGTGATCCGGCCCAAAAATCACGCTTTGGGATGCCAAAAAGGGAGGCCCTGGACTTGATTGGTCAGTAACGGTCAGGTGGGTAAGTAGGCTGCAACAACTAAGGTGTATAAAAAAGCATGACAGGGAAGGTGTGGCAGCTGACTACTCTCAGCTCCACCGCCCACTAGCCACGTACACCAGCATCAAGGGACTCTGATGGTGAACCAGATTGGTGAGACACTCATTGTTAGGGCATTTTGCTTGCCTGTTGTACCATCCATATTGCTTGCTATCCTACACTCATTATTAGGGCATTTTGCTTGCCTGTTGTACCATCAATACTGCTTGCTATCCTATCAATAAATGTTGCATACATATTAAATGCAGGTGTGGTCCTTGTTAGGTGCTATGTAGTTTAAAGTTCCCGTGCAGTACTGAAGCCACTGAAAGCCGGTTGGGCAAAGGGGGTTTGCCCCAGATGGCGCTGCAACACTGGGAGCTTGGAGGGATGGATGCAGGGGGCGAGGGGGGAGATGATCCTGGAGGCTGGGAGAAGTGAGATTGTAGTGCTGGGAGGAATAGATGGTGGGGGGACACTAGAGGCTGGGGTCCTGGGAACTGGGAGGGATTGATGGTGGGGGGAACACCAGGGGCTGGGAGAAGTAGGACTGGGATCCTGGGAACTGGGATGGATGGATGAGGTGTCTATAGTGTCCTGTGGCCTGGGAGGGACCAATAGGGTGGATGAGTCTGGGGGCTTGAAGAAGTGGGATTGGGGCCCTAGGAGCTGGGAGGGATGAGTGTGGGGACACCAGGGGTGGGAAAGGGGGGTTTGGAGGTGCTGAGAGAGGACAGACAGGGTGGGGATGCTGAGGGCAAGGAGAAAGGTGGCTGAGAGACAGAGGGACAAGAGAATTGGGCGTAACTGCCTCCCACTGCCCACAAGGCACAATGACAAAGGAACTCCCTCTACTACGTGGGTTCACTCGGGCAGGCACAAAAACAGAGACCCTGGTTCCTGGCAGCTCTGGGGGAGAGGCAGTTGTTGCCAATCAATGGAGACAGCAGCACCCAGGGAAGGAACAGGGCAGAGGCTGGGGAGAGAGAGAGGGGAAAAGCAGGGTACGGTAAGGGTTTCTACTTCTTGCAGTTTGAACCTGAGATTCCCTCTCCCATAGCTGCCACTGTTCCCTCCGTGGTCAGTGCTGCCGTTGCCCTAGTGAAAGTCTTCGACTCAAACTGTGAAAGGTGGCAAAACTAAAGCAGGGAGGACTTCCCTCCTCCCAGCTCCAACCAAGACACTCTTTCCAGGAGGGACACTAGGAGCTGGGGTCCTGGGAACAAAGGAAAGTGCCCCCCATTTGAGAGAACTTGGTTACAGGGGAGGGACAGTTGTTGCCAATCGATGGAGACTTCCATAGACCAAAATGGAAGTCTTGGTTTCACCACTACGTTTCACTATTTTAAAACAAGCTTTTATGAACTCCAAACAGCTTATTGGTGGGAAGCAGAACTCCTTGGTATGGCCAACAGTCTGCCCTTCTGAGGGTGCTGCTGAGAGGTGTGTGTAACTCTGAACTTCTCAAGGTATCGAGGTACATGCAGTGTCACATGGACGCTTGGAATCTCCAGAAGTTGCCCACCTCAACCTTTATCATACCACAGTGGAAACTTTACCTTACCATAATGGAAATTCAGTTTCCACCTAAATTAAATGCCTATTAAGAACAAAAACGTCTGGGTTACTAGAGAGAACTTGAACAAAATATTGGTCTTCAGAATTCATATTATCTAACTTTAGTGACCAAAACAAAAATTTGTTTTCCAATATCCTTTCAAAGTTCCCTTTATCTTAATTTCTGTCAGTTCTGTTGCTGCTCTGTGCATTGTACTTCCACTGACTGACTTCAATGAGAGTTCAACATAGGGTATTTTCAGACGTGATGGAGCTCAATTCGCCCCGCCACGGAAACACCCTACTAATTCCCCGCTGGGGCTAATACGTAACGGCCAACAGACGTGTTGGCTGATCCCAGTGGGGAATCTGGGGGGGCGGGGCTGTGCAGCCCAATGTGCGGCCGCACAGCCCTGTCCCCCCCATGCTCCCCCAGCAGCCCGCCCTCCTGGAGACGGGTGGGTGCTGTGGCCAATACGGCCGCTGCGCCCGCCCGCCCCCGGGAAATTGACCACGACCCGGAATCGGCGGCAACACGGCCGCCGATTCCGGGCCGTGGTCAGCGACCAGACGTGACATTGACAAGCTCAACCACGGGTAATTCCCCGTGGTTGAGCGTGTCAACGTCACAGCTGTTCAGTTTTACGCCGGATGGTCACCCCCGTGAATTACGGGGGGGGAATCGCATTCAACATGCAAACGGAGATGGTCTGGGCAGGACCTCCGTTTGTGTGTTGAATGTGATTCTCGCCCCCCCCCCATGATTCACAGGGGTGAACATCTGGCGGGGAGCTTCCGTTCCCCCCAACAGACATTATGGGATCACGCTCACCATGTGGGGATTCACCGTGGTTGAGCGTGATCTCGTAACGTCTGAAAATACCCATAGACAGCTGCTACAAAATTTGACCACAATTAAATAAGTCAACTGCTTGTCCACTTTATAAATCTACACAATGGTAAGCATCACAACACTGCATTTCAATCATGTTGATTTGAGATTTCACTCTTTTACTGATTTAATGGAATAATCTACTACAAAAATCATTCTTTAATTTTTAAAAGACTTTGAAAACAAAAGGAGTAGAACATTTTAAAATATCATCTCTTGTGTAACAATATAAACTTTTATTATTTGACTATATCTTAAACTTAAATGTGCAACAAGCAGTGTTACAACAAAGAGGGGCAGGAATTAAATTAGAGAACAGAGGGTCAAATTCTATTCCTGGTTGTGTCTACCTATTCACTGAACTCAATGAGAGTAGAGGAAACAAGAAATTGGTAGATTAATTAACTCAGAAAACAAAAGATAACTTTTGTTATAAGAAGAAAATGTCAGACATGATGAGTGAGTTAAGAGTTCAAATGATTAACGTCATTTTAAAAGATGACACACAAATGCTCTTTTATAATATCCAATACCATTTTACGACATTTACCTAAAGTTTATTTTAAGAGAAGCCTTGTTTTTAACAATCATCTTAAATCCTAGTAAGCTGAAGAATTAATTAGCAAGCACGGAGGATCAGCAAACTAATGCTTTAGTCTGTTAAACCATCTGCTCAGGAGCACCCTGTTCAAATCTTGGCATTACTGTAGTATGGGTGGATACTTCTGTACTGAGTTACAAGTTGCTATTCCTTATTGATACTCTTAAAAACAATTTACACTCATGGTAGTAATATATATATTACTACCATGAGCTTAAATTGTTTTTTTTAAAATAGCAACTTGTAATATATATATATATAAAATTATGCTCATGGTAGTAAAAAAATTAAGCTCATGGTAGTTTTTTATATATATATTACTACCAGGAGCTTAAGTTTTTTAGAGTATCAACTTGTATAATAAAATAATAATTATATATATAAAAGGTTAATAATTTATGGAGCTTCTGTTGTCATCCCAAAGTTTCTGCCAAACAGACCAATACCCAATTTGGCAGGAAATCTCCTTTTAAATATTTTTCTTGCATTGTGCACTAGAATATTGTATAGAGTATAAATATATAGGACAGCTTCATCAGTTCTGTATGCTCTAGCTCTTTTGCGTTGCCCAGGTGATGCAAAGTAGGGCTGAAATTCTGATATTTTTTTAATTTTGCCAAAATTGATCATTTTGTTTCCGATTTTCTTTTTTTTGCAAAAAGGAAAATAACGTTTCATTTCAGCTATAGGACTGAAATTTTGTTTCCAAAAATGTTTGATTTCTACAAAATTTGGCCATTCTCTTTCAGCAGTTTTTGTTTCACAATAAGGAAAATAGCTTTTCATTTCAGCTCTAATGCAAAGCAGCTGTAAACCTAGCTTAACCAGCCAAACTGGCACAAATCAGTAGAAGCCTCCTAGTGAATCTGTCCTTTTAATTTTTAAAAAAATCATAAGGCAACATTATTGCTGAGATTTTAAAATGTGGTTATATCAGATTATTAGTAGTAAGAGGCAGTGTGTATTTATGACATCTGGGAGACCTCTTGCTGCTGTGCAACATCTTTTAAATGTTCATTTAAATGCTTATTTTCAGATTTGCATTTGTTTGCTTTCAGGAAATGCAGACACTTCATAGCAATAGGCAGGTCAAAGGCAAAGTTGGACAAGCAGCATATCCAGCTTTCCAGCAGCAGCTACTAACTAAGGGCTGAAATCCTCCTTCCACTGAAGTCCGTGGGAACCAAGCCATTGGGTGTAAACAGATGGACAGCAGCTCCACATTTGCCCACACAAGCCCCAGTTATCCCTGGCTGAAGAGTGCCTGCCAGATGTTCAACATGGAGCAGGCTGTGGCTGCTGTGGGGTAGCCCTATATGGGGCTCTCCAGAAGATCCAGGAGCACACCTCACAGGGGAAGCTAGCCAAACCTGTGACATCGAGCTTCTGTCTGTCAGAATGGCCCCTGTGAGCCCCTCCTCCAAACGGTCCCACTCAGATCAGAGATGCCAGTGGACCAAATAGCCGGCGCAGCTCCCAGAGCAAGCACGGCCATCTTGGCTTCCTAGCCCTTAAAGGAACATTTGTGAAATCAAAACATATGTTGGCCCTACACAGCAACCCTGCAGGGAGAACGGAGGCCAGCATCTGCAGAAGCTCCTGGGTGAGGTCACACAAGTCGTTATCCTTTCCCTATATGACTATTCTTTTGACTGCAAGACTCAGTTCTGGGAGCAGTATTAAGAAATCTAGCAGTGATTGAGAATCCAAGTGTGGCCGGATTTCTTGTTTTTAGTTTTTAAAAAATCCATTGTATGGTTTTGAAGTTCTGATGTTTTGAAGTGCCCATTTTGGCAAATGGGGAGACTGAGAAAAGCAGATTCCATGTTGTTTCACTGATGTACTATATATTGCATTATACGGGAGGAGATGAACTTTCCTGAATGCTATTGTTGTGTGGATGTGGGTGTCATTTATTACACACTATGGACAGATAGATGGGGACTGGGGCTAACTACTGGCAGGCTGGCTTGCTGGCAAGCTGCTCTGGTTGCCAAGCAAATTCCCCAGCAGGTTAAACTGACAAGGAATAACAATTGGAAGTAATGGAGCTTTGGGAATGCCAGTAGCCCTTAATGGCAGATGCTTAACTGAACCAAAGGGAGTGGGGGAGGATCTGAAATGCCAAAGAAAGTGTGGGAGAGGGGTGGAGAATTAAAAATGTCAATAGGAAAAAGAAGTGAGGAAGCCACAGAGGAAATGGAAAGACCGGGAGGGGAGCTGGGTGGAATGACAGGTGAGAGGCCTTTTGGAACATCTGAAATTATTTATTTATTATACATATTTTTAGCTTGCCCCTCTTGCTCAAAGGCAACTTGGGGCGGCTTACAAAAAAGTAAAAATATAACAGTATAAAATACAAAACCATAAAACAAAGCATAAAAATTCATAATGATCCATACCAAGCCTCAACCTAACTGTCAGGCTCCGGGGCCCAGAGCCAGGGGGAAGGGAGAAGGAGAAGGGTAGGAGAAAATAGGGAATGTCCACAGTGTCAACGCTGAAACCTCTCAGCCGCTCTCCAGTAGTAGGAGACTAAGTGCTCAGCATGGAACCAGACAAGCTGGTCTAAGAAGGCGTACGGCTCATCATCGAGGCCACGGACCTGGGAACGGAAGGGGAATGGAGAACTAGAGGAGAGAACCCGCGACGGGGAAGCAGTAACCAATGACAGGGGAGCTGGCGGGGGGAACCAGCAACAAGGGAGCTGGCGGGGATAGGCAGGCGACTGGAGAGCTGGAGGGGGTAACCAGTAACAGGGGGACTGGAGGGGATCCAATAATGGAGAGGCTGGAACAAGGAGGAGCTGGAACGGTAGGGAGAAACAGGGGAGAGAGAAAGGGAACCCAACAACAGAGGGGCTGGGGCAGGTACCCAGTGATAGGGGAGCTGGGAAGGGGGACCCACAACAGAGGAGCTGGAGCAGGGAACCAACAAGAGGGAAGCTGAGAAGGGGGGCCAACAACAGAGGGACTGGAGCAGGTACCCAGCGATAGGGGAGCTGGGAAGGGGGATCAACAACAGAGGAGCTGGAGCAGAGAATCAATGATAAGGGAGCTGAGAAGGGGGACCGACACAACAATACAGAGAGGGTTCACACTTCTGAAAACAAGGGTTTCACAGGGCAATAGGACACACACACAGAACACGTAGCAACACAGTCATAGGGGGTGAGACAGGTTAATGCTAGACCAAAACCACAGGGGCGCGGGCACGCACGCACGCACGCACGCACGCACACACACACACACACGCGCACGCACGCACGCACACACACACACACACACCTGGGGAAGAGCAGTTGCTCCACCAGTTTCCTGAGGCCACCAGGAGATCTTAAATACTCCCTGGTGGCCAATCAGGAAGCCAGGAGGTGACAGAAATGGTAAACAGGTGAGCAAGGGCGGGGCACACACCCAGTGGAAATACAGAAGGAGACACAAGGAGATGGATGAAAGAACAGTATATCAGGCAGTGGGTGACGCAAGCCACTGCTGCGCCACCACCAAACCCCACAAGCCAAGGGTTCAAGGCCTGGCCATGACACTAACTCACCAAACTCCTGATGGAAGAGCTTCTGTCTTACAGCTTCTTCGGAAGGCAAGGAGATTCGAGCTGAGGCGGCTCTCCACTGGGAGGCCATTCCAAAGTGATGGTGCAATTGCCAAGAATGCCTGCCTGTCCATTTGGACCTACCAAAAGTGTGGAACCTCCAGGAGGGCAAGCCCGGCTGACCACAGGGGCCATCCAGGGGGTTAGGCGATCCTTCAGATAAGCAGGGCCCAAACTGTTTAGGGCTTTAAAGGATAAAACCTGCACCTTGAATCGGGCCCAGAAGACAACAGGCAGCCAGTACAATGCTCGGAGCACTGGTGTAATGTGCTCCCTGCAGCCCAGCCCGGTCAGGAGACAAACCACAGCATTTTGCATGAGGTGCAGCTTTTGAACTGTCACGATGGGAAGCCCCACGTAGAATGCATTGTAATAGTCCAGTCTCTAGGTGGAGAATGCATGGATGATGGTAGCAAGGTCTGAGTCTGAGACATATGGGCGGAGCCTTCCCACCATATGTAATTGGTGAAAAGGCCCCTGGCCACAGCTAACACCTGGGTATCCAAGCACAGATCCGAGTCCAGGAGCACTCCCAGGCTTCACACAGATGGAACCAATGGAGGGTGAACACCCCCCAATAATAGGAGTATTCCCCTCCCCCAGATCACCAACCCCACCTATCAACATCACCTCCATCTTATTGGGATTGAGCTTCAGTCAGCTCAACCTCATCCAGTCCCCCACAGTAGCCAAACACAAGGACAACAAGGAGACAGTAGGTCCTGTGTTGGATGAAAAAAATAAATACAGCTGGATGTTGTCTGCAAATTGATGACAACAAACTCCCCAGCTGTGTATGACCTCCCCGAGTGCCTTCATATACACATTGAACAGGAGATGGGACAGAATAGAACCCTGTGGAATGGGACCCCACACGAGAGATCTCATGGGGATTAAGTACAGTCCCCTAGAACCACTCGTTGTGATCTACCAGCGAGGTAAGAACAGAACCATCGTAGAACAGTCCCATTCGCCCCAGTCAGGTCCTGCAGGCAGGTCGCCAACAACTCATGATTCATGGTATCAAAAGCCGCTGATAGATCCAGTAGAACTAGTAGGAGCATACAGCCCCTATCCAGCTCTACTAGGAGGTCGTCGACCAAAGCCACCAGCGCTGTCTCTGTGCCATAGCCTGGCTGACAATCGACTGCGTGGAATCAAGAAAACTGGTGCTGACCAGATGCGCCTGCAGCTGCTGGGCCCCACCCATTCAATAACCTTCCCTAAAAAGGGAAGGTTAGAAACAGACCGGTAACTTGCCAGGGCATCCACATCGAGAGATGATTTCTTGAGGAGGGGCTGGACCTTATGGGGGACCTGGGTGGAATGATGCATATGAGTCTACTGGGAGTGTCTGGAATGATAGGGGGATGGGTGGAATGACAGATAGAAGGTCACCAGGAGTTATTGGAATGGAGGGCAGGATGGGATGATGGGTAGAAGGTCTTCAGGAACAGGTGAAATGACATGGGTCTGGGTGGAATGATGGGTTCAAAGACATCAGGGGCATCTGAAATGATGGGGAGCTGGGTGGAATGACACACAAGACCAGAGGGAGCAGCTGAAATTATGGGGAGATGGATGGAATGACACATAAGAAGCAACTGGGGGCACTTGGAATTATGGGCATGAGGACATCAGGAGCAGCTGAAATGACAAGGAGATGGGTGGAATGATGGGTGCAAGGACCCAGCTCCTCTCACTGTCTTTTCATTTCCGTGGCTTCCTCACTCCCCCCGCCCCCGCTTTCCTGAAGAAGCGATAGACTCAAGAGAGAGACTGTATGTAGTTATGTGCACTGAGGAATTTTACATTATTTGAACACAATTCCTTTAGGCATGTAGCTGACAAAGATCAGGGTTGTGAGGGAAACTCTCTGGTGAAGAGGGGTATGCAAAGCAATCTCCCTTCCTTTGTCCACCTTTCCATGAAATTGAGGAGGCTACTCACAGGTGGTGGTGGTGGTGGGGAAAACACCCTTTACTAGTGAAAGTTACAGAGCTGGGGCTGAAAGGGAAACTCACTGGCTGGCTACTCTGGTTGCCAAGTAAACTCCCCAGCAGGAGAAACTGACAAAGCTACTGCTCCCAATTTTAACCCAAACTCTCTGGTGAAAGGGACAAAGCTTGGAGCTGCAAGGAAACTCTCCAAAAAGAGGGTCTTCAAAGCAATTTCCCTCTCCACCACTCTCACCTCCTTCTTCCCCCCCCCAGTGAAACTGCAGAAAACTCATTGGGAGAAGAGATGGTGTCAGAGAGAGTGTGTGTGGTTGTGTGCATTGAGAAATTGTATGCCAGCTGGATAGAATTTCTTCAGGTGAATAACTGAGAGCTTGAAGCTGCAAGAGAAATACTCCAGTGAGGAGGGGCCTACAAAGCAATATCCCCCTTCAGTCCCTCTTCCCTCTGCTGGTGAAACTGATACGGTAGCTCCCAGGTGGTTGTTTTTTTAAAAATCCCACTGGTGAAACTGACAAAGTTTGGGCTGAAAGGGAAGTTCACTGGTTGCCAGTCAAATTCAGGTTGGCACTGTGGCAGCAGGAGGAAATTAGTGCAATTCCCCTTTAAAAACCAGGGAAATTCTTAGATCAAAAAACCTTTTGTTTAAGAGAGGAATTAAGGCTTTTACAATTCACTCATGCTCCCCAAAGCATGGACATTTTAAGTTAAGGCTCCTGCCTTAACTTGTGTGCCATGTAAGCAGTGACCATTACCTCCTGGTGCACCTATGCCCCCTTTGGGGTGCTGGACCTATTAGATTGGTCTGCCCCCAGAAACTCTTGGATCCAATTGGTTTCCAGAACTCTCTGGGGAACTTTCCTCCAGACCTTGATGACTGCTGTGTTGATGACCTAATTGCACTGTGGAATAACATCTTGACTAAGGCCACTGACACAGTGGCTCCCTGGCATCCACTATCACCACTGCGCGAACACAGGTCCCTGTGGTACACAGAGGGCCTGAGGTGGCAGAAGTGGCAGGGTACACAGTTAGAGCGCAGGTGGCACTGAACTCAAGCTGAATCCAACTGATTGTGGCATAGATAAGTTTTTGAAAGACTATGCCGTGACTGTGCTGGCAGCGAAGAAGTCTTTCTTTGCTGCCATTATAGTGTCTGTGAAGTTATGTCCAGCGAAGCTTTTCTGGATGGTGAGGGATTTGGTCAGTCCAACCTGCCTCTGCCAGGAACTGGAGGTGTCCAGTGCTGTGATATTTTATAAAATTGCTCATATTCACCATGACCTTGGCGCGACCATTTCTGGTGCAGAGTCAGAGTTGGGGGTTATGGAAGCCCAGCCTTTTCCTTTCCTTTGGGATCAGTTTTAATTGTTGTTGCCCACTGATGTGGAGGAGGTACTGGGGGCTGTGCAGGCCACAGGTTGTCAATTACGTTCATGCCCATCCTGTCTGGTGAAAGCCAGCCGGGAGACGTTGGGGCCATTGCTGGCTGGAGGTGGCTCCGAACATTCTCACAAATGGGTTTGTGCTTGCGCACCCTTCTCTTACTGGCATATACAAAGCTCACTAGTTTAAAAACCACGTGATACTCACGTGCCCCCACCCTATATAAGGTACCTTCCTGCCTGAACCCAACAGTTCCTTCCAACCCTGAGAGTGCAAGAAGAAAATTCATTGCGGGGTCAGAAGGGTGGGCATTTGTGAGAATGTTCAGAGCCACCTCGAAGAACCTTGTTTACAAGGTAGGAACCTTCTGCTCTTCTTCGAGTGGCTCCTCCCATTCTCACAAATGGGAGAGTACCAAGCCTAGAAAATATGGCGGTGGAGAATTTTCTGAATGAAACACACAGTATATAAGTATGAACAACATTTAATAACTGTGTTGCCTTAATAAAGTATCTCAACAATGTGTTATCACAATACTACTTTATACCATCATTTTTAAATGTATTTTATTATTATTTTTTGTAACTAACCAATGGAAGAATTGAGAGCAGCTTGCCCAACAGCCGTGTCCATCTGAGAGGTGAGGTGAATAGCATAATGTCTAATAAAGGTATTGGGGGAAATCCAAGTTGCAGCCTTACATATCTGCTGTGGGGACACATTAGAAAAAGCTGCAGTCAATGCAGCCAAAACCCTAACAGAATGAGCCCTCAAATGTTCGAGGGGCTTGCAACCTCTCGGTTGATAAGCCAGTCTTATTAATTGCACTAACCATTTAGATATCGTCTGTGAGGAGACCTTTTTGCCAAGTTTGTATTTGCAAGGTGAGACACAGAGATTGTCAGATAGCCTACAGAGCTTAGTCTTATCTAGATAAGCTAAAACTGCTCTTTTAACATCCAATGTATGTAACCTCGCAGATTCCTCTGAATAGTGCGGAGGGGGTAGAAACACAGGCAGAACAATTTTCTGTGAAAATTGGAATCGGGACACCACCTTCGGGATAAAGGAAGGGTGTGCCGAGATCTCAATTCTATCTGGGAATATCTGGCGATAGGGTTCCCTAATGGAAATCGCTGCTAGTTCACTCACCCTCCTAAGGGACGTAAGGGATGGAAACGAGGAAGGCTGTTTTCAACGTCCAGTGTAAAAGGTCTGATTCCTCAGGTGACTAAAACGGAGATTTAGTGAGTTCCTGAAGTACCATAGGGAGATCCCATTGAGCTAGAGGTCTGACATATGGGGGAAACACATTAACTAAACCCTTTAGACATTTTTTCATGTAAGGGTGAGAAAAAAAAGAGAGTGCCCTCCTGGCAGGGTAACATGTCTAGCGATAGCAGACAAGTGTACTCTTATAGAGGACACAGCTAAACCGCCTTCTGCTAATTCAAGCAAGTACTGTAACACTAACTCAATTGATGGCTGAGTAATTGTAACCAACCTGGTGTCCATCCAACAGGAAAACCTCCTCAATTTAGAACAGTAGGATTTCCTTGTGGAAGGTTTTAAATCACTGTTCAATACTCTATTGAGTTTGTGAATTATTGAATCAGGGATTGGCCCGCTTGTATTCTACACACATGGAGATTCAATCGAGACAAACCTGGATGGCAGATCTGTCCTTGGTCTAGCGACAAGAGGTTGTGGACATGTGACAGGACGTGATATGACGTTGAAAGAGACTGCAGAGTATTGTACCACATTTGCCTCGGCCAAGAGGGAGAAATCAGAATCACATCTGCCCCTTCTGTGCATATCTTCTCTATTACTCGTGGGATTAGAGGGAAAGGGGGGAACGCATAGCACAAGTGGCTCTTTCAGTTTATTGCGAAGGCATCTCCGAGAGAGAGAGGGTCGTGGGCCGCTCTCATGCAGTAGAGTTTGCACTTCGAATTCTTTGCCATAGCAAAGAGGTCTATCAACAGAGTTCCCCACTGGGAGATCAGCTGACTGAAAACCTGGGGAGACAATTCCTTTTTGTGGTTTTCCTCGTGAAGTCTGCTTAGTATATCTGCTCTTGAATTTTCCAAGCCTGTTACATGAGTAGCGATCAAACACATATTGTGACTGAGGGAATATGCCCAAATGTTTTGTGTTAACTGACATAGCTGGGGAGATCTCGTGACCCCCTGCTTGTTCAGATACCATACTGCGCACATGTTGTCGCACTGTATGCTCACGATGTTGTCCTGTAAGATAATCTGGAATGCTTTGAGTGCCCTTGCTATAGCAATGGTCTCCAGGAGGTTTATGTGATATGTTCTCTCCTGCATGCTCCATTTTCCTGATATGGATAGATGTTGCAGGTGGGCCCCCCATCCCGTCAGTGACACATCTGTAGTAAAAAAACAGGTAGGGTTAGGAGGGTGAAAAGGTAATCCTGCTAAAACAAACTCTCTTCTATACCAAATGCTAAGGGATGTAAGAACCTCACTAGTGATTCTAATTTTCTTTGTAGGGGGGTCAAAAAGTGGGTCAAAGATTTTTAGAAACCATAACTGTAGTGGCCTCATATACAATCGTGCTAGAGGCGTAGTTGAGGTAGTGGAGGCCATAAGACCCAGAAGTCTCTGAAAGACTTTAACCCTCTGCTGTCTGTGTATCCTGATACCGCTAATGGAATGCAGTATATTTTGGAACCTTTCCTCTGGTGCAAATATCCTAGCCAGGTTCGAACCTATTACAGTACTTATATAGTCTATCCTTTGGCTAGGTATGAGAGTGGACATTTGCCAATTTATAGACAATCCCAGACTATGGCAGAGGTGTATAACAAAGTGAACATTCTGTACCAGTGCTTCTGGTGAATCATGTATTAACAACCAATTGTCAAGGTATGGGAATATAGAAATAGCTTGTCTGCGTATAAAAGCTATTACTGGTGCCATTACCTTTGTGAACACCCGTGGAGCAGAAGACAACCCAAATGGGAGGGAGCACAATTGATAATGATTGGTTTTATGTTGAAACCAAAAGAAACTTTTAGAAGACTGATGTAGCCTAATATGAAAGTAGGCGTCCTTCAAGTCTATGACCACATACCACTGACCCTTTTGCAGGGGTGGCCTCAATTTATCAGCTGTAAGCATTTTAAATTTCTGGTATGGTACTAAAAGGTTTAGAAATCTTAAATCTAAAATTGGCCTGTGACCTCCTCCCTTCTTCTGTATCACGAAATAATTTGAGTAAAGTCCTGTTTCATATTGATGGGGAGGTACGAGCTCTATAACATCCTTGTTATACAGTTCAAGAACTTATTTATTTAAGACCAACTCCTGTTGGGGAGGCAACACAACACATTTATATGGTAATCCCTCAACCAGGGTAGATACAAGTCTAACCTTATAACCAACTGTAACTATATTTAACACCCATTTATCAGGGGTAATAGCTTTCCAAGAAGGGAGAGCGTTAAACAGCACTAAGTGAAACGAGACTCCAACTTGTACCCTCAGGGGCTCAGACCTTAGTTGTCATCGCCTTCTCCTGCCCTATTGATAGGGAAAAGGCTGGCGAGGCTATGGTCTCAGCTTAAAGGAGGAGTACTGTCCCCTTTGCTTGCCCTGGGTTTGAAAATTGGAAGAATAATACCTTTTGTTGTATTGTTGGGCCTGACCATAATATTGTCTGGTATTACGGTTGTACTGATGTTGGGGAGTGTATTGTCTTGCGTGAAATGCAGAGGGACCCTGATCCCGCTGGGCAATTTTCATTTTAATGGCAGTTGCCCTCGATTTCTGCATTTTTTCTAAAGTTTCATCAGTTTTCTTGGCAAATAAACCTGTCTGATCAAATGGTAATGGTAATGGTAATCTAGTTTTGAGCCCCGAAGCCAGGCAAATCTAAGGGTTACAATAGCATTTGCCACCCCTCTAGCAGCCGTCTCTGATGCATGTCTGTCCGCCTGCAATTGGAATTGTGCCGTATTAGACCTCCTCAGAAGACAGCCTGTGAAAATCCTTTTGCTTATCCTTTGGAAGGTGGTGAAGGAATTGACCAACATCTTCCCAAAGGCAATGCTGGTATGAAGCCATCCCAGCAGCGTAGTTGGAAACCCTCATTATCACAGAACATGAGGCAAAAGCCCTGCGTCCAAATACATCAATACGTTTGCTGTCTCTATCTGCAGGGGAAGTATCCTGTATATTTCTATTATACCTCTCAGCAGAAGCAGACACTATTAACGAATTTGGGACAGGGTGCTTAAAGAAAATAGAACCCTGTTCTGGGGGAAACAAATAAAGTGAACTACCAGAGGCTGAGACTGGCTGAATAGTGGGCATGGCTGGTGTACTCCACAGCTTGACCACTTCATTGGAGTGCTTTTTAAACAACGTTACAGACAACTTTGACTGTTGTTGGTTTTCTACAGTATTATTTATTTATGTCTAGATTTATACCCCGCCCCTCCTGAGAACAGCTCGGGGCGGCTTCCAACAAAAAAATATAAAATACATATAAAACCATTTAAAACACATCAAAAATACATAAAGTATTAAACCAGGGCCCGGGAAACATTTAAAACAATAAAATAGGGTAGGGGAGATAAAACCCCATTAACCCATCCTCCCACCCTCCCCAAAGGCCTGGGCGAATAGCCAGGTTTTACATCTTTGCCGGAATATCAAAAGGCTTGGGACCAGGCGAGCTTCCTCCTACAGTATTATAAGCAGGATCAGATTCCTGCTGAGTAATGGACATGTATCAATCTTTAGGTGTTCAGTAAATCGTTTTAAGAGAGACTGGAACTCCTTATGTTCCTGTGATGAGCCCGATGGAGCAGTAGCCTGCAGCTCATCTGAAGGAGGGGGAGAGAGCTTTTCCTCCTCCGTCATCTCATAGTTGTCCTGTACCCGAGTCTGTTGTTGCGTTATGTCTTGGTCGATGAGGGGTGGGGAGGGGGTTATGGCATCCTCATTGGCGGAATGGTTCTCCAGCGTGTGCTGGACGCCTTGTTTTCTACGCAAACGCCTCTTAGCCAATTTATTTTGCAGCTTTCTGTGTCTTTTTATAAACATCTCCTTGGTCTCCGTCTGAAAGGATGTAAGCTGATATGACATCCTCGAGTGAGTGTCTTTCAGCGTCGACTGATCAACTCTCGACGTCATAGCCATGCCCCTAGATTTTCTTGACGTTGATGGCATGGACGGTGAATGCGCTGACTGCACCTGCTTAGAGGTCGTCATTGATGTCATGCTTGCTGGCTGAGGTGTACTGGTGTCTGTATGCCCTGTTACGTTGACGTCTGTCGACGTAGATGGCTTAGAAATTTGTATAATTTGCTGTAAGCAGGAGAGAATTGGCTTGCTTTCCTGACGCCTATGCTCCTCCTGTTGCCTAAAGAACTTCCAAGGGAAATTGGTTTCTCTCGACTTGACAGGTGATATTGAAATATTGTGCACCACTACTCCCTTGTCGGTCGTACCAAGCCAATGAAGGCTTGGAGGCTGGTATGGGGATCCTGTGTAGCAAGGATCAGTTTCATCCTCTGAGTTATATAGCTGCAACATTAGATTAACAACTGACGATGATTGTTGAGGGGAGAATATGATTTCCTCCAAGTCCTCTTCAATATCAGTGGCAGGCTCTAAACCTTCCTGCACCCTCATCCTCTTAGGGGAGGCGGAGTTTGCTCTCATAACTCTAGAGGGTTTTGCCATCTGCGGCATATCGATCGGCTGACCCGACACAACAGGAGCCATAGTAACTGTTACCTCAGCTCCGATGACCGGAACCAAGGATAAAGATATAGGGGAACTTATACCCTTATTCTGACATTTCTTTCCTTTATCCTCTAGCTCTTGTAAGAGGGCGGGTAGGCAAAATGCCCTCTCTCTCTCTCAGAGTTTTAGGCTTTAGACAACTACATTCATGACACTGTTTTGGGTCATGATCAGGCCCCAAGCAAAGTCAACATTGACTGTGGGGGTCCTTAGTGGGCATCTTGCGAGTACAAGAAAAACATTTATTGAAAGTCTGTTTTGTAGATGACATCTTGATACTAACGAAATAGCAAGCTGTATATATGTGTGGTAAGCCGCAAAGTGGTTGGAAGGAACTGTTGGGTTCAGGCGGGAAGGTATCTTATATAGGGTGGGGGCGCGTGAGGATCACGTGGTTTTTAAACTAGTGAGCTCTGTATATGCTGGTAAGAGAACGGCGCGCAAGCGCAAACCCATTTGTGAGAATGGGAGGAACCACTCGAAGAACAATGCCTCCCTTTGGACAGAGTGCCAGCTTGCCTTAAGGTGACAATTGTCCATCCTCTGCTTAAAAAGCCTTCATTGGATGTTGATTCCCCTGCCAGCTATCAGCCCGTTTCTAACCTTCCCTTTTTAGGGAACGTTATTGAACGGGCGGTAGCTCATCCACTCCAGGTGTATCTGGATGCTATCTAATTCCTGGACCGTTTGCAGTCTGGTTTTCATCCTGGGGATGGCATGGAGACTGAGCTTGTGGCCTCGGTCGATGACCTTCCTTTGGAGTTAGACCAGGGGAATTCTACATTGTTGATTTTATTAGATGTTTCAGCAGCTTTTGATACCGTTGATCATGAGATGTTGTCAACCTGCCTGCAGGACCTGGCGGGAGTGGGTGGGACTGCTCTTGAGCAGTTCTGCTCTTTCTTGGCTGGGAGATCTCAGCAGGTGGTGTTGGGCAATAACTCATCATCTCCTTGGGATCTCCCTTGTGGGGTTCTGCATGATTCCATTCTGTCCCCCCTCTTGTTCAATGTGTATATGCAGCCACTGGGCAAGGTCATTCTGAAGTTTGGGGTGAGGTAAGAACATAAGAAGTGCCATACTGGGTCAGACCAATGGTCCATCTAGCCCAGCATCCTGTCTCCGACAGTGGCCAATCATGGTGGCTTGGTAGAAGCACCCAACAGGTCACAATGGGCCATCAGTATGCTGATGGTGATGACACCCAGCTCTACCTCTCTTTTTTATCTGACCCAGATTCTGCAGTCTCAGTGCTTATTTGTTGCCTGGCTGTGGTGGGGGAATGGATGAGGGCGAGTCGACTGAGGCTGAATCCTGACAAGACTGAGGTGATGATGGTTGGCCGGTCTTGTGCCCTGGAGGGGATTGGGACTTCTCTTATTGATGGGGTCTGGCCCCCTATGGTTGATCGGGTTCACAGCCTTGAGGTGCTTCTGGACCCCTTGCTGCACCTGTACTGCCAGGTCATGGTGGTGGACAGGAGCACTTTTCACCAATTCCATCTGGTAAGGAGGCTGCAGCCTTTTCTTTCGGATTCAGATCTGGCCACTGTCACCATGCTTTCATCACCTCAAGGCTAGACTACTGCAATGCACTCTACATGGGGCTGCCCTTGGTGACCGTTTTGGAGGTTGCTGCACTGGCTGCCAATAGTCTTCTGGTCCCAATTCCAGGTGCTGGGGATGACCTTTAAAGTTCTAAATGGCCTGGGTCCCATTTATCTGTGGGGTTGCCTGGCTTCCTGTGTCCTGTCATGGCCTCTGCATTGGCTGGGGGTGTCCTCCTGGAGACTCTGCTTTTTTTACTATGTCTCAACTATGAGCAGGACGTTCACAGCGGTCATACCTTCACTATGGAACTCCCTATCCCAGAATGTCCACCTGTGTTTAAGCCCGGCGGCCTTCTGGAGCAATGTAAGACTATTCTGTTCTGTTGGGCTTTTGGCAGCAGGGACTGAACTGGGGGGACTGAATGGGGGGTTGGCTAAGGGGCGGATGGGTTGGTGGGTTGTAGGGGGGTGGAATGGGTGGTTGTGGGATGTTTTTATGTTTGTAGTTTATGAATTTTATGTAAGCTGCTCTGAGCTGCTGTGCAGGAAGGGTGGAATAAAAATTGCAACAAATAAATAAACAGGTTGCATAGTCTCACATATTGTGCTTGCTTACAACGTAGGGTGTTTTTAGACAATTGCCTCCCCACCTATCATGCATGTTGCAGGACCACATTGGTGCTCTTTGCAGCCCTGCAACATGCATGATGCATGGGTGATGAGTGGGTAATGGGTGGGGAGGCGCTTATCTAAAAATACCCTTAGGCTCTATGCACCCACACTTTACCTCGGCCTTTCAGCCCCAATCCTCTTCCTCTGCAAGTTGGGAAAAACAATTAAGCTGGGGAAGCAGGGAGCAGCTTGCTGACACCTGCTTTCCCCATATGCTTTCATTGGGGTTGGGGAGAATGGGAAGAATGTGGACAGCAGGGGCTACTGGCAGTTTGCAATCAGATTATAACAATCGGGGTCGGACTCGGTTAAATACTGAGATTAGAAACATTAGGGAGGCAGGGCTAACCTTGCTGTTTCCTGCCTCAGTGATGTCCCTAGTCTGTAAGTTTGAGGCTGTGCTGTGCTGTGGTTGAATAATATGTGAGCACTGCCACAAGGATGTGTTGAGGTACTTACTACAGACAGCACTTATATTAACATGTTTAAGAGTCTTGGAGCAAGAGGGCAGCTGAGTGGGGCTTGAATTACAGAACTAGGTTTGCTACATTATTGCAGTACAAGCACAGTAGGTTCTGAAAAAAACAATAACAAATAAACAACAACAACAAAAAACATTACCAGAACTTTAGACCAGGAGCAGGTAGTGTAGGAGTGCCCAAAATATGTGTCCACAATTATTTCTCAAGTGTGACCACTCACTTACCTTTATTCTTACTGGAAACGCAGATCTTCTGAGGTGAGAATTTGCTAAATTGTACAATGATACACTAAAAATGTGTGGCAAGACAGGACATTCCAAAATAAACAGTCTGCAAGCAACAGTATTACCATCAGTTCTCCCACACTATAGTACAGTATAGTACCTTGTTACATGACACAATTGGGCAAATATTCCCTTGTCCTTAATCACCTGTGCAGTAAGCAGATGCACTTGACCTGCTACCTGAGAAAGGAGCTAATGAAGGAGAAATTGTGGCCACGGTGAAGACAGAGGTCAAGCACATAATACTGGGTTGGGGAGGAACTTGATGTCTCCAGCTTTGGAGTTACCCCAACCTGCAGAGGAAGAGGATTGGTGCTGAAAGACCAAGGCAAAGTGTGGATGCATGGAACCCAAGTTGTAAACGAGCACAAGATGCGAGACTGTACAATGTATTTACTGCTTGCATGGTGCGTAAGTTAAGGCAGGATCCTTAACTTACAATTTGCATGCTTTTTGGAGCATGAGTGAATTTGTAAGAGCCTTAAAATCTGTCTTAAAGCAATTTAAAAAAAACCAAACACCCCCCCAGAATATAATTTATTATAGCCAATGGCAGAGCTTAGCATTCAGAAGAAAGATACAAGTTGGATAAGAACATAAGAAATGCCGTAATGGGTCTGACCAATGGTCCATCAAGCTCAGTCCAT
The DNA here is from genome assembly GCA_003113815.1 of Sphenodon punctatus. Lineage (NCBI taxonomy): Eukaryota > Metazoa > Chordata > Lepidosauria > Sphenodontia > Sphenodontidae > Sphenodon > Sphenodon punctatus. The sequence goes on along the minus strand of QEPC01014699.1, from coordinate 929,795 downwards.
CTTGTCTATAACAGTGGCCACTCTTGGTTGCTTTGGAAAAGTACCCAACAGGTTGTAATGGAGTGCCCCATTCCTTGCTATTCACTCCTAGCTCCTGACAGTCAGAGGTTACATCTCCCAAATTACTTGGCTAATAGCCATTAATGGACCAATCCCAGCTATGCTACTAGCCTTGAACACATCTTCTGGCAACAAGTTCAACAAGCACATTGCATGTTAACTGAAAAACAACAACAACCTGAAACACTTTTATTTTAAATCTGCTGCCAGTTTCATGGAGCGTCCCCTAGTTCTAGTTGAGATGGTAAATAACTCCTAGGGATGGGCGAACAGAACGCGGTTCAGATGTTCGGTCGTTCCGTTCGAAAGCTGAGTTCGGGTTCAATGGTTCAGTTCAGCCAAGTTCAGTTTGGCCGAACTTGGTCGAACATTCAAAAATAGCAATATCGAAACCAAAACCGAAATGAAATCGAAACCGAAACCTAATTTTCGGCCCTGGAAAGATGTTTTTCCTGCCTCCGAACTCATCCGAACACGATCGAACTGTTCAGTCGTTCGAGAGTTTAGTTGGAACGTCCGAACAGACTGAGTTCGGTCTGAACCCCGAACATCCGAACCATGTTCGCCCATTCCTAATAACTCCCTATTTACTCATTCCACACCACGCAGATAGATAGATATTTATGGTTTTCACCAAAAGTGACCACTCATAATTTTATAAACATCTATCATATCTCCAGTCGTCTCTTCTCCAAGCTGAAATCATAGCCTGTTGTGCCTCTCCTTCTATGCCATTTAATACCCTTCATCATTTTTGTTGTCCTTCTCTGAACCTTTTCCAGTTCTACTATATCTCTTTTGAAATGGGGCAACCATAACTGCACACAATATTCAAGGTGCGGTTGCACCATAGATTTATATAGTAGTAGTATGATATTTTATATTTTATTCTCTATCCATACGTGAATAATTCCTAACATTTTACTTGCCTTTTTGACTGCTGCTGCACATTGAGCTGAGGTTTCCAATGAACTGTCCACAATGACACCAAGATCTTGGTGAGTCCGATCCGCAAAGCTGTGGCAGCGCCTTGCTGGGCGCTGAGTGGGGCTTTCGCGTGTCAGCAGTTGGGGGCGGGTCTCTTGTGCCTACTCCTCCCTCGGGTGTGCGAGCAGAGAGAGCGGGGAGGCAGCCCCTACTCTTTCCTCTGAGCTTGCTGCTCTCCCTGGACCCCTGAGCAATAACGCTGCCGAGCGGGGCTTCCGCCTTAGGGGTAGACGGTGTCTCCCCACCCCACACACGCTGTCAGTCCCCCCACCCCCGCTAACTCCCCCTGCGGCCCGTGGAGGCTGGTGCCGGTTGGGCAATTCTGTGCTGCGTAAGTGGAGCCCTTACATCACAGAGCGCGGCGGCTGTGCTAGAGACTTCACCTGCCGCCCTGGGCTCTCCTGCCCTTACGGGATCGGGCAGCGCGGGAGGGAAAGGGAGCTGATCTGTGTGGCTAAATAGGTACAGAGACATATATTGTGACCCAGTTCTTGAGTGGTGCAACCCCATTTGGGTTTAGATGGACTGTTTGGGAACTTGTGTGAAAAAAGTTCCTCAGCCCATGGCTTTAATGGGTCCAGGATTACAGCCATGACATATGGGGGGAGGGGGCTAATAAAAAAGGTGTGAAACTGCGCAGAAACTGAGAACTCCAAATAACATTGAACACTTGATGGATGCAGGGCTGGATGAGCTGTGGAGTTGTGTCTCTAGACAAGAGGTGGAAGGCCTGTGCTTTTAAGCTAGGGTGTACAACACACCAGCAAATAAACATGGGTGCACCGCAGTGACCCTATAGCAGGGGTGCTCAGCTTCTTCTTTTTTTTTTTATACGAGTTTATTCTTTGAGTCAAGCCATAAACAATAATTGAATTGAATTTGTTTATTTGCATAGCCGAGGCCATAGCATTTCAATTACATAGAAAACAACACTAGAATAAAAGAACATCTCAATAATAATCATAAACAATAATGTTACAGAGAAAGTGCTACCCCTTGACACAGAACAGGGTCCAGATGTTACAAGCTGGAGGGATGCTCAACTTGATTTGTGCCAAGGGCTGGAAAATTAGGTTTGGACCCAACCCTGGGCTGTACATGGCCCTGCCCCCAATTTGCATGACTGTACCCCTAATTTGCATAGCTTGCGTGAATGTTAAAAACAAATGTAAACTTGGTCCAATTTCCATGCTGCATACAAAGAATCAACACATCAGATTGCGCTGGGAAGGGGCATCAGGGTACTCCAAGGCTGTACAAATAAATGTTCAGTAATAAAATGCAATTCATGAATGTTAGACCCCTTGTCTCTCCCTCTGTTCCCCTTCCTATGTCTCTCCCCCAGCTCCTGTCTCTCAGATTGTAAGCCCTAGGGGCAGGGACCATGTCTATTTTATTACTTTGTAAAGTGTCAGGTACACTGCTGGCGCTATATAAATGTTTGTTGATAATAATAATAATCTTTTTCCTGAGTGATAACTCCTAATTTCGAAACAAGGATTGTGTATCTATAGTTGGGATTATTTTCCCCTATGTACATTGCTTTGCACTTGTCAACATTGAATTTCATCTGCCATTTAGTTGCCCAGTCACTCAGTTTTGCAAGATCCTCCTGTAATTCCTCATAGTCCACCTTGAGCCTTAACTCAAGGCTCGGATTCAGAGTGACTTCAACGCTGAATTTGGGGCAATAGGTAGAGAGCGCGAGGTGATGGAGGCCCCATCTGATCCATCTTTGTGAGGGGAGTTTCAGGAAGTGACGCTGGCCAATGCAGTGGATGTCTTAGGGTCTGTGAGAGCCACCTGTTGTGAACTTGATCCGTGCCTGTCCTAGCTGGTGAAGGCCTCCAGGGAGACATTGGGGATGGTGCTGGCGAGGGTGGTTAACGTGTTCTTGCAGCAGGAGAGGTTGTCGCCCAGCCTCAAGGAGTCTGTGGTGCGCCCCCTGCTGAAAAAAACATAGTTGGACGTGGACACACTTGCCAGCTACCGACCTGTCTCTAACTTTCCCCTTTTAGGGAAGATGATTGAATGGTCCGTGGCAATCCAGCTCCAGGTACATCTAGATAGCATTGGTTTCCTGGACCCTTTTCAATCTGGGTTCCGCCCCGGCTATGGCACCAAGACGGTGTTGGTGGCCTTGATCGACGATCTCCGCTGAGAGATGGATGCAGGACGTTCAACATTTCTTGTTCTGCTAGATCTCTCGGCCGCCTTTGATACCGCGGACCATGGGCTGTTGTTGAGACGGCTGCGTGACCTGGGGGGGCTGGATGGGACCGTTCTTGAGTGGTTCCATTCATTCCTCTTGGGGAGAAGCCAGCGGGTAGTGCTCAAAGCTGAAACATCTTGCCCCCATGCTTTGTCCTGTGGCGTTCCGCAGGGTTCCATTCTGTCTCCATTATTATTTAATGTTTATATGCAGCCCTTGGGGGAGGTCGTGAGAGGGTTCGGGGTGCGATGTCACCAATATGCTGATGATACTCAGCTGTACCTCTCTTTTTCAGCTGACCCAGACCCTGCTGTCTCATTGCTATCCCAGTGTTTGGGGGCCGTGGCAGAATGGATGTGGCAGAACAGACTGAAGCTCAACCCCGATAAGATGGAGGTGATGGTGGTGGGGAGAGCGAGGGAGGTGTCGGCCCCCCTGATTAGGGGGGTTTGCCCTCCTGTAGCTCAACAGGTCCGGAGTCTGGGGGTTGTGTTGGATGCGGATCTCCGCCTGGAGCAGCAGGTAAAGGGGTGGCAAAGGCTGCCTTCTGCCAGGCATATCTGGTGCAGAGGTTGCATCCGTACGTCTCTGACCCAGACCTGACCTCCCTCATCCATGCCTTCGTCACCTCGAGACTGGACTAATGCAACGCGCTCTATGTGGGACTGCCCTTGTTCCTGGTTCAGAGGCTGCAGCTAGTGCAGAATGCAGTGGCCCGCCTCCTTTTGGGGATGGGTCGCCGGGACCACATAACACCTGTGCTCCGGGCTCTGCACTGGCTGCCAATAGCGTGCCGAGCCAGGTTCAAAGTGTTGGTGTTGATTTATAAGGCCCTTCACGGTCTCGGCCCCTCATACTTCAGGGATCACCTCACCCTCTGCGCCCCAGAGTGGCTCCTTCGGTCTGCTGGGGGTGCCTTCTTGGAGGTCCCCCGTGTTAAGTGGGAACCCACAATGGAGAGGGCATTCTCGGTGGCTGTGACGTGCCTTTGGAATTCCCTCCCGGCGAGTTTGTAAAACCTGGCTGTTCGCCCAGGTCTTTGGGGAGGGTGGGTTAATGGGTTTTTATCACCCTACCCTTCCTTATTATTTTTTTGGAAAATTACTGTCCTCCCTGTTTTTGTAAGATTTTTATGATTATTTAAATATTTTTAAAATTGTTTTAATGAAAATTTGTTAGCCACCCTGAGCTGTTTGCAGGAGGGGCAGGATATAAATATATTAAATAAATAAATAAATAAATAAATAAAACTACCTTGAATATGTTTGTCTCATTTGTAAACTTAATAACCTCATTTTTAAATTCCTTTTCAAGATTATGAATGAATATATTAAATATTGCCAATCCCAGTACAGACCCCGGGGGCACCCCTCTATTTACTTCTTTCCATTGTAAAAACTGACCATCTAGGCCTACCCGTTTTTCCTGTCCTTTAACCAGGGCCCCAAGTCTAACACGGGACTTCAATTTGTGGATTTCCTGTAGAAATCTCTTCCTGGCACAGAATTTCCCCCCTCACATGCAGAATTTCCCTTCTGGTGTGCTAGGGAGGAGTGGGGGAAGAGCCTCTGCGCTGGCAAGAGATTCCCAGCTGGGTATTGTGAAAGCTCATAAGCTGAGGCCTGAAAACCTGGGACAGAAATGACAGAGATGAGCTGAGTTCTTCCAATGCTCCATGTACAGAGATGAGCTGAGTTCTTCCAATGCTCCATGTACTCATTACAGCTTATTGCAATAGATAAAAATTGCCCTTCACACTTAGTACTGTTTTCACTTTCTGTAAGAGTTTGTTGTTATTAGCCTTGAAGATGTTCTTCTCTAATATAAACTGTCTGTGTAGCAATTCTGTTTCTAACACAGCTCCAAACTGTTTTTTTAACTGATAAGAAATGTCTCTTTGCCTGTAACCTGAAAAGTCTATAAAAGTATTTTTTGACTCTGCTTAGGGAAGGACTCTAGTTCTATAGGGGAAGCCCTGTGGACCTAGGACCCTCCTGACTGCTGACAGATAAAGAAATAAAGTTTCTCTGATAGATTCCTTCCATACACAGAGTGTGTCCTGATTTCTTCGACAGTACATTGGGGAGGGAGAGGAGGTAGGGGTCACAGATGAGGGAGGCAACCCCAGGCACCCCTCCAAAAAAGAGAGGGACGTCCCCACAAATATGTGCAATATATCTAAGGGACCAAACACAGAGCTAACTATGAAACAGAAATTATATTGTACTGAATACCTTGGTATAATATGATAAATAACATGTTCTAAAACAATACAAACAGCAAAACTGACAATCGTGAGAAATGCATAAGATCTTCCAAAGCCAGAAATACTCTAGTTCAAAGTTCAAATGGTGATAAACAAAGAAGAAGTCAGTATGAAGGAAATCCAAACAAAGTGGTAATGTTACGAGTTCCCGGTTGCTGTCCTCGTTTTGTGTGAACTTCTTCAAAATTCCAATATGAGCCTCCGCATGTTAAATGTTAAGATGTAAATCTCAGGCCAATATCTCCTTCATTCATGTTGGCTGGGTATTGTAGTACAAGTCTCAAGCAAATGTCTCTTTCATTCACAGTGTGCTTCTCACTATAAAATGTCTGTACTGTTGCATTGCCAATACTCTAACAGCCCTTTAGAGTCAGCATGTATTGGTATTGTAACAGTGTAGAAGAAGACAGTAATTTGAAGAAGGCGTGACCAAAAATTTTCTAGTTTGGATTTCCTTGATATTGACTTTGTCTTTGTTTATCACTATTTGGACTTTGAACTTGAGTATTTCTGGCTTTGGAAGATCTTATGCATTTCTCACCATTGTCAATTTTGCTGTTTGCATTGTTTTAGAACATGTTATCATATTATACCAGGGTATTCAGTACAATATAATTTCTGTTTTATAGTTAGCTCCATGTTTGTTCCCTTGGATATCTTTGTTACACACACACACACCAGTCCAGCCCTGGGGAAGAAAGGGGAGGACAACCAGGGGGGGGAGGGGGGGGCAGGAGGGTGAAGAGATGCAATCCTAGTCCCCCCTCCCCCAGCACAGGGAGAAGAAAGGGGACGGCAGTCTGGTGGGCACCACGTGGTTGCCTGTGTGTGGGAGTCCTGTCTGACCACCGCGGCAGGTGGGGGTGTGCAAGCCATTGGCTAAAACAGGGATAGCTGCATACACGGATATTGGTGGAAATGGGTGTGTGTCCACGGTAGGCTACCCACACAGTGCACACCCATCTCTCCCCACCATGGACTGTTTGGAAAGGGCCTTAGGGCATTTTCACACAAGACTCTCCACCCACCCACTATACGTTACAGGGCACCCATAGGGCAACACTGCAGCCCTGAAACATGTATAGTGAGTAGGTAGTGGGTGGAGAGTGTCTTGTGTGAAAATGCTCTTAGCTGCACACTGTCCCAGTCTTTTCTAGATAATTTATCTGTTGACTATATGAGTAAGTTTTGCTTTTCTCCCAAACCAAGGTGAGAGTGAGCAGCAGCTCATATTACAGACTGAAGCACCTATTCAAGTCCTCTTATGATCTTGCCAGGATCCTAGAGCAAAAAAGGGAAGTAAAAGCTTAATGTTTCAAAATGTAATAAACGTAGAGGATTTCAGGGTATAACATAAAAAACCCTGCATATATTTTGATGGACTTTAAAGATTTAAAACAACAGCAAAGAGCAAAATTTTTTTGTTTTTTGCAATTAATTTATAATAGTGAGTAGGATGGCAGGACGCTGAAAATAGTTCAATGTCAGTTCAACAACAAACCCTCACCCTGGTTTTTGGCCCTTTTTACATGGGTGGCACCCACGCATGAACATCCAGAAATCTGGATGTTCATGTGGGTGAGATCCTTTTCGTACGGACGCATTTCCCCCTTGCCCATGCGTGCAGGTCAGTGGGGTGTCCATGGGATTTCTGTGGTGGGTGGGTGGGGTGCATGCGTGAGTGCTTCCGCACCCCATGCATGCCCACGCACAGAGCAATGGGCGCCAATGGTGGATACTCCATGGGTGGAGATGTGTGGATGTCTGTGGGATGGGCTGCCAACCTGCTGCTGCCTCCAACCATCCCCCACAGACCATGGAGGCACCATGGTCCGTGTGGAAATGGCCTGATATTCGTGTAAATCCCACAGTGGGTGGGTGCAGCGTGCGTACTCCTGCATGCATACCCAGCTCCACCCATCCCCCACGCATGGAGCAACCGGCGAAAACAGTGGTTGCTCTGTGCGTGTAGATGGGTGGAGGTGGGTGTTGATAGGTGTGCGCCCATCTACACCCTTCCCTCCCCCACTGCACATGGACCGCGGCACACACCGACCCTCCCAGGCTGTGGCCCATGTAAAAAGGGCCTTTATTTGGAACTCTAAAGTCTCATACAAAAGTCAGAGGGGAAAGTCACAGTGAAGTCAGCTTCCACTGATTTCAATGGATGAAGGATTACAACTTTATGTTCAATTACAAATATAAGTGTTTTTTTTACAGCTGCCACTATAGCACAAGATATCAGCAAACAACAAACTGATATATATTTTTTTTTAAATTAAAAAATGTTGCAATAGATTTATTTTCCTGAACCAGCAGTCTGCTGAAAAGTAGTTATTTAGGATGAAATACTGCTCTGTTGGAGTCACTGGCAATTTTTATTTATTTATTTTATTTATACAAAATTTGTATCCCGCCCCTCCTGCCCACAGGAGTGGCGAACAACTATAAAAACAATAAAACATTTTAAACAATTAAAAATCCATATTATGCAGGGAAAAAAAACAAACCAAATCAAACCCTCCTTCCCCTCAACCCCCAATTTAAAAATCCATATTATGCAAGGGAAAAAAACAAACCAAACCCTCCTTCCCACCCACCCCCTACCCCTCGCCAAAGGCCTGACGGAACAGCCAGGTCTTACATAATCATCGAAATCACAGGAGAGTGGGGGCCAACCGGCCCTCCTCCAGGAGCGAGTTCCACAGCACAGGGGCAGCCACCGAAAAAGATCTCACATCGGTGGCCACCCACCTTGCCCGGGGAACCTCCAAAAAGGCTCCCACGGATGATCTCAGGGGTCGCACGGGCACATGGGGTGTGAGGTGGTCCCACAGATAAGCAGGGCCCAGGCTGTGAAGGACTTTAAAGGTTAAAACCAGCACCTTGAACCTAGCCCGGTGCTTTACAGGCAGCCAGTGCAAAGCCCGGAGCACAGGTGTCATGTTATCCCTGCGGCCTGCCCCCATAAGGAGACGGGCTGCAGCATTAGCTGCAGCCTCCGGACCAACTTCTCGGGCAGCCCCACGTAGTGTGTTGCAGTAATCCAGCCTCGAGGTGATGAAGGCATGGATGACAGTGGCGAGGTCAGAGTCTGAGAGATATGGCTGGAGCTGCTGGACAAGATGTAACTGCCGAAACGCACTCCCCGCCACGGCCACAACCTGAGATTCCAGGCTGAGTCATGAATCGAGGAGCACACCCAGACTCCGCACTTGAGAGACCACGGGAGGGCGAACCCCCCACCCCCAACAAGAGGAGATTCAACCACACCCAGGCTCCCCAAGTCCTTGCCCACCAACATCACCTACGTCTTGTCAGGATTCAGCTGCAGATGGCTCAACCTCATGCAAGCCCCCACAGCTGACAGGCACTGGGAAAATAAGGAGACTGCGTGACCTTATTTGCCATAGGCTTCAATGCAGCTAAGATTTCACCTACAATCCTCAGATTACTTAGTCTGGCCCAGACTGACTGACTTCGATGTGACTATTCCAGAATAATATTCCAGAATATTTCAAAATAATTCCAGAATAATAAATTACTGAATAAACGGCACCTTGTAGTCCATGATTCACCTATTGCCTTGGTTTTAACTGTCTGTGTAAATGTCTTATCTAGATTGTAAGTACCTTGGAGCAGGGACTGTCTTATGTTACGTGTGTAGCACTTTAGAAATGATTAGTAGTAGTAGTATGGGAGTAATAAGTGGTTTGAGGATCACAGGCTAAGTGAATAGGCTCACTTGAATAAGATTTGCAGATCTGAGATTCAGTAATATGGGGGCACTCCTGCATTCATTAAAGTGAATGAAAGCTGAGCCATTCACTTTAATGGATGGAAGTATTCTATGTGTATATAGGCTTATTAGCCAATAAGCAATAAAAACATTCAAAGAAAAAAAAATCAATGGATTCTTCAGAAATATGCAAAAAAGGTCACCCCTACCTGAATGAGTGTCCAAAGGAGATACTTTAAAAAAGTTTAAAATTTAAGTTGTTGATACATCTCACACAGAGGAGAATTACACTTTCAATTCAGAAGCTACAGTTCTTTTGATGTGATTAGATTTTTTCTCAAGAGAAAGTAAACAATTATTAAATGTAATAATTATTCATGTAGGCCACAACTTTCAAAACCATTTACTCCAGAGTAAGTGCTCCTGGCTTAATAGTTTGAGGACAGCTTGTCTTAGAGGTTAATCTAGCATAAAAAATGTTTATTTTAGCTAAGGGAGATATCACATTATTAATAATAATAATAAATAAATAAACTTTATTAAGCATGACCTGAGGGTCATAGCCAACTTTATTAATTATTATTATTCTTATTATTAAACTGAGAAATACTACTTATAGGAGCACTGCCTGGATGCACAGGATGATGATGCCCTCTCGATCAATCATGTACCCTGCTCCAAGAAGCTGACACGGTAGAGGCAGAGGAGCGTTGCATGGGATAACAGGAGTTATTGGCACTTACAAGGTACAGGTAAGATAGCAATGCTGGGAAGATTATCCTAAAACAGCAGGTCTAATTGTTGTGTCTTCGGTTAGATCTTAATGTTGATAATACAAGTGACAATTAAGCTCATTGGCACCTGAAGAGAAATTTGACTGAGCTATTTCTAGTCAGGATCCAGGCCAGGTCCTGCTATAGACAAGCCTCCATCTCTCCATCCCTGCCCGGCTTCCTCCGTCCACACCACAATCCCCATCTCCTCCCTCGCCCGGTGTCGGACTCCTACCCCCTTTTCCCTACTCAGCCGCCAATCCCGAACTCTCTCCCCCCTGTCTGCCGGTCAGCCAGTCTGGCTCCTTCACCTCAGCCCCCCCCGCTCTGTCTGGGTCTACACCCCCCCGCTCTGTCTGGCAGCCCCCGGACGGGGCTTCTCGCGAGAGCTGGGGATGCCGCCGCCGCCGCCTCGGAGGGGGAGACACTCGGGGGGAGTCAGTGACGTCGGGAGTTTTCCTGAAAGTCAATAACGAGCCCGCCCGCGGAAGCGGCGGGAGGAGTCTGGAGCGCCGGGCCCGGGCGAGTTGAGCCAGGAGGAGCCGCTATCGCCGCCGCCCTAACCCCGCCGCGGATGCTGCGGCCGCGCTGCCCCGTCGGGCGCCTCCCTGTGTAGCGGGGACTCTCCCTCCTCCATGTAGCCTCCGCCGCCTCTTCCTCCGCTCTCTGGGGCAGGAGCCGTCTCCCTCTCTCCCCCCGCCCGCCTGCCTGCCGAGACACCGGCCGCGAGGGACCGAGCCCGGCGGGGGGGACAGGGGAGGAGGGAGCGGGGACCCCCCCCCCTGTCCGGAGCCGCCTTCGCCTCCGCCTCGCCGCCGCCTTTGCAGGTAACATGCGCAGGAGGAGCTGGGGCTCGGCAGCTGCAGGGAGGGAGAGAGACGGAGGGAGGGGCGGGCAGGCAGGCAGGCAGGGGATGCTGGGCGCTGACTGTTTGGGGGCACCTGATGGAAGGGGGCCCGCCCGGCCAGGGACGTGTGGTGCCACCGCGGGCCTGGTTCCAGATACCCAGGCAACCCCCGCTCGCTCCCTCGAGCAAAGTGGAAGGGGAATGTTTCTGGCCTAGCCTAGGGATACTGTCCGTGTCTGTGCTGAGGAGGAGGCTGCATCAGTCCCTCCCCCCTCTCCAGCAGCCGAGACTCCAAAATAATGATAAAGTGCGTGTGGGTCTGCCCGGGTCTGACAGGCTCCTGCGGAGGGAGGGACGTTATGTAACACTATCGCGCGGGGGGGCGGAGGGGGCTGTCTGCCAGGCACAACTCACCCACCCCGTAGCTTTCTCCATCTAGGAGTTGATGAGGGTGTAGTGTGCGTCTGGTTCCCCCCCCCCCCCCAAATCTCCTTGGTCACCATCCTCCCTCCCATTGTAATGGACTGGAGGTAAATGAAACGTAGATGTCTTTGTGAATAGTAGTACATTTTTTATCATCTTGGAAATCTCGTGTGTGTGTGTGTGTGTGCGCGCGCGTACAAGCTAAGAATAGAAATGGGGAAGATGTTCTGTTCTGTTCATGGCAGCGCACTGCTCAAGTGATGCTGCTGCTGGCGGGTCTGGCTGCAAGTAAACAAACCAACCTCCTGATCATCAGTCCTGCTAGATCAGCCATTATGGTGGCTGCCTTCCACACATCCAAATGTTGACGCTTAAGTGATTATGATTAGTTATCCGTTGCTGTGTTTTTAGTAGTGGTCCTGTTTTCAAGCATTTGCATAGGATTATATGCAATGCAATTGGATAAAAAGGTTTGGCCTACTAGCACAAGTGTTTATCCTCTGCAGCTTTAGTTATCAGCCCTTTGTAAACAAGGTGTAAAATACCATGATAAAATTAAACACAACAACTGGATGGTGCAATGTGTAACTTGTTGGAAGATACAGACATCTTCACATGACAATTTAGAAGACAGACATAACTATATGTTCCATGGCCATTTAAGGGACCAGTACATTTGAGTGCAAGTTTATATATGGTTATTTAAAACATAAATTGGCATGATAGAAATTTAGAAAACCTCAGGAATGACAATTCAGTTACCATTTGAGAATTGTCATAATCCGTTTACTTCAGGGAAAAGTACACATAAAGTGTTGAAAAACATCTGCCTTACAGTTCTTCTTGCCAGTATCTTAACTTGAAGGTGTGGTTTTAAAGTGATATTTTTATTTTATTGAAGCTTAGTATTTCAAGTTAAAAAAGTGAATAAACACTTCTTAACACTTCTGTGACAACTTAGTCGTCTTAAATATTGATAGGTGAATTGGATGTTTGAATTTATTTGAGCACATATTACTTCTAATTGTACAAAATGTAGGTTTTAAGATGGAACTTTGCAAAACTTATATTATTTACCTGGCACTATAAAATCAATAGTTATAGATGAGTCAAAATCTCTTATGCAAAAATTAGTGTATAACTTACTGAAACTTTGCAGTTTCACTACCATAGTGGGAGTATTTTTTGTATGTATATAAAATATGTACATATTTTGACAGGTAGTAGTTAAATAACTTAATCTGAAAATCTATGAAATAGTAGTGTTTTTTCCACTACATCTTCTGTCATTTAAAAAAAAATTTGGTCAGTGTGCCTTGTAGAATACAACTTGGGATACTCCTGAGAAATGGAAATTGTACACCTAAAAAGAAACCAGTTCTCTTTGTCTTCTGAAAGTGTATTCATTAAAGAGATTCTGTTTGTTTTCCTGAGAGGAGTTTTACATTGACGCCCAACATCTTTAATTGGATTGGTCTGCTAATTATAATGCACATGTGTGTATGTACTGGTTGGATGAGACAAACAGGGAAATTCAAGTGAATGCTTAAGAAGAAAACCTCACAGAACTTTAACCTCCCTTGGAGAGTTCTGTGTACATACTTGACTAGCCCATTATGGTCTATATAGTAGTTCTGTGTCTGTGTACAAACCTGCCTTTCTCTTAGGGTTTTGTTAATGATAGCTTTAAAATTTTTGTTTGTTTTAGTGAAAGTTGGTATCTGATAGTTGTGGTAAACTTATGTAGATTATTTCAAAAGCAAAGTAAGAGGTTGCCTTCATCTTGTTAGCATATTTTGTCTGTTTTGAAGTTAGTGGTGCTATCAGACTTTATATATGGTTTGACTTGAAAATATCTAAGTATGTAATGGCTCTTATTTCAGAGAGAAAAATTGTTTTTGAAATTGAAACAAATTTGAGCATGAAAGGGGATTGTTTTAGGCTGAACATAAAACTTTTCTGGATGTGAAACTTTTCTTTTGACCAGCTATTTTTGGAAAGCATATGTTTAATTTTATGCACAGAATTTCAAATTCCATGCTTAATGAAACTAATTGCTAAGAAAAAGCCATTGCTAAGAAAAAGACATCCTTTTCAAAGTACCCCTTAAAAGGTTCACTTAGTTTTTGGAGTGCACTTTTGTTTTTTAGCTACAGATCTTAATAACTCAAGTAAAAAATAAAATCCTTTATGTTTTGAACAACAATTTTCATAAGTGTTTTACCCCTTTTAAAGTGGTTATCAGTTGTTTGTAAGATACTATTTATATCAATAATGTAGTAATTCCTGTTAAAATTACTTGAGAAATTATCTTTTTTGTGCTATTACTTTAAAGACATTGTTTATTCTTACTGCTGAAGTAAAATTGTGTTTTTCATTGTAGGAAACCCAAGATCTTTTGGCAGTGTCCTTGTGTATGTTCCTAAGAACTATTACGTTCTTCAAAACTAGAAATTGGAAAACATGCTAGAGCTGAGTTGTAAGCAATTCTTCCAATGTGCCTCCACTTGTAGTATAGATAGGGCCTGAATGAGATAACGTTCATGCTATTATATTTTTGAAGATCTTAGTAGATATTTAGAGTTAGCTTTATGTTTTGATGAATTATCCAAAATGGATCCTTCCTTCTACAAAGACAGACATAAGAATTTTACAGTTCAGAGTAATGACATGTATGTGAAATAAAAAAATTGTTATTATAAAGTACATAATTTGTGTTAGGATGTTTCATTTTCAGACAGCTATTTTTATTGATTATTTATGATTCTTTGAAATACGTTATGAGAAGAGATTTCTTGCTCAGAGAATATATTTTATATGCAAACATAGAAGCTAGATTTCCAAGTTATGGAATGTTCTAACAAGAAAGAGTTTCTCTTTCTAGTTCATTATATTCCTCCTTGATTATGTAGCAGATACAATCACGTACTCTCATTGGTAAATGTTTCAGTTTCTTTTGTGCGTGGGGTTGATAAACACTAACTATTATGACTACTTCTATTGGACAGAAGAAGTTAGATAGAAATATAAGCAGGAAAACAGAAAAAGAAGAGTCTTCTATATTTTTTTCAGTTTTTAAGTTATAAGGAAATGATTCAAAATCTCTCTGATTCTGGAGAAAAATGATGTGATTATTTAAAACCAGATATGGTCCAATAAAGGAAATAAAAGGAACATGTAGTTGAGCAAATACTGGTTCAGCACAGCAGTCTAGTTTGGTGAACTATAGTCAGCAGTTCAGAATTAAAAGTATAGTTCAGATCTCAGTGGTATGGGGGAGGATTTCTATTGGGTACATTAAAGCTTGTATATTAATATCTAATTAGTAACAATACGTAGGTGCATCACTTAAGCTGTGGCAAAATGAAGTTCTTGATAAGAACAAGGAAGATAAATACCAGTGAATAAAAGTTAGGGTGAGGGAAAGAGAAACGTTTCAGCACTCAAAACTTTCAGAAATTAAACCTACATTGCTTTTCAGATTCTGTGTTTCCAAATTTGGAATAGATAGCTATCTCCAGTATTCAGCTATCCATGTTAATGGGAGGAAGGTAGTTCAGCTAATCTAGTACAACAGATACTATAAAATGGTATAAATTAGATCATGAACACATCAATTATATGTATGCAAATTCAGAAAGCATAATGTATTATTATTAGCAAGCATTTATATAGCACCAGCAATGTGTCTGGCACTTTACAAAGTAATGGAATAGACATGGTCCCTGCGCTAGGGCTTACAATCTGAGAGATGGGCAGGGAAGGGGGAGAGACGAAGGAAGGGGAACAGAGGAAGAGACAAGGGGTGTAACATTCGCAAAGATGTGAGGTCCCAGGTGCACATGCTTGGCTTGGTTACATCACAAATTATGGCTGGCTGGTCCATGTGGTGAGGATATGAGTACACAGACCTCAGGTAACAGATTGTACTGGATGGAAGGTATCAGCAGGAGTCAGGAGAGGGGAGCAAGAAGTGGGGGCAGAGCGGAAGAGGTGGGTTTTGAGGAGGGATTTGAAGGTACGAAGGAAGGGGGTGAGGCGGATGTGAGCAGGGAGGGAATTCCAGGCATGGGGAGCAGCTAGGGAGAAGGTACAAAGGCCGTCGGGAGCAGGGTAGGTGTAGGAGGGCGAGAGAGGGGGCAGAGGAGGAACGGAGGTCACGGGCTGGAGTACGGAGGGAATTTAGAGCAGAGAGGTAGCGGGGAGCGAGGTTGTGAAGAGCTTTATAGGTGAAGACTAGGAGCTTGTACAGGATTCGTTCAGGAAGGGGGAGCCAGTGAAGAGAGGAGAGGAGGGGCTGCACGTGGTCGAAGTGACAGGCGCAGTGGACGACCCTGGCAGCAGAGTTTTGGACAGAGATGAGGGGAGAAAGGTGAGACCGGGGAAGGCCCATGAGAAGGAGGTTACAGTAATCGAGGCGAGAGATGACCAGGGCATGAACAAGGGTTTTGGCAGAGGAGACAGAGAGAAAAGGGCCAATCTTAGCAATGTTATGGAGGGAGAAGTGACAGGATTTGGCAACAGAGTCAATGTAGGGTTTAAAAGAAAGGGGTGAGTCAAAGATGAAGCCTAAGCTACGGGCTTAATTTAAATTGTAATCTACCAATAACATGAGCAAAGAGAGAAGAAATAGTGATACCTGCTTTACCTTACAGGTAGCAGGTGACAAATAGTATACAGTTGCCCAGGCATGGCTCACAAGCATTTTAGTGAGCATGGGCATGGTTAATATGCAAACTGGGTAATCTGTGCATGGAAACTGAAGAGTTGACTTTATTTTTAAACCATACCATACCATTTATTTATTTCTTAAGTATAGTCTTTTCTGATATCAACTTTATTCATTTATTTGGTCACGATCAGATTACTGATATTATGGTAACAAACTATCCCATTGTGTGCTGTGGTTAGCTGGCCAAAGTAAGCTGATTTACAAGAATCAAATAACTGGAATAAATTGACCTATGTTAAAATACTTCAGAACTGGAGCATGCAGGAAATTGATGTACAAAGAGCTGGATCCAATTGTATTGAAGTTAATGGTGTATATGTATTGGTGTTTCAATTGACCTTACAATGTACCAGTTCATTGTACTGGACTTTAACGAATAAATACCAGAGAGAGTGTGTGGTTGCTGTGTTGGTTCCAAGTGACAGAGAGGGAGACAAAATGGTTTTGATGGTATCTTTTATTGGACCAACTGCTGTTGGTGGAAAATAAGTCACCAACAGCAGTTGGTCCAATAAAAGATATAATCAAACCACTTTGTCTCCCTCTATGAATAAATACCAAATGCTGTACCTTCTTAAAGATAACATAACAGCCATAAAATGAATACAGTATAATATTCAAATTAAAAAGATTGTCAACTCCTGTGATTTAAAAAAAATAATTATTTTATTTAAAATTTTTACGATATATAATTACTTTAACAGAAAGGAAAAATATCTTCAGTTTTACATTTACTGTTGTCTTCACAAAAAATCAACTTCTGAAATCATGAGATCAAATTTTTAGCCCTGGTGGTTACAGAGAGGGTGATTTCAGATGTGACGGGGTGAATATTCACCCCGCCACAACCACAGTCAAACGCGGCCCGCGTTCGACTGTGGTGAACGTCTGTTTGCTACACACCAGATGTTCACCACAGTCAAACGTGGAACGCGTTTGCATTCACCACACTTCTGGACCCGAGGACACGAGCGGGTCCAGAAGTGTGGTGAATGGCCACCACGGCCATGGTGAAGGGTTCGTCACGTCTGTTGACTCACCCTTCACCATGGTAGGGGTTTGCCGTCCCGGTCCCGGGCGGGCAGTGCGGCTGGATAGGCCGCGCTTCCTGCCCGTTGCACTGGGGGGGGTGGGCCGACGGCGGTGCTCAGGGGGCGGGGTTACTCAACAGATGTTACGGCCGTTGGAATTGACCGCGGGCCGTGGTGTCTCGTTCCCCATGGGCGGGGGCGAAGGGGGGAACGTCTGTTCCCCCTCCCTTAGCCCCCGCCCGTGGTCCGAACCACACCACGACCTGTGGTCAAATTCCAGCGGCCGTAACGTCTGGAATCACCCGGTAAAGCTTGAAAACCATGGCCCAGAGCCAAGGTGCACCCATGTGTGGGGACCAAACCTAACCTTGTAGATGTGCACATAGTGGGTAGAAACAGACATGATGTTGGGTAGAAACAGACATCATGATGGGCTGCTGTTGCCTGCTTTCATCCACTTTGCACTGGCCCTCACCTGCATGTTTGTGCAGGTGCCACCAGATGTTGGCCTGGGATAACCCCAGGCTGTGTTGGTGGCTAGCTCGGGCTCTTACCCCTGGATTATGTCCAGGTTACAGCCTTGGCTAAAGTCCGTCTGCTCAGTCCATAGCTGGCCATAGCGGCCTATCATGTATACTGTGGATTGGCAGACATGGCCTGAATCATTGCTGCCTATAATTGGTTGCCATGGCTTCTTGTCATGGTGGAGAGCAGGGTGCTGGGCGCAGCATGGGAGCAGGACCAGCCAGCTGCTCATTTGTTCATCTCTCAGGCAGCCCGACTGTGGGGCCCGACTTACGTTGTGGGGCCCAACTTGATCCATACTGTGTCCGCTGTGGCTTCCCGGCACATGTCAGGCTGCCGCTGAGCAGATGCCACTTCTGTTTCCACTTTGTGTGTGCGTGCATGGTGCCCCCAGCAAAGTCCCACATCTCCTGACTGTGCTGTCATCTGCCGTATCCATTGCTGCAGCCCTGCTTCTCCCTCCGCTGTTTGGGGTCACAGTCAGGAGGCAGGAGACTTTGCCCGGGCTGCCATGTATGTGTATGCAGTCCTTGGTCTGGAGTAGGGCTGAAACGACAAACCGCTGTGGTAGCTTTTTCTTTTTAAAATTATTTATTATCTAATTTTGACATAAATGAGAAACCAATACCATAGAAACAATCAAAAGCAAACAAACAGAACAACAAAGTATATAACCTTGCTAATTAACTCATCAGCTAGGGGCACAATACTTTTTAAGTACACTCTATACCTTTTGTCAAGGCTCTATTAAACTGGGAGCATTTCTGAGAATGCTACCCTTCAGTCTTCTACCTAGAAGCCTCTAGCCCCCAGAACTGCAGCAGGGAGGTTCTGGAGGCTATTAGGCTTCTAGGTAGAAGATTGAAGTCCAGAACCTCCAGGGTAGCATTCTCAGCAACGCACTCAGTTCCACGTGCAGGACCTCAGAGGCAAGCTGAGCTTGAGTCTCAATGCATGGATGAGATGATGGTGAAGGGAGGAGGGCTTTAAAATAGGAACTGGGGTACCTTCTGGGGAAGTGCGGAGTCTATACTGATGGAATGGGTTTCACTTTAACCAAAATGGAACCTGACTCCTGGCACTAAAAATTAAAATGGAGGTAAAAAGTGTTCCAGAGGTGTTCCTGGAAACTACAGACCAGTGAGCCTGATGTCTATGTTGGGCAAAATGGTGGAGATGGCTATTAAGAACAGAATTATTGGTCATATTGATAAGCATAGCTTAATGGGAAAGAGTCAACATGGATTTTGCAAAGGGAAGTCGTGCCTCACTAACCTACTTGAATTTTTTCAGGGTGTAAGTAAGCATGTGGATAGGGGTGAGCTGGTCGATATAGTGTATTCGGATTTTCAGAAAGCGTTTGGTAAGGCCTGGTCCCTCATGAGAGACTCTTTAGAAAAAGTCATGGGATAAGAGTCAGTATCCTGTTGTGGATAGGAAACAAAGAGTAGGACTAAATGGTCAGTTTTCACAATGGAGAGAAGTAAATAGCGCCTCAGGGATTTGTACTGGGACTGGTGTTTAATGTATTCTTTAATGATCTGAAAAAGGGAGTAACGAATGAGGTGATCTTATCTGCAGATGACACAAAGTGATTTAAGGTAGTTAAAATACAAGTGGACTGTGACAGAGAGCCAGTGTGGTGTAATGGCTAAGTGCGCAGTACTTGGACTGGGGGGATGCGGGAGGGGCCTCTAATCTTGCCTTAACTAGAAACTCACTGGGTGACCTTGGGCCAGCCTAACCTACCTCACAGGGGTGTCATGAGGATTAAAAGTTGTGTTAAATTTTAAAATGTAAAATGCTCCGAGTGCCATGGCAGGGGGGGTACTATATAAAGATGATTATTATATTTATTTATTATTAATTGCAGGAGGATCTTGTGAGACTGGGTGACTGGCATCTAAATGGCAGGTGAAATTTTTTGTGGACAAATGCAAAGTGATGCTCATAGGGAAAAATCCAAACTATATATAAACAATACTGGGTTCTAAATTAGGAGTTACCATTCAGGAAAAGGACCTTGGAGTCATTGTGGACAGTACATTAAAATTCTCAGCTCAGTGTGTGGCAGCGGTCAAAAAAGCAAATAGAATATTAGGAATTATTTGTAAAGGTATAGAGTAGGGCATGAAATTTCAGATTGAAGAGCTGGAGCGCAAAAAAAAAAAAAAAAAAGGGTGTTGCCAGACTTTATCCTGATAATAAACCATTCTTGCCCAACTACACCCCTGAACCAGTCGCCAGCCTCAGTTTTCTGGGCACCAGTGGCTTCCAGGTGCCTGCAGATTTTATGCCCTGGTATAGAGAATAAAACAGAAAATCATAATGCCTCTATATAAATCTGTGGTGCGACCACACCTTGAGTATTGTGTACAGCTCTGGTCGTACGATCTCAAAAAGATATTGTAGAAATATGAAGAGAGGCTAGTTAGGTTAGGGCTCTTTAGCTTGGAGAAGGGACAACTGAGAGGTGATATTGAAGTTTATAAAATCAGGAGTGGTGTGGAAACTGCCAATGCAGAGGAGGATCAGAAAATTATACAGGATGATCTGGATGGCCTCATGGATTGGAGTGTTAGGAATGGGATTAAATTTAATAGTGCAAAGTGCAAGGTTATGCATTTTGGTGCTTAATAATAAGAATTTTAGTTACCAGCTAGGAACTAATCAGTTGGAAACAACAAAGGAGGAAAGGGACTTGGGGGTTATAATTGATCATAAAATGACCGATTCGTCAATGTGATGCAGTTGTAAAAAAGGTGTATATTATCCTGGAATGTATTAGGCGTGGTATTGCCAGCAGGGATAGGGAGGTTATTATTGCCTCTGTATAGGACTCTGGTAAGACCACATCTGGAGTACTGTGTTTAAGAAGCATGAACTTAAACTGGAACAAGTGCAATGTAGAGCTACCAGGATGATTAGAGAGATGGAGGACCTACCCTATGGCCCTTTTCACATGTCGCACGGTTGGTGAGCCCATGGGAGTGCATTCTAATGAACCTCCACCCACCTCCACGCGTGAAGCATCAACTATTATCGCCCATTGCTCGGTGCATGGGTGATGGGTGGAGCACGGGAGTGCGCACGTGCCCTCCCCCCGCCCTCAGTGCTCCTACAGGTGCCCCCCCGCACACGTGTGCGAAGGGTGGGGCACCTGTGTGAAAAGGGCCTTTGAGATGAGGCTGAAGGAGCCTATCAAAAAGAAGGCTGAGGGGAGATATGATTACATTGTATAAATATATCAGGGGAGTTAATGCAATAGAAGGGGAAGATTTGTTCAAACTAAAGGAGTGTGGGTACAAGAACGAATGGATACAACAGGGCATGAAATTTCAGGTCAAACTCCTGGAGCCAAAAAAATAAAATAAAATTTAGTCACCAGACTTTATCCTGATATTAAACTGTCCTTGCCCTTCTACACCCCCGAACCAGTCGTCAGCCTCAGTTTTCTGGGTGCCAATGACTCCCAAGCACCTGCACATTTCACACCCTGGATACAAGCTGGTTATCAATAAGTTTAGGTTGGAAATGGGTTTTTAATAATTAGAGCAGTGAACTACTGGAATAAGCGTCCTGGGGCAGTTGTGGGAGCAAAGAATCTGAATAGCTTCAAAATGGAGGTGGATAAATTTATGGCATATATTTTGTGAGGAGTTTTATTATTTAATGTTACAGGACGAGGTGGTGTGTTTCCCCCCTCCCCCGGTAATACATGCTGGTCTTTTCCCCTCCTTTCTTCCTGCAGCATCAAAGTAGACTGGAGCTTGAGGTGGACTGTCGGGGTCATTCTGAAGCCTGGGTACTATATTGTATATCAGGGGCCTTGCTGGTGGGGCCTGTGCGCATGCTCGGGGTCTAACTGATCACCATATTTGGGGTCAGGAAGGAGTTTTCCCTCTGGGCAGATAGGCAGTCAACTCTGATGGTTTTTCACCTTCCCCTGTATCATGGGTGTGGCTCACCTATTTAGGACATCTGGAACCTTCTTTTTCTAGAATTATTTTCTGTTATTTCAGGCATCGGTGTGCTCTGATTGGTCCCGGTCTCTACTTGTAGCTATGGGTGGGATTCATCTGTGCGGATGGTTAGGGTGTGGCAGCATGTCCTGCAGTGGTGCAGGGGGCTGGACTAGATAACCCTTGAGGTAGCTTCCAGCCTTGTGACTGAGTAAATAGGGAATGGTTATTTACTCTATCAAATAGTATTAGCACCCTTGTTTGCCAACCTACACAAGGAGGTTTCTCCTCTGAGCTGACCCATCTGTTGCATCATCATCTGCAACAGTAGCTCCTGGTTTGTCATATCCCTAGTCAGTGTCGCTGCTCGATCTTGGCAGGTGGGCTTTGCTCATGCCGGGAGTTGGTGCTTGCCACGCAATGACAAATGGCGAGGGATGTACAGCATAAAAGCAATACTGACCTGTGGCCACTTGTAGCCGCAGCCGTGTACATTCCCATGGATACTGAGAGGTATTTGGTCATGTTAGTGGAAGTGGGGTCCCCACATGGAGACCATGCCACTGGTTGGTTGGTTGTTTTGCAGGTCCCAGCTGGGCACATCTTGGCAAAGTTGAACCCACATCAAAATTACCGTGCCCACGAAAAACCACAGCAAAACGGATCCCAGCAGCACCCACTTTAAAATATATCAGCATGGTGGCACTGGCTAGTAACGGAAGTGAAGCACGGGAAAATGGATCCTTCTGGCCTCTGTGGTGCCAAGCAGTGCAAGCAGCCCTCACTTATTTTTTTTTTATTTTTTTTTAAAAAAAAAGTCATGGTGGCTATTGGCTAAGTAACCCTCAGTATTGCTCCTATGGACAGGCTAGGCCAGGCCAGGTCAGGTCAGGCACCCCTCCCCCCAGCCAAAATACTTACAGATCAGCAGTGTAGCACACAGCCAAATTCACTGAAGAAAAAATGACCATACAGCCACTTCTATTTTACCCCTGCCAGCCAATCAAAAACTAACCTCTGGCTTGTTCATCACTCGCCTGTCCCCTCCCATACACCCCTGCCTACCAAATATGGCGCGCAAGCTATGCACTGTAGTAG
>QEPC01014699.1:889440-906865 GCA_003113815.1 Sphenodon punctatus | reverse complement strand
CATTTATTTCATTGAGTTCAATGGGGACACAGCGCCCCATTGAACTCAATGAAATAAAACCGGTACCGGTATACCGGATTTAATCCGGGAATCCAGTTTTTGTAGAACCGGTAACCGGTAAATCCGGTAACCGGTAATGGGCCCGGGGTCCCACCACTAAATAACCACCAAGGGTGGTTAAAGGGTGGTTAGCGTCATGTCTGAAAGTACCCATTGTCTTTTATATTATTTATGCATATACAGTGATAGTTGGAGCATGTGTTTGAGTGATCACATTGTTTTGCCAACTATTTGTTTGAATATTAATATTATTTTTCATTTCATCTTCATTTTTCACCGTTTATTTCTATCCCGCACTCTCCTAAACCAAATTAGCTCAAGGCGGCTCACAAATAAAGCAGGGCAAACATCCCACACGGGGGAACCCAACGCAATAACATAATATAACAATACAACAAAACAATCCATAATAAACCCAACTGTCCCCACATAGTAACAATATAAATGTACTCTATACATCACTAACACATCTCACCTACTCAGATTGCTCTCTGCTTCCACCAGAGAGACGCTCCTCACATTCCTACCACCCCTGCTGCCACCAGGGGAGGTAATCCATCTCCATCCCTCTCTCACCAAGGGGAGATGTCCTTTCAACCTTTAGCAGTAACATAATTATGCTGCATTATGAGAAGTGCTGTTTTATAATATTGTCTTCTCATGATATTATTTGTATATTGCTTATGCATATACAGTGATGGTTGGATATGTGCATAAGTGATCATGTTATTTTGCCAACTATATGTACGAATATTAATATTATGCTGCATTATGCGAAATTCTGATTGATTGAGGTTTTTTATGTAACAGGTATGCACCTTTGTACAGTATTGCCTATTTTAGAAAGTTATTGCATGGCATATTAAATATACATTTGTGTTTCCCCTATCCTCCCTTTTTGGTTTGTGTCTGCTAGGACAGTATGGCCCTTTCCACACAGACACTCTAACACTGGTAAAATGGATGTTAATTTTATTATACATGTTGCAGGGCACCTATAGAGCACACAGATGGATAGATAGTTTTATTTGCCTTAGCCATTGGCCATAACAACAAGTATTATACAGCCAAAACATCCAATGCACTGCTATACAAAATATAAAATCACATTCTTGCGAATACATTTAAAATTATCCTTCTCTTATGTCACATGCCACACTTTTGCCCCTTTAAAGATCTCCACATTAGAACCAACATTTAAATAAGTAAATGAGCAGCCTCATGAGTCACCCCTAGTTAGTTCTCCAGCTAGACGGTGAAGCCCCAGTTCTTAATTTGAGTTTTAAGGGAAAACTAAATACTTCTCCTATATTTCCCATTTATTACTAAGTTTTTGTTTCCACACGAAGGTCAAGAACTTTGCCACCTTACTGTCACCATCCCCAAGGAGAAAAAGTTCCTTCGATTTCCCTGGGTCTAGATTTTCCAAAAGAGGGGTAATGAAAAACTCCCTCCATGTATGGTATTGAGGGCAAAAAAGAAGAATATGCCCCGTAGTTTCAACATCACCCTGGCCTACCTTGCATTCCAGGCAAAGCCTCTCTTCCCAGGGGGTACCCTTCAATCTACCCTTCATCACTGTAGAGCACACATGCAGCCCTGCAACATGTATAATAAAATGTAACTCATTTTATCAGTGTTGGAGTGTCTGTGTGAAATGGGCCTATCTCTTACTCCTTTTTTCCATCTGTAAAATGGGAATAATAATGACCTACCTCACCGACTTGTGAGTGTGAACTAAATAAGGATTGTAAAGCCCTTTAAACTGCTTATAAATGATAAATCAGCAAATGTCTCAAGTCTTCAAACAGAATAAATGAGCTTTAAAGTTTCAAATAACCTTTTGAAAAAGCTTTTTCTGCAAGTTTTTTTATTCTAATCTAGCTCAATACTGGCTTGTTTTCCTTTCCTGTTTTCTACATAGTTAAAACTTATTTTAAGAAATTTACTTTTAATTAAACCAAGTTATGCTTTGTCTTGCTATGGCCTGATCAACAGATCTAAGTAGTGACAATGTATTTCTAGAAGTAATATAATCTGGTATGACCTTTTCCTAGTTCACAGGTCTGACAGTACTGTGCTTCCGTGACTATTACATTACGTAGAAGCTGATTTCTTAAAGGCTAGTTCTTAGAGTCTTACTGTTGAAAAATCTTAGGCATACCACCTGAAGCAACCAAGTAAAACAAACCCAGTTTCTAAACAAATTAAATAAATGTTTATTACTCTACACAGAGAGAATTGTGTGGTTAAAGAGATAAGTAAGATTATGGCGCAAGTAATCTATTCTAGGCTTTTGCATTGCAATATTTATCATACTTGATATGACCCCCAAAATATTGTGCTTGTCTAATAACACTTTATTAACTACCACACAGTGTTTTGAAAAAATGGAATGAAAATCTCCTGGGAAAGTCAAACTGGGGAGAGTACTTTTCCAGATTTTTATTTTTAAAATGTCTCAATAGCTTTTTACTTCCCACAGGCAACAATAAACTTAAAACTATAATATGAGCTGCACAAAATTAAAACTCTCATGTGCCATCAATAAAACAAAATAACTTAGGAAATTCAATAACTTTATTTAAGACTAAAACTGCAGTTACACAATTCTGCACACTTCCATTACATTAAATTCTACCTGATAAAAAACCTGAACTCTTAAACACTGGTAAATTAATTTTTAAGGACAACAGCTGTATTTTGTTGTTAAATGCTTCAGGTTTGATTAGAGTCCAGCTCTGGCCCCAAAATCAGGCCCGAATCTGACTGTGTCAGGACTGAGCTGAGCTTGGTCTCAGTGCAGCGGGGCTCTTTTACACCTGGGCCAGATAGTACCATGACATCACATCTCTCCGTAGGGGATAGGGGTATATGAGGAAAAGGATGGAGATAAGGTGCCCCACCTGCTCTTTTCCTGACATACCCCTACCGAGCACTGGGATGTCCTGGTACATCAATGGTGGCAGGGCATCTTGCCCACAGGGAATTTGGTCCAGACCAATTCTGAGAACTCTTGAACCAAGCTGAACCCAGTGGGACACCTAAGAGCCTGTCAGGCGCCGTTTGGTATGCAGGGCTCTAGGTTAGATCCTCACCATCTAAGTATCTGCCTTTTGACCATTAGGAAAATTTGCACAATAAAATAAAATTCTGATTACATTTCACATCAATTAAACAACACTGATCTGGTTTCAGGTATGTCGTGAGTATATTGGTCCCACACCTGTAAACATTGATTCACATTGTTAAATTTAATTAAGCACATATGGAAAGGTTTTTCTGCATTTAAAAGTTACCCTGGTTTAACTATAGGTGTGCCACTAAACTGGTTTACCAGTATGTGTATGGTTGTTTGGGGACACATTATTAGTTTAAACTTGACTTATATTAGTGTAGCATGTGTCTTTTTAAAATTAGTATTTGATCCAGAGAAAAAAAAAGTTATTTTTTGTTTAAATTTGTAATGTATAAAGGGAAGTATGTGTTGATTGCCAAAGTTGATTTTGGCAATAATGGGAAAAAAGCTTTCTTTATTATAATCTCTAGGTGGGCTTGCAGCTGAAATATTTTTCTCCTATTTTTTTTCCTTTCCATTAATATTTCCTGTATAGCAATGCTGTGTGTGTGTATCTATTTAAACAAATAAAACCTACATAAGAGTATTCACCTGGTTATTGGCAACATATAAAGTGGGGAAAAGATACTTTAGGTTTCACTTAGAATCTGCTACCAGCAGTGACAAAGGCCGTGTCTCCACAAACAGTAGCAAAGAGCCTTGACTGTCCCGTTGCTGTTGTGGAGCAGCGGATTGTATGAACTGCACTGTTAAGCATTTTTGCAGATACTCCACAGAAAATACATCCTGATAAGTGAAGGGATATGTATTGCAGGTCTACACAATTGCACTACAGAATGTATTGTGCTGCTGTCCTGTAGTGGTGGAAAAGCAATGATGTGCTAACAGACCACTTGGCTCAAACTGGGTAAAAGTCCCTGTTGGTAGAGTTTGTGTGGTAATTATTTCCTTAATGGGGTTGATGAGAGTTTTAATTTAGTAGAAAGTTTTGCTTGTTTGAAACCTGTCACAAAATGATAGCAACATGTTTAATGAGTGTTATGCAATAAATAATTTTAAGTCAACATTTTTTGTGGGGGGGGCGGGGGGCGGTGAGGAAAGGGAGTGCTGGCTACTGGTGAATCTATGGAAGACATTTACTACAAAGACTTAGATTTTGTTACTGTGTGGGCAGCAAGAATGGAAGAGTTAAAATCTTTTTATAATGCTTCCTTACAGGCTGACTCATCAGTAGAAATTGGGAAGGGCAGCAGAAGAGACACCAGACCCTAAAGCTGATAACTTGATACAGTACTTCTTTGAGTTGGGGGCTCAGAGTGGAGCCATCATGAGCGATGTTACCATCGTGAAAGAAGGTTGGGTTCAGAAGAGGGGTAAGTTTCAAGTATAAATAGAAAAATTCTTCTAACATGTGAGACATTGTCAATAATATACATTTAGGAGTATGAGGCAACTAAAGCTTGCTGTAACTTTGTCTTTGCCAGTTTGTATCAGACACAGTTGACTTTGTATTAATGTGCATTGAGACTATGAGCATGAAACACATTGTGTTTAATAATTACATATATAAGTAATCCTACTCAAGTCAGTGGGATTGTTTATGGCCCTGAATCAGCAAAGCATTTATGATCTTCATAATTAGAAATGCATGAGTAGTTTTGTGGAATTTTTCACATACATAAAGTTAAGCACGGTCCTGTAATGGGATTGGAGAGTTTAAGTAGCGGTACACATGCTTAAGTGCTTGCAAAGGTGGGGCCTTAGTATACTATGTGGGTAAAGAGAAAAAATTGTGTTTGGGAAACTAAACCTATGGCTTTACAGTTTACTGTGAAGTTAGAAATTGATAAAAAAATACTTTTAGATTCTTTGACTTAGAATTGTGCCTGCATATTGTTAAGCAATACTTTCTTTTGTAGCTTGCTCTCTTTTTTTGGTGTTTGATTTTTTTCTTTTTGTGATGAGCAGTAATGTCTTGGGGTAAAAACAGAAGTTCAAAAAGCCCAGATTCAGTAATGAATGCGAGGTTTAGAGACCCCCACTTCTCCCAGCATCTTAACCTTATTACCACGCATGGTGCAACATCACCAAAGACAAGTGGATAAGGGAGATAATCAGAACAGGATATTTCATCCAGTTCGAAGAAATATTCCCTCCCTATCCTTATCCCTCTCTAGGGACCCATCTTGCAGAGCAGTGTTAATCAGCAAACTAGAATGACTCCCTCGCTAAGGGAGGTATAGAAGCGCTCTCCCCCTCCACTGCATGGAGTGACTGTTGTGCTCTGCCCCCTGCCCAATCAACAAATGCCAAGCTCTGGGGAAAGTATCATGCAAGAATGCTTTTGCAATGCTGTCACAGCCTGTTCTAGAATCCATGACAGTGGCAACTGTTCAGGAGAATTCCTCCTTTAACCTACAGCAATTTGAGTTGGTCCTGCAGTGAACACACTTGCAGGTGTAGCAACCCCACTTGGGACCCACAGTTTGGGAAGCATTGCATTTATAACTGCTCTCTAGGTATAGTTTGTCAGCCCGTTGTGTATCCACCCCAGTAGTGCTACCATCAAGCCCATATTGCCCTAGCTTTCTTATGCATAGTCAAGTATGTTACATCCACCACATCCCCACTGCTCAATAGAAGAGAAGATTGGTCTGGCATGCTGTGCTCTTGACAAACCCATGTTGGCTACTTCTTAGCTGTACACGTGCCCCTAAGTGCTTACAAATTAGTTGTTGTTATGATTTGTTCTAATAAGTTAACGACTATTCAAATCGGCCCAGGTTGCGCCTTTGCCTGGTGTGACTGTGCTGCATATATGCATGTCTGAGCATGTGGGTTCGGGCCAATGCACTGCGCCCATTGGATTGGGCCCAGTATCATTCTCCAGATATTCATTAACGTTCTGACCTACATGCCTTTCTTGATCCTCCTCAATATCAAGTGAATTGATTATCTGGCCAGAATCAATCTTTTTTTG
This sequence comes from Sphenodon punctatus, assembly GCA_003113815.1. NCBI lineage: Eukaryota > Metazoa > Chordata > Lepidosauria > Sphenodontia > Sphenodontidae > Sphenodon > Sphenodon punctatus. The sequence continues at coordinate 900,746 of QEPC01014699.1, read as the reverse complement.
AAGGATGAAGCAAAGTAGGCAATAGTGATGTACATTATTTAACTTTGCTTCCCCACTGAGTAATGGACCTATATTTCACACATATATATATATATANTTGGACTGGGTGCTGTGCCCTTAGTTAATTTTAAATCTGTATATTATATTTAGTGTGTGTGTGTGTGTGTATGTGTGTGTGTGTGTGTGTGTGTGTGTGTGTGTATGTGTATATATATATATATATATATATATATATAAGTAGGACACTAATTGTTCCTGAGTATTTCCAAGTAGCTGAGGGATGTAGTTTTTAGCAGCTACTCGGTAATGTGACACATACTCAGTATTTGGTAAATACTCTGAGAACACAGTACTTGTGATGGAGTGATTAATTTCTAGGAGTAGGAAGGGGAGCAGGAAAATGTCTAGAGGGGGCATGGTGGGCAGAATGGAGGGGTGGTGGGGAGGAAACTCGCTGTTTCTAGTGGGGTGCAGCAGGTAGGAAGCAGGGGAGGAAAATGTATAGGGGGCATGGCAGACAGGAAGTGTAGGCGGTAAGCTCAGTATGAGTATGGATGTGGCCTGTGGACTCGAAGCAGAGGGTCTGTCACAAGTGGCACTGGCACACAGGTCTCCGCCACCACTTGCTTTTTGGGAGCATGTTGGACTACATTTCCTAGCATGTTCCCAGAGATCAAAGATGGCAGCTGAACTCCTGGCATTACAACAGTGGCCCATGGCTGCTTGCGAGCCGTGAGCCGCTCCCCCTTGCCCTTAGACTCCGCTGCCTCGGTAAGGAAGAATCTAAGCAGAAGTACATGCTCATGGGAAGGTAGGCTATGCGGCAGCAACCCAACGTGGGTTCAGGTAAGCTGTACTTCAGTGAAATGTTTAAGAGTACCATGCCTGTTACTTGTTTTTTTGGTACTTGGTAAAACTGAGTCAAATACCGCAATCCTCGGCTAAAACAGAATAAAACTGGATATCGAGTTTCAGCCCTAATTATATATGTACTATCTTTTTCACAGATCCTTCCTGTAATTATCCCTTTTGATTTTCTGGTCTTTAAAAAGCTTTTGATGCATCCATATTGACCTCTTTAGATTTTCTGTCCATAGGATGGTTCCCTCTATCTCTCCAAGTGTATTTATTATTATTATTAGCAAACATTTATATAGCGCAAGCAATGTACCTGGCGCTTTACAAAGTAATTGAACAGACACGGTCCCTGCCCTAGGACTTACAATCTGAGAGACCTGGGGGTGGGGGGAAACGAAGGAAGGGGAACAGAGGGAGAGACAAGGAGTGTAACATTCATGAGAATGTGAGGTCCCAGGTGTATGCGCTTGGCTTGGTTACATTGAGAATGATGGCTGGCTGGTCCATGTGGTGAGGATGTGAGTACACAGACCTTAGGTAATAGATTGTACTGGATGGAGGGTATCAGCAGGAGTTAGGTGAGGGGAGCGAGAAGTCGGGGAGGCCAGAGCAGAAGAGGTGGGTCTTGAGGAGGGATTTGAAGGTACGAAGGGAGGGCGGGAGCCGGATGTGGGTTGTGAGGGAGTTCCAGGCATGGGGGGCAGCTAGGGAAAAGGGACGAAGGCTGCTAGGGGAGCAGGGAAGGCGTGGGAGGGCAAGAGAGGGGACAGAGAAGGAGCGGAGTTCACGGACTGGAGTATGGAGGGAAGTTAGCGCAGAGAGGTAGGGGGGAGCAAGGTTGTGAAGAGCTTTATAGGTGACGACTAGGAGCTTGTGCAGGATTCGTTCAGGAAGGGGGAGCCAGTGAAGAGAGGAGAGCAGGGGCTGCATGTAGTCGAAGCGATGGGCGAGGTGGATGACCCTGGCAGCAGAGTTTTGGACAGAGATAAGGGGAGAAAGGTGAGAGCGGGGGAGGCCAGTGAGAAGAAGGTTACATTAATCTAGGCGAGAGATGACCAGGGCATGAGCAAGTGTTTTGGCAGAGGAGACAGAGAGAAAAGGACAAATCTTAGCAATGTTATGGTGGGAGAAACGACAGGATTTGGCAACAGAGTCAATGTAGGGTTTAAAAGAAAGGGGTGAGTCAGAAATCAGCTTTTTAAATAACCAGTGTCCTAATTCTGCTACTTTATCATTTCTTGATCACTTTCACCTAAGCTGCCCACCACTTTCATGTTATCAACTAACTCTTCTCTGTTGGTCAGGATCAGATCTATCTTAGTATCTCTGCATTGTTGCTTCTCACTTTCTCATACAGAAAGTTGTCTCCCAACAGGGACTTACTGAGCATCTTGTGTTTGGCATTGTTTCTCTTCAGAGAGATATTGAACCCATCCCCACCCCATTCCTGACATTGCGGAGGCATTGGGCAGAGGGTTGTGGGTAGTTAGTATCAGGGTGGTGGCCACAGAGCCAGGCTGCATGCTTCTGCTTCCGTCCCTGCTCCCACAGCTTTCATAAGAGCCAATTAGTGGCTTTCACCTGGCATGAACCGACTAGTACCCTGCAGCAGAATTTGAGTTCTGTCCGTTTGTGGCCAGACGTAGGGGAATTTCAACCCCTGTCTGGGCCATGAGTGTGCATTGCACCAGCTGGAAGATGGTACAGCTTCACTGACTCTCACACTCAAGATGAGGGTGACATGGAAGGGACAATCTAGAATGGGCAGGGGAAACATAAAATCATAGACAGATGAGCCAGTACTACAGGCAGTAGCTAGCTGTTGCTTGGTAGGGCTTGGAAAGGAAATTTTCCTTCAGCTCCAAAATGGCAGGAAAGGAATTTTTATTTTTTATTTTGCCTTCCACATAGCATCCTTATCAGGTGTTTTCATGAATAGTTTGAAAACACCCCTCAGAGGAGACACACAGTTTTATTCCATCTTGCTATCATATTTGTTGCCGGTTTTGTGGAACCCAGTGCAGGAATAGTTGGAGGTAGAGAAGGACAGGAATATGAGAAACATGCAGGGTCTTCTTAGCCTCATGGCCAGGGATTTCACACACAAACTCTAAGGGAGTATATAGCGGTTTCTGGCCTGTTGGAACAGGAGTCCTCACAGGTTCTGATCCAAATAATCACATGCGCTGATTTCTTCATCTACAGTTCTGTTTGTTATGTACATTACTGAGTAATGTTTGTGCATGTGCACGCGTGCACACACACATACCAAGGGCAGTCCCACATATAGTGCACTGCAGTAATCTAGCCTTGAGGTAATGAAAGCATGAATGATGGTGGTCGGATTTAAATCAAAAGGGCTGCAACCTCCTCACGATACAGAGTTGGTTTAAAAAGTGCTCCTGGCCACTTGCGCAACCTGATGTTCCAGGTGTAACAAAAGATCCAGAAGCACTCCAAGGCTGTCATCCTGGATAACCAGAGGGAGCTGGGACCCCATCAATGACAGGAGTCACAATTCCCCCCAAGTTGCAAGATTGGCCAACCATCATCACTCCAGTCTTGTCTAGATTCAGCTTCAGTTGGCTCACCTTCATCCAGTCCCCAACAGCAACCAGGCATTGGGTAAGCACCGAGACTGCAGGACCTGGGGTAGATGAAAAGAGAGGTAGAGCTGGGTGTCCTCCGTATACTGATGGCACTTATTATTATTATTATTATTTATTTTTTCCAACCTCTTCACTCCAAGCCTCTGAATGATCTTGCCCAGCCGCCTTGGATATGCAATGAACATGAGGGGAGACAAGGTGGAATCCTGTGGGACACTACAGGGGATTTCTGAGGAGATGACTAGCAATTTCCCATCACCACCTGCTAGGTCCTCCTTGACAGGAACGAACAGACCCACTCAAGAGCAGTCCTGCGCACTGCTTTTAGGTCCCACGGTCATGTCAACAACACCTCGTGATCAACTGTATCAAAGGCCACTGAAAGATCTAACAAGATCAACAGGGGCACAGTTCCCTTTGTCACTCTCCAAGCGTAGATCATCGTCCAAGGCCACATGTGCAGTCTCTATGCTGTACTCCGGGAAAAAGCCTGACACTCGTGGGTCCAGGAATCGGATAGCATGTAGTTGAGCCTGAAGCAGCTGGGCAACCATTGTTCAGTAACCTTCTGTAAAAAGAAAAGGTTAGAGATAGGGCAATAGCTGACCAGGGAGTCAGCATCCAAAGATGGTTTCTTGAGCAGGGGCTGGATCACTGCAGTTTTAAGGGAGAGGGAGTTGACAACCCTAGCCAGCAATGGCCCCAACATCTCCCAGCTGGCTTTCACAAGCCAGGACGGGCAAGGATCTAATTCACAACTCATTGCCCACATCACTCCAGCACATCCTCTGTATCGGTGGGGACAGTAATTGAAACCTATCCAGACAAACAGGACAAGACTGAACTTCCACAACCCCAAACTCTGTCTCTGAAATAGAAGTAGCAGCAGCCAGGTTGTGGTGAATACGAGCAATTTTGTCAGCAGGCCATTTACCACCCGGAACAGCTCTGCAGGATGAGACTTTGCAGATGCTATGATAGTGGAGAAGAATGCTTGCTTCGCTGCCATCACAGTATACTCCTTTAAAAACGATCTATGCTTCAATCAGTCGGCTTCAGCGTGAGTCGCGAGCCACCTGCACTCTGCCTACCCTTACGCTTCAACGGCTTCAGGTGTCCCATATACCAGGGGGACCTATGCTGTCTCAGCGATTGGAGCAGAGCCTGAGTGTAACCATGCCAGTGGCCATGGTCAAGATGTCATTCCACAAGGAAAGCAGGTCATCAACAGAGTAGCCATTAAGATCAGTAAGTGAATCCCCCAGAGAATTCTGGAGATTGGTCTCCTTTAGGGTCCCCACCACTTTATTTGGAAGCTGCATGTCTCTGCTTGGCTGAACTCTGCCTGATACTGATGGGCAGCCATAGTTTCCACATGGAGAAAATCCTCCTAATTCCGCTTTCTTTGTGTGGAAACTGAAGCTGTGGGTTAGTGTCTAGGCTGGGTTCTGCTGGGTGATTGTGATTGCGTTGGGAGGAGAGCAGGTCTGGTGGGGGTTAGGTAGCAGCCAATATCGGTTTCTAAAATAATTTGACCTAGAGTTAGATTCTGTGGCAGTTGTTGAGATCTCAGTTGCACAGAATCCACAGGGCCCTAGATATACCCACTATGTGATTCCACCTTTGCTTGCATGAGCTATCCCACCACATTTCTGTGATTCCAATGATATAATAATTTAGATTATGTATAAAACTTCTAGATCATTTTCTTCATTGTCTGTACTTATGTTATGAAACATACAAAAGAATAGAGCATTTGCTAATTAAGTTTACAGAAGTAAACTCTTGAAATTACAGAGAGGTCAAAGAGATGTTCATTTTGTGAAACATACATTATAGAATTAGTCTGTTTTGGTGGGAAGACCTTTGAGGGAAAAAGTAGTCTCTGCAATTATGATATTAATTGACTGTTGTTCGCAAATTGTCAGATATCCTGTTTGCAGATTGTCTGGAATATTTGAGTAGCTAACACACCTCTAACAAAGACAAATGTAAGTAGACCATCTTGAACATCTGCTCTATGAAGTGAATTTTTTTTTTCTAGTAGTACTTGATTCTAGCATAAAAATGGAATTTTCACTGACAGCTGGGGTGGTGGTGGTGGAATTATCCCCGCCTCAATATTCTGAGATATATTTAATAATTTCTAAAAAGCTGAGTTACACTAATGGTTGTAGGTATGCAAATTAGCAGAAAAGACAGCAACAAGAAGGGTGGCCAAAAAGTGAAATAAGCCATTAGGATATTGCTGCTCTATTTCATTAAAATCCTACAAGCAGCAGTAAGGAATACAGCAAAAATGTTTTTTCTTGCACATAAAAACCACCCTGCTTGCTTTTTTGGGTTGGACACCCAACTATTAGTAACAATTTTTAAAAATTTCCCTTGGAGAAACTATGATCTCTATGACCTGTCAAAGCCTAGATGCTGAACGAGTGGAGATTGAGCAATAGAACGCAATTGACCTGACTGTGTTCTACATTGGGGGTCTTTATTGGCTGTGTCCCTCGTTGATGTCCCTCACCCATACATATGCATGAGCATAAACAGTTGGTAAAAATCCAGTGTGCTACTTCACTAAAGTTTTGACTGCAGAGTCAGAGTTTGGTGTTGTGGAAGCTCAGGCTTGTCCTATTTATTTGGACCTGTTCTAATTGGTGTTGCACACTGATGCAAAGGATCAGACGTCCCCCTCTGATATGGAGGGCAGAAGACTGGATGGAGGGATGTCTGCACTGCTCCTGACCTCGAGTGCTGGGATGCCACCACTATCACCAGTGAGTTTAGGACAGAATGTTTGAGAAACATGGCTGGACCATCTTGAGGGACAGGGTAGAGGGAGACGGGCGACCACTTTTGAGTTAGTTCCTTGCCTGTTCTGGCTGGTGAAGGCCAGCTGGAGACGGTTGGGGCCATTGCTGGCAGGGATTGTCAATGGGTGAAAACAGACATGACGCTAACCACCCTTTAACCACCCTTGGTGGTTATTTACGCATGTTGCAGGGCTGTATTGGTGCCCTATGCATCCCTGAAACATGCATAAATGACCACCAAGGGTGGTTAAAGGATGGTTAGCGTCATGTCTGTTTTCACCCAATGTCTCCAGGGGGATGTTGTTGGACACCCTCAAAATTACAATTGTCTGACCCCTGCTCAAAAAAAAAATCTCTTTACACTGATTCCCTGGCCAGCTATTGCCCTGTCTCGATCTTTTCCTTTTTTGCAGTTTATTGAATGGGTGGCTGCAAGGCTCTGTCTGTTTTCCCCTCTTGTTCAATGTGTATCTTAGACTGCTGGGCAAGATAATACAGAGGCTTGGAGTCAGGTGCCGTCAATATGCTGATGACATCCAGCTCTTAACTCTTTTTCATCTGATCCAGGTCCTGTGGTCTCAGTGGTTAACCAGTGTTTGGCTGCTGTTGAGTACTGGTTGTGGGTGAGCTGATTGAGGCTGAATTCAGACAAGACTGAAGTGATGATAGTTGGCTGGTCCTGTGGCGTGGAGGTGGGGGGATTGGGACTCCAGTCATTGCTGGGTTCCAGCCTCTGCTGGTTACCCAGGTTTGCAGAGTTGGAGTACTCCTGGACCCCTCACTGAATCTGGAACATTGGCGCTGGCCAGGGGTGCTTTTCACCAACTCAGTCAGGTGAGGAGGCTGTGGTCCTTTCTTTCTGATTTGGCCACCATCATCCATGCATAACCTTGAGGCTAGATTACTGCAATTTGCTCTATATGCAGCTGCCCTTGATGACTGATTGGAAGTTACAGCTGGTGCAGAATGCAGTCTCCTGGCTCCTTTGGGGGTGGGTTGCCGTGAGCATGTTACAGCTGTGCTTCAGAGTTTGCACTGGCTACCGATAGCTTTCCATGCACAATTCAAGGTGCTGTTTTTGATCTTTAGAGTCCTAAATAGCCTGGACCCTTGAAAGACTGACTCTCCCACTATGCTCCATTGTGATCCCTGTGGTCAACTGGGAGATCAGTGTTTATGAGGTGAACCAGGTTCATGTCTCTTGCTGCCCTTTCTACTCCCACCTCTGTTTCTGCTACATTTGTGACGCCCCCTTGCTCAATACAGCTGAGCTAGGTTGATTGCCAAAATGGTACTGGCTCGCCCCCTGTTGGAACATGAATTTGGACTGGGTGCTGTGCCCTTAGTTAATTTTAAATCTGTATATTATATTTAGTGTGTGTGTGTGTGTGTATGTGTGTGTGTGTGTGTGTGTGTGTGTATGTGTATATATATATATATATATATATTATGCGTGCATATATAATACAGTAGTTTAAAAAAATTGTTCCACACCAAACCCCCAGTTTGAGAACTCCCATTCTATGCTTTGACTGCCTAGTTCCAAAGAGAGTTTAGTGAAGGATCCAGGGCACCCTTTCATCCTAATACATTTAATAAAAAGATAGCTCTGAAAATTATAAACAAAACCTATGGTGTTTCAACACGAGATTTGTTTTTCTGCCTATTACCTAGTTTGCATTTCCTGATCATTTTCTTGTATGGTGGGTTAACTGGACTACTTGTGTATTCAGTTAAGAGTGGAATAGAGTTATTTTGGGATTGAAAATAGTGATAATTTTAACTATACACATGTCTTCATTGAAATTGAGTGTTCAAAAAGAATAGTGTACGTTTAAGTAAGCAAATAACTAAATTCCTGTGGGGTGTGTGTTTGTGTGTGTGTGTGTGTGTACATACACACACACACACGCAGGAATTTAGTTATTTGCTTACTTAAACGTACACTATTCTTTTTGAACACTCAATTTCAATGAAGACATGTGTATAGTTAAAATTATCACTATTTTCAATCCCAAAATAATTCTATTCCACTCTTAACTGAATACACAAGTAGTCCAATTTTTTCCCCCTAAGCTAGGTATTAACAAACATGTCTCACTTTTTTGTTTTTAAAAACGGTGTCTAATTCACTGCTAGAAATTTTTCATTGCTGTGTGTACTGTTAAAACATGCTAAAAATATAGAATTGCCACATGTTTTCAGTTCCACTCAGCAGCTTGGCAGAGATAGTCCTGTATTGTTTATACAAAGGTGTGTTCAAAGAGAACAATAATAGGATGTTAATTAAAATGTTGGCTAATTTTAAATGGGTAGGGAAACAAAAAACAAAACAATTTTGAGTAATTAGGCTTTTAATAATTCAGCTTTTAAGAATTGTTTTAGATGAAATTTGAATGTAAGACTAACTTAATAAAGTTACCCTTGAGACATGCTAGAGGCAGGCCATCAATATGTTGACTGTATCACAAGCTAATAACATATATGGCATACTTCCTTTTGGTGTTTTTCAGTGCGTGACATGACAACCAGCACAAGACTTAGGGTAATTTCAGACGTTACGAAAACGCCATTCACCACAGTGAACCCCAGTGGATTCCCTGTGGTGGTGGCATTTCCGGGAATGTCTGTTTGTTCCTGGCTAGATGTTCACCACGGTGAACCCCCGGCCGGGATCAAGCTCGACCACGTTTCTCAACCTCCGGCTGGAGGTCGAGAACCGTGGTTAGAGTGGCCCTAATCCGGTACGGCGATGGCGGCGCTGCACGTCTGCTCGCCAGCCCCGTCCCGGAATCAGGCCCCAACTATGGGACAGGGTCGGGCACAATGGCCTCATTGGCTGCTGTGCCTGCCTGTCTCCCCGTGGGCGAGCGGCCGAGGGAGCGTGCGGGGGGGGGGGGCTGAACGGTGGCACATTGTGCTGCGCAGCCCTGCCCCCTCCCCGATTCCCCACAGTGATGGAGCTGGCATGTCTGAAGGACAGCTGACTTCATCACGGACCGGGATCGGAGAGCGATCCTGGTCCGGGGTTCAGCGTGGCGGGCCTCTGGGCCCATCATGTCTAAAATTACCCTTAGACTAGTCATTTGTCTGCCTTGCTGAAAGTGTAGTTGTGAGCTCATTTTACCAAATATGGAACAGCTTGATGTCTCTTAGTGGGGGAATCAACCAGAATCCTATCATCTGTCATTAAAGAAATCCACGGTTAATTAATTGGGTTGTATATGACCATGTTGTATGCCATCTTTATTGAGGACTTGGTGGATCTTTTAAGTGAATTACTCCTGTTCTAAAACTAAAGCAAAGCTGGTCTTGTTTTTCTGCTTTTCGCTATTGACTTGCTTCTGGCAAGTCAGCGGAGGGATTGAAAACTGACATGTGAGGACACTGACGTCTGTCTGTCTCCTGTAGTTGGTTCCGTTACCCATTGTGGCTCCTTACTTCTCCCTCTTGCTATTATTATAAAAGGAGATATCTGCACAAGAAGCAGCTGCGTTATGTAGTGGCCACAAGATAGGGGATGGGAAGATGAAACTTAGTGGGAATGGTGTTGGCTTTCCGATTTCCTTGCCAAGAAAAAACTATAAGAGATTGATAAGAGCAAAGAAATCGGAACATGAAATACAACAGTGGTATAGACTGCAGCTGCCGCAAATTCAGCTAATTCGGCAGATTTTTGGCACATTATCAATGGCAGTATTAGGTAGGTGAATACCGGGGGTGGGGTGGGGTGTGTGTGTGTCCTTCAATCCTGAAGGAGAGCTGAATATCTTATTTTGAGGGATTATTTCAGAACCCAAGAGGGATTATTTCAGAACCCTCGTTCAATGACCCATTGATGATACGCCTGCTTGACTTCTTGTAGAAGAATCGGTTGTCGCTACCCTGATAGATCAACTCAATAGTGGCAAAGCTCCAGGCAAGGATCTAATACCCGCGGAATTTTGGAAGACTTCTAGGGATTGGTGGGTACCCTTTTTGGCAGCCTTTTTTACGTGGGTCAATAAGACGGGCCTGATACCTAAATCATGGACGGAAGCAGTAATGGTCCCCATATATAAGAAAAGCTCTAGAGAATTGCCATCCAATTATTGTCCAGTCAGCTTACTTAGTGTGGTGGGGAAACTGTATTCGAAGCTGCTCCTGACACTGATTGTGTCATGGGCTGCGGAAGTTAAGATCATTCATGCTGAGCAGGCAGGGTTCCAAAAGGGTAGATCCACCATTAATCATGTTTTGGTGTTGACTTACCTGCCAGAGAAATACGTTAACAGGAATAAGAGATTTTTTGCTGCCTTCATAGATTTGAAGGCAGCGTTCGATACGATCAATAGGTTGCTACTTTGGGACACGCTTGAGCGAACCTCTATTGATCGACGGCTGTTGTTCCTAATTCAAGCCCTCCATGTTAATACCTCTTTAGTAGTCAAATACAGTAAGCATGGTCATTTGACCCATCGGATCTTTATGTATTCTGGCGTTCGCCAGGGCTGTTCCTTGGCCCCTTTTCTGTTTAATTTTTTTATCAATGATTTGGTGCCAATAGTATCCCTCTCTTGCTCCCCCCCCCCAAACTGGCATCCCATTTTGTGAGTATCCTTCTTTATGCGGATGACACAGTAATACTCTCACAGACAAGGCAAGGGCTCCAACTACTTGTCAGCTACTTCGCAGACAAGATTGCTCGGATTCAGACCGACTTTGACGCTGGATTGATGGCAGTAGGGGAAGAGCGCGGGGGGACGGAGGTCCAGCTTCATGGGGAGAGTTTCAGGAAGTGACGCCGGCCGATGCGGTGGGTGTCCTGGCGTCTGTGAGGGCCACGTGTTGTGAACTGGATCCGTGCCCGTCCTGGTTAGTGAAAGCTTCCAGGGAGACGTTGGGGACGGTGCTGGCGAGGGTAGTGAACGCGTCCTTTCGGCAGGGGAGGTTGCCGCCCTGCCTTAAAGAGGCTGTGGTGCGCCCCCTGCTGAAGAAACCATCTTTGGACGTGGATGCGCTCGCCAGCTACCGACCTGTCTCTAAC
>QEPC01014699.1:854111-879971 GCA_003113815.1 Sphenodon punctatus | reverse complement strand
ACACACACACACACACCTTTAACATATATAATTTCAAATTCTATATAAAGTGTATATTTTATATTATTTTTATTATACATGTATATAAATATTATATATAAATATTATATACATTTATATATAATTTTAAAGGGGTGGTAGGAGTCTTTGATTCAGCCTTTGCATTACCCCACAGGCGGACATCAGATCAGACTGACCTGGTGACTGACCCTACCCAGGATGACCGACTCTCGTCTTCCTCTGTGGCTATGACCCAACTGTCTGATAAGCAACCCCAACTTTGGGTGTGCTTATTTTTACTTTCAATACTTTATTGTACTGGCCATAAAGCCATGACAATGGAATACAAGGAAAATGACAAATTAAACAAGTATGTACATATAAATACCAATTGGTGGAGGGGACGAGGTGGATGTGGGCAGGGAGTGTGTTCCAGGCATGGGGAGCAGCTAGGGAGAAGGGACGAAGGCGGTTAGGGGAACGGGGGGCGAGAGAGGGGACCGAGGAGGAGCGGAGTTCACGGACTGGAGTATGGAGAGAAATTAGCGCAGAGAGGTAGGGGGGAGCAAGTTTGTGAAGAGCTTTATAGGTGAAGACTAGGAGCTTGTGCAGCATTCGTTCAGGAAAGGGGAGCCAGTGAAGAGAGGAGAGGAGGGGCTGCACGTGGTCGAAGTGATGAACGAGGTGGATGACCCTGGCAGCAGAGTTTTGGACGGAGATAAGGAGAGAAAGGTGAGAGTGGGGGAGGCCAGTGAGAAGGAGGTTACAGTAATTGAGGCGAGAGATGACCAGGGCATGAACCAGAGTTTTGGCAGAGGAGACAGAGAGAAAGGGGCAATGTTATAGAGGGAGAAGTGACAGGATTTGGCAACAGTCAATGTAGGGTTTAAAAGAAAGGGGTAAGTCAAAGTTGAAGCCTAAGCTATGGGCTTGGTTGTCATGGCAACCATGGGACTGTCTTAGGTGATTGATGGCCTGACACACGATGGGAGGGCATACCCTGGACCTGGTATTCTGCACGGGAGATCCGTTGGTGGGGGATGTGATGTCGGAGCCCTTGTCATGGATGGATCATTACCTCAGTTGGGCCAATGTCCTAGTGCATGTCTTCCCCTGGAAAGGTGTGGAGCTGGTTAAGATGGTTCACCCCTGGAGACTTATGGAACCAGAAAGGTTCCGGAATGCTCTTGGGAAATTGCCTTCTGATTTCAATGACTGCTCGCACAGTGACCTTGTGGCTTTGTGGAACACCTTGTTATCCCACGTCATCGAACGGGCGGCTCCCAGGCATCCGCTCCCTATGCATTGGCAGTGCGGGTCCCGACGGTTTATGGAGGACCTGTGCTGGCTGAATCAAGAAGGGCGACGGTTAGAGGGACGGTGGCTTCATACTTGCACTGAAGCTGACAGATTGCAGCATAGAGCTAGTTTAAAAGTTTACACAGTGGCTGTGCAGGCAGCAAAGAAGGGATTCTTTGCTGCTCTCATAGCATCCGTGAAGTCACGTCCAGCTGAGCTTTTCTGGGTGGTGAGGGGGCTGGTCGCCGGTACATCCTCCCTCCGCCTGGAACCGGAATTTTCCGGTGCTTGCTGTGATCAACTTGTTGACTATTTCTCGGATAAAATCGCTCACATCCACTTTGACTTCGACGCTGTGCTTGGAACAGTTGGAGAACCAGAGGTTATGAATGCCCTGTGTGGTCCTGTGTTATACGATCAGTTTCAGTGGGTGTCGCCTGCTGATATGGGGGATGCCCTGAGGGCTGTTTGGACTACCTGTTGTGAACTAGACCTGTGTACCTCCTGGCTGGTCAAGGCCAGCTGGGAGGCGCTGGGGCTGTTGCTGGCGGGGGTGGTCAGTGCCTCCCTTAGGGAGGGCAGAGTGCCAGGGTGTCTGAAGGAGGTTGTGGTACAGCCTCTGCTCAAAAAACAATCACTTGCCTTTGACTCCCTAACCAGCTTACATAGTAATTAAACACTTACATGACATTCTCCTAAGCTTTAGTGTTGCCCCTAACCTGCAAAGGAAGATGATTGGTGCTGAAAGACTAAGGTAAAGTGTGGGTGCATGGAGCTGAAGTTGTAAGCGAGCACAGTATGCGAAACCAAGCAACATCTTTACTGCTTACATGGTGTGCAAGTTAAGGTGGGAGCCTTAACATACGATTTCCAGGTTTGTTAAAGTTTGCTTTGTGTGAATCTGCCTTAACTAGGTTTTTTGAACTGTAGGTTTTTATTTCTCTAATATCTTTTATTTTTACAAAGTAGTTCAGATGATATTTTCTATTAGACCAATTTTCTATTGGTGCAGTTACGCATTCTGACTTTTCACAAGCCTGAGGAAGTGCTCACTATTGCCCTAAAGGTTGCGTATTCTCAGCAAGAGAAGTTGGTTCGGTAAAATACATCATCTGAATGACTCAGGGGTGCAGAGGGGTGGGTGAACCCTGGGGATCAGGGTGGGAGGGATGCACAGTGGGGTGGAAATGGGCAGGTGGGCACTGGGGGTAAGGGTGGAAGAGTAGCACACAGTGGGGTGTGGAGGGGCAGGTGGGCACTGGGGATCAGGGTGGGAGGGAGGCACAGTAGGGTGTAGAGGGGCAGATGGACACTGGAGATCAGAGTGGGAGGGAGGTATAGTGGGGTGGTGGAGTGGCTTCCTTGGGTGGTCCTGGATTCAGACCTGACCCCGGTGCTGTTGCAGCAGTCCTGGCACTGCCTCCACACTCCAGGCTCTTGCATCTGCTCTGATCCCTTGAAGGTTGCTCTCTCTAGCTGCTGCAGCCCTGCGCCCTCCTCACCTCACTACGCTGTCTATGAAGTCTGTTTCTGTGGGTCTCCCAGCTGCATGGGGACCTGGTGCCTTAGGCAGAAGATGGGAGGTGTCTTCCCCCTTTCCTCCAGCCCCGCAGAATGCAGCTTCCCCAACCCAGGGAGCATGTCCCAGAGCACCTTCCCCTCAATTGCCATGCAGTCCCAGAGCGGAGACACAACTCCTTCCAGTGAGGGGGGTGATCTCCGGGAGTGCAATAGTGTCCGGGCGGGGTGGGTGTGTGTGTGTGTGTGTGTGTGTGTCAGGATTTGGAGAAGCAGGTTCCGCCAGCAGCAGGTGAGCAGCCTAGTCAGAGCGGGGAGAGAGACTTCTGCTGCTATCCCCTCCTCCCCTGGCTGGCCCGATGTCGCTGGCAGGGGGAGAGGAGGTTCCAAGGTGGGGAAAAGACCCCAGTGTCTGGGCTGCGTTCGCTGGCGGCTGCAGCCAGTGTCCAATGGGAAGAGTAGTGCTTTCCTTTCCTTCGTATTTCCTCCCTCCTCCCCTGGCCCCAGACACATCAAGTGGGAGCCGTCCCATGCTGCCTGCCAAGACAGGAGGGAAGAGCAGCCCTCCCCCAGCTCCAGCGAGAGAGGCACCCAGCTACCCCACCTCCTGAGAGTGGGAGAGACGGGGACCCAGCCTTCACAGGCAGTCCTGGTGGGTGGCAGGAACCTGGCGGCCCCTTCCCACTCAGAGCACCATGGGGATCAGCCTCCCCCAAGCAGAAGGAAGGAAGGACTCGCTGAACAGGCAAAGCAGGGCAGGAGGGACTGACTAGGCACGGGGCACCCACCGCAGGCCAGACAGGGACTCCGAGCAGCAGCAGTTGTAATGCAAGTTATTAAGTATTAAAACATGATGAGTTTAGGCTCCAGACCCCCTTTCCACAGGAGAGAAACGCTCTGCAGGGACCTGCTATCCCCATGGTCCAATTCCCATGCGCTTGTGTGACTCCTCTCTCTCTCTCATCACGTCTCATCTACTAGTTGAGTCAATTTTCTAGTCAGTCACATGCGCATGCGTGACATCTTGCCGAATACAGCCTACGCGCATGTTTTTTTGTTTTTCTTTAAAAAAAATAATCTTTCACACATCATCAATCACCAAATGTTGGACCACTGCACATACCCTAATATTGAATATCTGTCCTATGCGACCATCTGTGTCAGTAAGTGCATGATCAAAGAGAGAACCCTGTCAACATCGGATTGCAAGTCAGAGGAGATTGCCCCGGGGTGGCCCATTGAACTCAATGGGCCTCTCAATGGAGAATATTAGCTCCGCCTTAACTAGGCTCCATAATGGGTATTGTTTAAATGCTGTTTCTCCTCTGTATAGAAGTATATGTAGCTAAAGGAAGAGGCCAAGGCTTTAATTTTCTTTTAACTGGAAATACGTAGTTGTTAATATACTTTTCTCCACCTTGTACTTTTGGAATCTGGGCCTTAGTCGGTGTACATAAACTGAGTTTTGTCATTAACTTCTACAGATCACAAGATATGGAATTGAACAGCTTTGTAGGCTCTGCATTTGGTTGGTTTTTTTCTAGAGCTTTTGTGATAGCATCCACATATAGAGTTGGAAGGGACATCAAGAATTGTTGGATCCAATTTCTGGCTTGGATGCAGGATTACTACAGCTACAACATCCCTGACAGGTCCAGCCGCCTCTTCTCCAATGTAGAACCTATTACGTACCTAAACAACTTGTTCCACTGCTTCACAGCTCTTACTGTTAATAAGATGTTTTCTTCCTGATATCTAACCAAAATCTACTTTCCTGTGACTTGAGCCCTTTAGTTCTAGTTCTTCTCTCTGAAGCCATGAAAAACCGTTCCTTGCCATCTTCTTGGTGGGAGACCTATAGATATTTGAAGACTGCTGTCTCTCCTTAATCTTAGCTTTACTAAGCTAAACAAAACCAGTTCCTTCAACTATTAAGAACATAAGTGCCATACTGGGTCAGACCATGGTCCATCGAACCCAGCAGCTCTCTCCGTCAGTGGCCAATTTTGGTTGCTTAAAGAAGTACCCAACAGGTCACTATAGGGCAGTCCGTTCCCTGCTGTTCACTCCCAGCTCCTGACAGTAAGAGGTTACATTCCCCAAGCCTACTTGGCTAATAGACCTATCCTCCAGAAGACTTGCTTTCCTCATAAAATTTGCTTTCCAGACCTTTTGTTATCTTTGTTGCCATCCTTTGAACCTGCTCTAATTTATTGATGTCCTTCTTAAAATGGGGCACCCAAAACTGGACACAGTACCCCAGGTGAGGTCTGACCAGTGGCTGAATAGATGGAATTATTATTTCCGCTGACTTGGAGACAACGCTTTTGTTAATGTAATCTAAAATTCATTAGCTTTTTTTGCAGCCACATTGTGTTGCTGACTCCTGTTCAGTTTGTGATCAACCACAGTTTCTAGATCCTTTTCACATGTGCTGCTGCCAAGCCAGGTATCCCCCATCTTATATTTTTGCTTTTTGTCTGCCTTGTCCAAAATGCAGAATTTCACATTTATCTTTTTGGAAACGTTGCAAGACCTGGCTGTTCTTCCAGGTGTTTGGTGGGGGAGAGGGGTGATGGGTAGGGGTAGGGGGGTTGTTTTTCTCTGCTTCCTCCTTTTATGATTGTTTTAATTTTTTTTATTGTTGTAAGTCGCCCCGAGCTGCCTGTTGAACTCAGCTGAAATCTGGCACAGAGATTTATTTATTTATTTTACAAACTTTTTTTTAAAATGCTAATTGTATGTTCCAAGGTGTTAGCTACCCCTCCAAGTTTTGTGTCTTCTGCAAGCTTGGTAAGTATCCCCCCCCCCCCCCCCCCTTCATCAAAGTTGTTAATAAAGATGTTTAATAGCACTGGACCCAAGGCAGAGTCCTGTGAGACTCCACTTGATGATTGACAGCCATCCACAAGCAGGAGGTTGGTCCCCTCCAACTTTTAAGGTTCCATGATTCCTCCATCTAGCTTGATTGTAAACCATTGATGATCACCCTTTGTGTACGATACTTTATTCGGCCGCGATGCCACCTTGTTGCAGGGTCTTCCAGTTCAAGCTTGACAGACTTATTAATGAAGACCTTGTGTGAAAGTTTGTCAAATGCTTTGAAATCAAGATAGATCATGTCCGCAGCATTCCCCTCATCCACTAAACAGGTTACTCTATCAAAGAAGGAGACAAGCTTAGTCTGGCAGACTTGTTTCTGACAAATCCGTGCTGGCTACGACCAGTCACTGAATATTCAGGAAGGCGCTTTCAGATTGACTGTTTTTTTTTCTTATCTTCCCAGGTATTGAAATTAGGCTTGACTGGTCTATAATTTTCTGGTTCCCCCCAACGCTTTTTTTTAAAAAAAGATAGAGACAACATTTGCCCATCTCCAGTCTTTTTGCATGTCACATATATGTATGTTGAGTTCTGTAATGGGATTGTGAAAATTCTTATAGAACATCAAATAACATAACATAAAAAGCAATATTGATTTGACATCCTAAACTTATGCTAGCATTGACTGATAAATAATACATAGCTTACATTGACTTAAAAGATAGTCATTCTTTCAAAGGTAATCTAGTTTAGGGCTTATGCCAGTGGTGCTTGACTTAAATTATTGGTTGGGTCACAATTCAGGACTGCACAGCCATCCTGACCCAGAAATGTCTCCCTTTCCCTTGTCCTAATCACTTGTGCTGCATATGTGTAGGAAGGCTCAAGCAATGCATGAAATGAAAAGCAAAAAGAGCATAGTTTATTGTTAGCTGCCTCGAGCTGCTGGGAGCAGATGAGGGGGGATATAAATATTTTAATAAATACGCCTTTTGTCATGAAAAAATAAATGCTGGATCCTTTTAAACATGAACAAATGTTCGTTATCTTTATTGAGAAGTGAATGCTCAATTCCATCATATACTATGAAATAGATGGGCTACTAATGGCTTTCCCTTGCAAATAGCAAAACATGTTATCACCAAACATTAACAGTTTTTCCTTGTCAACACCATACCGCAGTTTTAGGACATAGTGCACTCCTTCTCCTTAACACCCTTTTAGAGATTTCTGCTGTAGTGATGTTTCCTAAGATGTTTTGGATGTGTTCATCTGTTAATGCGGTTCTCAATCTACATTTGTTCAGGTTCATCAGTGAAAATGCTTGCTGTCAAAAAGAAGTCTTGTATCAAGTTAGGATACTTTATCCAAAATCTGGTAGAATCATGGTGATGGAGACTCAGTTCTTCAAAACTTGTGATATCCAACGTTCAAGTAATTCTAGTAGTAGATGTAGCTCAGTGTCTTCAGGTGACACTGAGAGAGGAGTTGTAAACAGCTGATAGTGTTGCTTGTCTTTTATTTTAAACTAAGCAAACCTATCAGACTCCAACTTCAGATTCACTAAATGAGCCTCATATGCTGTCTTCTGTGCCTTGCATGCTGTTTCATTTGCAGGAAGTATTTCTGTATGTGAGGAGAAGTATGACAGATCTTTTGCCAGCTGACTCTTGAATAGCACGAGTTTTCCTTGAAATGCCTGGTCAGCATTGTTGAGGTCAGAAATTCTGACTTCCCTTGTAATTGACTGTTGAGGTGGATCAAGTGTCTGTCATTGATTGTGTGACCTTTGCCTTTCTCACAGAAACCTTTAACATCAAGCTTGGGCTTCTCTTCCCTGACTGCTTAAAAATTTGACTTCTCAGAGCTACGGTACATTGAAGCGTGTTGGCTGTTGGATGTCTGTGTGATAAAGGATGCCACCATGTGATAAAGGACGCCACCATACTTTGCTTTCACCTGGCACATAAAGTTTTGAAACAGTTGCTGATTTTAAACCACGTGAATAAAGTGAGATCACTTCTGACAGAACTGGCACGACTGCTCAAATTTTAGTACTTTAGTGCCTGCTGAAGAATTACACATTGATACTGTATGCTTTTGTGTTGATCTGATTTGCATCCTTCTGTTCTAATAAGGCAGCCACTCCTTTTTTTCTTTCTAGCCATGTCAGTGACGCCATTGGTATAAATGTCCATGGCAGCTTAAAGTTTTCAAGTACTGCATAGATTTGCACATTTCCTCTTCTGTGATTCATCCATGCATTAACCATTGTTCTGCAAGTTTGAGTCACCTTAAAATTGGAGGATGCTATCCATGAACATCAACATATGAGAGTAGTCCTGAGAGACAATGAATAGTATGTGAAATCAGAATGCTGCTTCTCTAGCTGCTCACCAATTTCCTCAGCAATGTGTATTCAGCATGTCACACAGTTGATCTTAAAAGGTTCACATTTGCAAAAGCTGCTTTCTTTCCATGACATGCTTCTTTCACAATACTTAAGCACCTAGAAAAACATAGGGTGCAGCCATGCCTGCCCCTCCCTGGGGTAAAGCTGTCCAGGACGGAGGAAGCCTGTGTGGCCAGGCGCACTTGTCTGGCCATGCTTAGGGCAACCCTGTGAGCGACGGGTGCTAGCACCTTTCACTTGCAGCCACGTCACAGCTGGGGCAGGAGTGCAGAGTCCTTGGGCTACTGGAATAAGGGGGAGCCCAGAGGAGCCGCGTGTGCACTCCTCTCCCCACCCTGACAAACAGCTGATTGGGGGAGGGGGATCCAAAGGAACAGGTGCAGGTGCTCCTCTTGACCCCTTTTCCCCATATCAGCTGTTTGCCGGGGTGGGGAGAGGGACGCGTGCACAGCTCCTCTGGGGTCTCTCCCCATCAACTGTGAAGTTGATGGGGGGGAGGGGAGCCTGCCCTCTTCCGAAGCTTCCCGAATTGTAAAATAGAAAACAGAGTACTTTGTCAAGCCCTATTGTGTTCTCTACTGTATAGAGCTCCAGGTAAAACTTAAAGAGAAAAGTGATACTTAACCTTAAGCACAAGGTATTGCTCACAATATTTATAATGGCATCTTAAATATTTTAATTAAGTGTAAACTTTTTATATTAACTTTGGCAAGATCTAATACAGTTGTTTTCATGCCTCTGCTAGAATGCAACACAGCTGTTTGTGATGTCATTGGTTATTTAAATGGAACAAAGTAGGAAAGGAAGGGAACAAAAACGCAGTTTTAAAGAAAAAAGCTGATAGTGTCTTTAGTAAGCAAATTATTTTTGTCTGTTTTGATTACATATATAAATAACAAGTAAAGTCTGATTGCTACAAAAGAAATTACATCTGGAAAATTTAACTGGGTAAGTACTTGGAAGTTTTTGTAAATTCTCATTTCATTATTCAGGAGAATGCAAGAATAACCAGCATATTCTTCACTGTGTTCTTGGAAACATCACTACCTAACTTATCGTCAAACACAGTAGCATAACTTCTATTGGAGAGTTTATTTTCCTTGGGGACTTTAATTTTGTAGACTACAGAGCTATAGGTTAATTTTGGTGCCTTTTACAATTGATGTGGTAGATTATCCAATTAGTTTTGTTTTTGAGGTGTTGGAGCTCCTTGCCTCCAAGTATGTTTTTGTTTGAAACATTTTTAAATAATTAAGTTTTTTAGTCCAATGAAGAGGCTTTTTGAGGTTGTATATGAAGGAAATTAATATAAATATGCTGATACTGGACTATGAAGGGCACTTATTGTATATTCCATAATCAAAAAACCTCCAGTTTACAAGAAGAGTTAAGGCTCTTGCAAATTCAATCATGCACTAAAAAGCATGGAAATCACAAGACTCTTGTCTTAAATTCCATTCCATTTGAGCAGTAAAGACATTGTACGGTCTCGCATATTGTGCTCACTTACAACTTAGGCTCCATGGACCCACACTTTGCCTTTGTCTTTCATCCCCAATCCACTTCCTCTTTGCAGGTTGGGGGCAACACTTAAACTGGGGACAGGAGCTAGCCCCACACCACCTTCTTCCCTCTGTCCTTTTATTTCAGTTGGAGAGAATGGGACAGCTGACTAATGGCGCAGAACCCTCCCTCTTATCCACTAGTCTCCACTGCCCTCCCAGAGCACACTGAAGGGGTGGGAGCCAGAACTCCTAAGTTCTCTCTTTCTTAAAGAGGAAACGGAGGGGGTGAGGGGACAGCTCACGCCCTCCTGTCCCCAGTTTCAGTGTGCCCCCAGCCTGCAAAGAGTAAGAGAATTCGGACTGAAAGACAAAGGCAAAGTGTGGGTGATTGGAGCCTAAGTTGTAAGTGAGCACAATATGCGAGACTGTACAATGTCTTTACTGCTAACATGGTACAGAAGTTAAGGCAGGAATCTTAACTTCCAATTTCCATGCTTTTTAGTGCATGATTAAATTTGCAAGAGCCTTAACTCTTCTTGTAAACCCGAGGTCTTTTGATTATGGAATATCCAAGTTTTTTGTTAAATACAATGCAATGGAGAAAATTTGTCCTGCTGGCGCAGTAGAATGCTAAACAGCATAACCACTATGGGAGCAGGGTTTAAGGGAGACCAAGGTGGAAGAACTGCTCCCTTCAGTTTAGAAGGTTGATACTTCCTTGAAACAGCAAGCAAGGCGAAGCTGGATTTTTACTGGTAGCTGCTTGCTTTACTAAGAATACAACAACTTTGGTTTGGTTTAAGCATTCCAAACTTCCAAAAACTGCTCTCTATGATCTCTCTAGCTCATGGCTTGTACAGGAGTCTTCCACTGTACTCCCCACTGTCAGAGCTCTTTTCCTTGTGCAGCACTAGCCATTCTGCTTTCTCTAAGGACCTCCCCCTGTACAAGACCCCCTGGCTAGTTCACTCATCATACAGGGCTCCTTGACTCTGCTGTGCCCATGTGCAGGACTCTCCACCTGCCATAATGCTGCCCATCCTGCAGGTCTCCCCCTGTACAAAGCTCCCTCACTCAGTTCTTCTCAGTCTAGGGCTCTCCCCTGGCATAATTATGGCCATTATTCTACAGCTCTCTGCCTCTACATGACTCGCCCACTTTATTCCCCCTTGGGGCAAGGCCTTAGGCTCCTGAGGGGGGAGGATCAAGGATGTTGGGCTGCAACAATATAGGAGGGAAGTAGGGGAAGGAAAAGCAGCCCCATATTATAAGTACTTGCCGGCAGTGGTAGAAAGGCCTGCTTATTTGAAATATTTGCAGATATCCAAATTAAGGTTTGCATTCACCGCCTTGAGGTGTCAAATAATGGAAACGGAAGTGCTTCTTGGGAGATATACGAGATGTTAATACTCGGACTGTCTTTGTTCGTGTGGAATGTTAGTTGTTGAGAATCTTCCCCATTATGTGTTGTTCTGTTCCTACTATAAAGAGGCTAGGGAAACAATGTGGGCCTCAATTGGGAATCTTCAAGGAAGGACACCAATACAGAAACTGAACTTCCTTTTGATACCATCCCTGAAATTACAAGGCTGTAGCCATCTTTGGTATAGGGCCAAAAACCAATGGGCTAGGAAGTTACGGAGGTGAGTAAAGGAGATGAATTTTATTGTATCCTGTTAATTATATCTTGTTTTAAGAAGATTTAGGGCAGTGGTACTTATTTCTTCTTTGGCTCAATTGGTTTTGGTGTTCTTTGGACCATGTATTGGAAAACCTGGGAGGGTAGGTGAAATGGGAGAAATGAGAAAGGAAAAAAGAAAGAAGGAGAAAGACACAGATATTTGAAACAGCTGTATAGTTTTATGTAAATTGTGAATGTTTTCTATGTGTGGTTTTGTGGTTTTTGTTGTATAACTTTTTTGTCAAGGCTGTAAGGCCAATACAACAATAAATGTTGTTATTATTCCCCCTTGGACAGGGCTCCCTTTCTTGCACAACGCTGCCCACTCTGCAGACCTCCCCCATACTGGGTTCCATATTCTGTATCCCCGATAAAGCTGCTCCCTGTAAAGTGCTCCCCCTGTGCATGGCTTCCAATGTGGAAGCTATATCTGCCCCTATTCTCTCCCCTTAATGCCCCCCGCTTTGTGTATGCTCTCTCCCTCTCGGCTCACCCATAGGATTTCCCTCCCTTGGCTGAGGCTTGCTCTTAAAGTCCTCCCAAGAGGACTACACCTTAAGGCTGTAGTGGAAACTCGCAGCGGTAACTATTTCCTCTGGAAACAGTGTTTCCGCAATTAGTGGTATGGCCCATATTTTTGGAGGGGGAAGGGCTGTTACTGAAATCCATGCACTCTGTGGTTCTGGGTGGGTTTAGGGGGCAAGATCAGCCACTCCAAACATCATTGTGGGATTAGCTAGCTCTGTTGCTTAGTCATCTCGGCATCCTTGACCCCCAAGCTGAGGCGCCTGCTGTGTGGGATCAGATCAGAATTACCTTCAGCTTTCTCCCTTCCACAGGCTTTGCTCTCCTCCTCTCCCCACCAGATCAGCTCTAAACATGGCTGACCAGTCACTCTCACTGCTCCCTGGAAGGTGCAGTTTCCTCTGCACCTCCCAGGGCTGATAGGCTCTGGCAAGTAGTGCCTGCTGGGAATTGTAGTGCCCAGTATTCAAGATGGTTTGCTTTTAAACAGTCTGCATTACACACAGAATGTTCCCAAGCACTCCACACTCAGGATGGTTTTCATAGGCTAACATTGAATTTTCAAGATGTCATAACTTAAAAACTACTAACCGGATTTACAAAAAGTAAACCAAAGGCACACCCCACCAGCCTCCTTGAATTTTCTAAAAGGCTTACACCTCCTCCCAACCAACACGAAACCCCTTTACCCTGTCAAGATCGAGATGGTCTAACTTTTGAAAAAAACGGCTTTCAAAGTGCAGTTTTCAGACTGCAATATCGCCGCTGTTATCCAACTGATTCGGCTGAATGCCGGAGAGAATGGACCGCTTACCACAGTGATCAGTCACAACAACTTTCACGATCCTAACTTTAATCATGCCAATTTTATAGCAAATAGGATGTTGGGGCTTTATAATAGAGGGTGTAACACACTTTAACTATTAGAGCGCTCCTGCACTCTAATACTACAGTTTAGTAAGCCTGTTTTTGTCTTTTCCTTGTTCTGAGAAACATGGCCAGTTAAATTGATGTTAACGCAACAATGAGTTGTAAATTTTCAACAAGAGTACAAATTACAGTTTATTATATAGTATTTGCAATCTTTGAACTGTCCTCTTGAGAAACATTTAAATATGTAAAAAGCGTCATATGTTTTATCTTAGATATTCTCATAGGCAACTTGCTTCTTTTGAAACTTACTTTGAATATCTTCCTGATCTTTTATATGTTGCCACTGCTGGTCCATTGTAGAAAAAGCCTAATCTAATATTTGCTAAGGGAAACAGCAGTATTTAGCTAAAAACTATAAATTTGAGTTGGTTGCCCATTAAAGATATTGCCAACTGTTTAAAAAAATAATAAGAGTCAGTTTGTGTAATCTGGGAGACAAGGCAAAGATCATGGCTTTTATTTTAACATAATAAACTAATTGGAGAACAATCATTGCTTTAGTTTACTAAAGTCAAACTTCAGGGTCATAAATGGAGTGAGACCATGGCCGCTTTCTCACATTGCCTTGGTGGGGTTGGGGGAGAAACTTCCGTGAGGGCAATAATGGCTCCATTCCCATGGGAATTGGCACATGAAGGAATGCTCTAGTCTGCTTTTCTCCTGTGAAAATGGTTGTGCATGACTGGGTCCCCCAATGTAGCTCTTACAATCGCAGGTGTTCTTGCGGGAGAAAAGTGGAATATTGTGTTTTTATGTGCACTAATTCCCATGAGAACAGAACCATAATTGCCCTCACAAAAGTTTCCCCCTCCCTTCAGGGTAATGTGAGAAAGTGGCCTATGTGCTATGCACAATACAAAGAAATCATTTCTGTGGAGAAGCAAGAAATATGTGAGGGTGGGGATATGGGGAATTGAGTAAGACTTATTCACAGGTATGTCAGCAGTGGTAGAAAGGTGACAGTAGTTTCCATAATGGAGTCTTGTAGACTGGCCAAATGGAGATAGTAAAAATCTTACTGTAAGGGTTACTGGTATTGAAAGGTTTGATATGGCTCTGTATTTCAGATTTCCATTTTCTCATGGTGTAGTTTCTATTCTATCCTATCCGAGTTGACGCTATATAGGCTTCTTTTTATGCTTTAAATGTTTAGAACATTTAGGTTTTCAGAATATTGATATTTAACCTTCTTTGCTCCTACGTATTTGAACATAGAGAATATATTATAAAACATTGAGTAGAATTCTTCACATGTTGCTGTAATAGGTACTTTGTTGCCTAGTGTATTTTAAGGCTAATTTTCCAGTTTCCTAAAATACTTAAGAATTTTACCAAAACATGCTCAAAATTCTTCCGTTATGGAAAATGCACAATGTTCATAACAGTAGAAGGCAGCAATAAGTGTTTTTTACAGAGAAAATATTCTTTAACCATTTCTGTAGAAGAAGGCAATGATGCTTCATTTGGATCCATGTAGGTTTTGTTTTTTATTTATTTTACTTAATTTCTATGCTGGCTCAGGGCGGCTCACAATCCATAAACAAAAACCAATTTTAAAACATTAACATTCAACAATAAAAACACCCTTCAAACCTCCATCCTCCCCCATAACCCCACCCAAAACATCAAACAAACCCCACCTATCCCTGCCTGCCAAATGCTTTCAAAAATAAAAAAGTTGTGCACTGCCTGCAGAAGATAGCCAGGCCTGGGCTGAAGTGAATCTCCAGGGGAAGGAAGTTCCACAACATGGGGGCAGCAACTGAGAATGCTTTCTCATGCACTCCCGAACAAGGGTAACAGACGGAACACCGACTGTAGGGGCTGCAAAGGGACATGGTTGACCCAGTACTCACGTTGCTGCTTGCTAATTGCAGGACTGGAACCTCATACTGCATTTTTATCAATTCTTTTTCTTGACATTCCAGTTCACAGAGTTGGAGACAAAGTAATTCGAATGATATCTTTTATTGGACCCAACTCACAAGGTCCTTCCTCAGACAAGTAGGAGTCAGAACTGAAGATTTGAGCAAAGTACAGTGTCTATATATCGTGTAACAGAAGAGGTGGTGGGGGCAGAGAAGGGATTGGGAAGGGGTGTGATTTATTAGAGACACATGAGTGAGAGGTAAAACAAAGTGGATGATAAATGGACCCTAGTAACAAAGTGAGAACAGGGGAAGATAAGCAATACAAAGGGGAGGAGTGCGAAGGAAGGGTGGGGGGCGTTAGAAGATACAGGAAAGTAGTGAGTGGATAAGCACTAGAAATAAGGTGCGAGTATTTATTACAGATATTTATATCCCGCACCCTCCTGCACACTGGCAGCTCAGGGTGGCGTAGAGCTGAAGATAAGCAAAGCACAGTGCAGATGTAATTATTATTATTTAATTTTTTTATTTTATTTAAAACTTATATCTTGCCCCTCCTGCCCAAAGGCAGCTCGGGGCAGCGAACAACACAAAAAATTTAACAATAAAACATTTTAAAATAAATCAACACATTTTAAAACAAATCATAAAAACTCACCCTCCCTCCCAAACCCTACACCCCCACCCTACCCGTACCCTCTCGCCAAAAGCCTGGCGGAACAGGCAGGTCTTACACAAATGTCGAAATGACAGGAGGGTGGGGTCCAACCGAGCCTCCTCCGGGAGTGAATTCCACAGCACAGGGGCAGCCACCGAAAAAGATCTCCCGTCTCGCCCGGGGAACCTCCAAAAAGGCCCTCACGGACGATCTCAGGGGTCGCAGGGCACATGGGAAGTGAGGCGATCCATCACCTTGAACCTAGCCCGGTGCTATATAGGCAGCCAGTGCAGAGCCCGGAGCACAGGTGTCATGTGCTCCCTGTGGCCTGCCCCAGTAAGGAGACGGGCCGCGGCATTCTGCACCAGCTGCAGCCTCTGGACGAGCTTCTTGGGCAGCCCCACGTAGAGCGTGTTGCAGTAATCCAGCCTCGAGGTGATGAAGGCATGGATGACAGTGGCGAGTCAGAGTCTGAGAGATACGGTCGAAGCCGCCGGACAAGAAGCAACTGCCGAAACACACTCCCCGCCACAGCCGCAACCTGAGATTCCAGACTGAGCCGCGAATCCAGGAGCACACCCAGACTCTGTACCTGCGAGACCATGGGAGGGCGAACCCCCACCACAAGAGGAGATTAAACCACTCCCAGGCCCTCACCCACCAACATCAGCTCCGTCTTGTCAGGATTCATTTGCAGATGGCTCAACCTCATCCAAGCCCCCACAGCCGACAGGCACTGGGAAAATAAAGAGACTGCATGGCCTGGATTGATGGAAAAAGAGAGGTAGAGCTGAGTGTCATCAGCATACTGATGACACTGCATGCCCAGAAACCCTCTCACAATCTCCCCTAACGGCTGCATATAGATGTTAAACAAGAGGGGGGACAGAACAGCACGTGAGGTCCTAGGGGGAAGATGTACACTCCCCCAAGACGACCCGGTGAGTTCTTCTGGCCAGGAATGAACAAAACCAGTGCAAGACCGTCCTGCCAATCCCGGCACGGTCCCGCAGGCAAGTCACCAACACCTCATGATTGACTATGTTGAACACAGCCAAAAGGTCTAGCAGGACCAGTAAGGTCTGATGACCCTGGTCCAACGCCAGATGGAGATCGTCAACCAAGGCCACCAATGCAGTCTCCGTACCATATCCAGGCCAAAACCCGGACTGAGAGGGGTCAAGGAAACCGGTGCTGTCAAGGTGTTCTTGGAGCTGCTGTGCCACAGCCCGTTCAATATCCTTCCCTAAAAAGGGAAGGTTAGAGACCGGCCGATAACTGGCAGGAGCATCAGCGTCAAGAGATGGTTTCTTGAGCGGGGGCCTAACCACAGCCTCATTCAGGCACCCTGCCCTCCCGAAGGGAAGCACTAACCACCCCGGCCAGCAACGGCTGTAACATCTCCTGGCTGGCTTTCACCAGCCAGGACAGGCAAGCATCTTGTTCACAAGTAGTGGCATGAACAGATCCCAACAAGAACTCCACATCAGCAGGCGATACCATCTGAAACCGATCCCACAAAACAGGACAGGATGGGGCATTCATAGCCCCAAGATGATCTTCTGCAATAACTGCGGAACCGAAATCGTGGTGGATGCGAGCGATCTTATTTACAAAGTACTCGATAAACCAGTCACAATGTTCACTGGAGTGCTCCAGGTCCAGGCGGAGACAGGCAGGACTGACCAAACCTTTCACCATCCAGAAAAGCTCCGCTGGATGTGACTTTGCAAATGCTGTATAAGCATTTATGTAGCGCCAGCAATGTACCTGGCGCTTTACAGAGAATAAAATAAACATGGTCCCTGCCTGAGGGCTTACAATCTAAAGATGGGGGAGGGAAGACAGGGTTGGGGGAACAGAGGGAGAGACAAGGGATGCAACATTCATGAGGATGTGAGAACTCAGGTACACGTTCTTGGCTTTGTCACAGTAAATTAGGAGTTGGCAGATAACAGGTGGGGGATAATACTGGGTGGGGATGATTAGCAGGGGTTAGGAAGGGTGGAACGGAAGAGTTGGGTGTTGAGGAGGGACTTGAAGGAGTGGAGGGTGGGGGCAAGGTGGACAAGGGCAGGGAGGGAGTTCCAGGCATGCAGGGCAGCGATGAAGAAGGGACAAAGGCGGCTGGGAGAGCAGGGGAGGCGCTGGGAGAGCAGGGGAGGTGTTGGAGGGTGAGGGAAGGGATGGAAGAGGTGCGGAGTGCTCAAACGGGTTTGGAGGGAGATCAGGGTAGAGAGGTAGTGGGGAGCAAGGTTGTGAAGGACTTTGTAGGTGAAGATGATGAGCTTGTGCAGAATGTGCTCAGGAAGAGGGAGCCAGTGGAGGGAGGAGAGGCTGCACATGGTCAAAGCTACTGGCAAGGTAGATGATCCTGGCAGCAGCGTTTTGAACAGAGATGAGGGAAGAAAGGTGAGAGCAGGGAAGGCCAGTGAGGAGGATGTTACAATAGTCGAGGTGTGAGATGACTAAGGCGTGGATGAGAGTTTTGTCAGAGGAGACAGACAGAAAAGGGTGGATCTTAGCAATGTTGTGGCGGGAGAAGCAGCAGGATTTGGCC
Source organism: Sphenodon punctatus (assembly GCA_003113815.1). NCBI lineage: Eukaryota > Metazoa > Chordata > Lepidosauria > Sphenodontia > Sphenodontidae > Sphenodon > Sphenodon punctatus. The sequence continues at coordinate 862,185 of QEPC01014699.1, read as the reverse complement.
ATGGAGTCAATGTAGGGTTTGAAGGTGAGGTGCGAGTTGAAGATGAAGCCCAAGCTACGGGCTTGGGGACAGGGAGGATGGAGACCCCATCTATGGCAATTGACAAGGAAGAGGGAGAGGAAGGATTTGGAGGGAAGATAAGGAGTTCAGTTTTTGCCATATTCAGTTTGAGTTGGCGTTGAGACATCCAGGCGGAGATATCGGAGAGACAGTTGGTGAGATGAGCTTGAACAGAGGGGGAGAGGGAAGGAGTGGAGAGAGAGAGTTGAGTGTTGTCAGTGTATAGGTGGTATTGGAAACTGTGGGAGGCAATGAGTTTGCCCAGGGATTGGGTGTAGATAGAGAAGAGAAGGCCAAGGACAGAGCCTTGGCGAACCCCGACTGAGAGGGGCGGGGAGGAGGAGGGGGAGGAGTTAGGAAGAGATACATTGAAGGAGTGGTCAGAAAGATAGGAGGGGAACCAGTCGAGGACAGAGTCCCGGAATCCCAGGGAATGAAGCAGGAGCGAGTGGTCAACAGTGTTGAAGGCAGCAGAGAGATCAAGGAGGACAAGAATAGAGTAAAGGCGGTTGGATTTAGCCACAAGAAGATTGTTGGTGATCTTAGCCAAAGCGGTTTCAGTGGAGTGAAGGGGGCGGAAGCCAGATTGGAGGGGGTCAAAGGAGGAGTTGGCAGAGAGGAGGTTGAGGCAACGGGAGTAGACAAACCTGTTCAAGGAGCTTGGAAGCAAAAGGGAGGAGTGAGACAGGACGGTCATTAGAGGGTTCAGAGGAATCCAGAGTGGACTTTTTGAGGATGGGGGAGATGGTGGCATGTTTAAAGGCAGAGGGGTAGGCAGGGGAAAAGGTGAGAGACTGGAGAGGGGTGTGATGCAAAGGGAAGGGGGAATACAAGAGAAGGTTACAAAAATAGATACAGGTATGGATTTAAAATACAGTAATAGCTAGCACAGAAAGAAAATGGTACACCTCAGTAATGGACTATGTTAACAGTAGATTAAAGATAAATATCCAGTAGACTGTCAGATGTTTACAGACTTTTGTAGTGGCTAGAGAAGTTTAGGTCTTTGTTATGTCCATGGTTTTTGGTATGAAATAAATTTGAGTTTAAGTATCCTGGCCCATCTTCTGAGGGTATTGTGCCGGTTTCCTTTGAAAATAAGAACTGAGAAATCGGAGATAGAGTGGTCGTGATGGGAAACGTGACTGTCCGCTAGAGTCTGTGATTTCGTTAGCAATTGTACGTGTGTTCAAATTCATATGTAGGTGCAGTGATTGCTGGGTTTCACCAAGGTATTTTCCATGCCAACATTTGGTGGACTGAATGAAGTACACTACACTGTGGGATTTACAGGTGAATTTTCCTTGTATTTGGAATAGTTTTCTGTGGGTGGTGTTGATAGTGGCAATGTGTTGGCAAGTTTTGCGTCTGCTGTTCTGGCAGGGTCTTGTTCCTGTTAATGCTGGGGTGTTCTGGGTGGTGGGAAGTTTGCTTCAGATGATGAGTTGTGAGATGTTCAGGGGTGGTTTGAAAGCCAGAAAAGGTGGTTGTGAGTTGCTGGATCAGAGTGGGTAGGTATGGTGGTCTGTCGGTTTCTTGAATATTGCTGTCTGTAGGTTGCTGTTGTGCATGTTGACAGTGGTGTCCAGGAAGTTGCTACTGGTGTGAGAATATTCCAAGGTTAGTGTAATAGAGAGGTGGTGGTGGAGTGGAGTGGATTTCTAGGAGCGAGTCCAGATTGTCTATGCAGATCATTAAGATATCATCTCTATCTGAGGTATAGGAATGGTTTAGTGAGGCATTTCCCCAGGTATTCTTCTTTTAGGTGGCCCGTAAAAAGATTGACATATTGGAGAGCCATTTTTGTGCCCACAGCTGTCCCTATGGCTTGTAGATAGTGGGTATTTTCAGATGTGATGGGTTCCGCCATGTCCATGGACTGCTCCGGTCGCTGAACTAAACGTTACGGAGGCTGGGCCGGGGCAGGGAGATGCATGTTCCCGTGTCCGCACGTCCCTGTTCCCATGGTACATGGAGCGGCCTGCCCACCTCCCTAAGGGACAGCCTTGACAGCCCAAAAGTGCTACCACTCTGGACCGGGGTAAGTACAGTGGGCCCGCAGGCATCCCTTACCCAGTCGGTGGTGGCGCTTAGCCTGGACTGTGAGTTGGGGATGGTCCCAATTCACAGCTTGGGCTAACGCCACCACTGACTGAGTAATGGCCCGGACTGACATCTGGAGGGTGCCTTTAGGCATTACGGTGGCACCCGGTTTAATCTGCTTTTGCGCAGATTAAATCTTACCACCATTATGTCTGAAAACACGCGTTGAATGTGAAGTTGTGTGTAAGGATGAAATGGGTGAGCTTTGCAATGTGCTTGGGGTGGATATCTGAGACTTCTCTTTCGCCCTGTAGGTATTTCAGGCAGTCTGCAATGCTATCTGTGTGGGGAACGTTGGTGTATAGTGAGGTGATGTCCATAGTAGCAAGGATTGTGTTGTGTGGAAGGCTTCCTACGTTGTGAAGTTTGCAGAGGAAGTTGGCGGTGTCTTGGATGAAGCTTGGTCTTTGTTTGGCAAGTGGTTTGAGAAAGCTTTCTATGAGTCTTGATATATCCTCAGTGAGTGTTCTAAGACCAGATATGATAGGTCTGCCCAGGTTCCCCTGATTGTATATATTGGGTAGCATCTAGAAAGTTCCTGGGGTGGGATTATTGATGATGAGATTAGATATTTTCTCCTGGATTTCTGTATCTATTTCTGTAAACTTCTTTTGCATTCTGGCTCCTGGTGAGGTTGGGCCCCCGGGAGCACATTACACCAGTGCTCCGATCTCTGCACTGGCTGCCAATAGTTTTCCGGGCCCGATTCAAAGTGTTGGTTTTAACTTATAAAGCCGTACACAGCCTGGGCCCAGCTTATTTGTGAGACCGCCTCACGCCCCGGGTTCTAGATCGGCCCCTGCGATGGGGGTGCCTTGTTGGAGGTGCCCCGGGTTTCCTGGGGGGCCACGCAGAATAGGGCGTTCTCGGTGGCCGCGCCGCGCCTCTGGAATTCCCTCCTGGTGGGGGCATGTCAGGCCTCAGACCTTCCGGCCTTCCATAGGAACTGTAAAACCTGGCTGTTCCGTCAGCCATTTGGCGAGGGAGAAGGGTAGGGTTGGGTGGGGTTGGGGAGGGAAGAGGAGGGGGGTTGTTTGTGTTTTTTTTATGCTTTTATGTTTTTTAGTGTTTAAAATTGTTTTATACTGTATTTATATTATTTTGTTAGCCGCTCTGGGACGCCTGTGGCAGGATAGAGCAGGATATAAATGCTGTAAATTAAATAAATAAATAAATTTTCCTCCTTCCCTTTTTTTTTTTTTTTTTTTTTTTNGGGGGAATACAAGAGAAGGTTACAAAAATAGATACAGGTATGGATTTAAAATACAGTAATAGCTAGCACAGAAAGAAAATGGTACACCTCAGTAATGGACTATGTTAACAGTAGATTAAAGATAAATATCCAGTAGACTGTCAGATGTTTACAGACTTTTGTAGTGGCTAGAGAAGTTTAGGTCTTTGTTATGTCCATGGTTTTTGGTATGAAATAAATTTGAGTTTAAGTATCCTGGCCCATCTTCTGAGGGTATTGTGCCGGTTTCCTTTGAAAATAAGAACTGAGAAATCGGAGATAGAGTGGTCGTGATGGGAAACGTGACTGTCCGCTAGAGTCTGTGATTTCGTTAGCAATTGTACGTGTGTTCAAATTCATATGTAGGTGCAGTGATTGCTGGGTTTCACCAAGGTATTTTCCATGCCAACATTTGGTGGACTGAATGAAGTACACTACACTGTGGGATTTACAGGTGAATTTTCCTTGTATTTGGAATAGTTTTCTGTGGGTGGTGTTGATAGTGGCAATGTGTTGGCAAGTTTTGCGTCTGCTGTTCTGGCAGGGTCTTGTTCCTGTTAATGCTGGGGTGTTCTGGGTGGTGGGAAGTTTGCTTCAGATGATGAGTTGTGAGATGTTCAGGGGTGGTTTGAAAGCCAGAAAAGGTGGTTGTGAGTTGCTGGATCAGAGTGGGTAGGTATGGTGGTCTGTCGGTTTCTTGAATATTGCTGTCTGTAGGTTGCTGTTGTGCATGTTGACAGTGGTGTCCAGGAAGTTGCTACTGGTGTGAGAATATTCCAAGGTTAGTGTAATAGAGAGGTGGTGGTGGAGTGGAGTGGATTTCTAGGAGCGAGTCCAGATTGTCTATGCAGATCATTAAGATATCATCTCTATCTGAGGTATAGGAATGGTTTAGTGAGGCATTTCCCCAGGTATTCTTCTTTTAGGTGGCCCGTAAAAAGATTGACATATTGGAGAGCCATTTTTGTGCCCACAGCTGTCCCTATGGCTTGTAGATAGTGGGTATTTTCAGATGTGATGGGTTCCGCCATGTCCATGGACTGCTCCGGTCGCTGAACTAAACGTTACGGAGGCTGGGCCGGGGCAGGGAGATGCATGTTCCCGTGTCCGCACGTCCCTGTTCCCATGGTACATGGAGCGGCCTGCCCACCTCCCTAAGGGACAGCCTTGACAGCCCAAAAGTGCTACCACTCTGGACCGGGGTAAGTACAGTGGGCCCGCAGGCATCCCTTACCCAGTCGGTGGTGGCGCTTAGCCTGGACTGTGAGTTGGGGATGGTCCCAATTCACAGCTTGGGCTAACGCCACCACTGACTGAGTAATGGCCCGGACTGACATCTGGAGGGTGCCTTTAGGCATTACGGTGGCACCCGGTTTAATCTGCTTTTGCGCAGATTAAATCTTACCACCATTATGTCTGAAAACACGCGTTGAATGTGAAGTTGTGTGTAAGGATGAAATGGGTGAGCTTTGCAATGTGCTTGGGGTGGATATCTGAGACTTCTCTTTCGCCCTGTAGGTATTTCAGGCAGTCTGCAATGCTATCTGTGTGGGGAACGTTGGTGTATAGTGAGGTGATGTCCATAGTAGCAAGGATTGTGTTGTGTGGAAGGCTTCCTACGTTGTGAAGTTTGCAGAGGAAGTTGGCGGTGTCTTGGATGAAGCTTGGTCTTTGTTTGGCAAGTGGTTTGAGAAAGCTTTCTATGAGTCTTGATATATCCTCAGTGAGTGTGCTAAGACCAGATATGATAGGTCTGCCCAGGTTCCCCTGATTGTATATATTGGGTAGCATCTAGAAAGTTCCTGGGGTGGGATTATTGATGATGAGATTAGATATTTTCTCCTGGATTTCTGTATCTATTTCTGTAAACTTCTTTTGCATTCTGGCTCCTGGTGAGGTTGGGCCCCCGGGAGCACATTACACCAGTGCTCCGATCTCTGCACTGGCTGCCAATAGTTTTCCGGGCCCGATTCAAAGTGTTGGTTTTAACTTATAAAGCCGTACACAGCCTGGGCCCAGCTTATTTGTGAGACCGCCTCACGCCCCGGGTTCTAGATCGGCCCCTGCGATGGGGGTGCCTTGTTGGAGGTGCCCCGGGTTTCCTGGGGGGCCACGCAGAATAGGGCGTTCTCGGTGGCCGCGCCGCGCCTCTGGAATTCCCTCCTGGTGGGGGCATGTCAGGCCTCAGACCTTCCGGCCTTCCATAGGAACTGTAAAACCTGGCTGTTCCGTCAGCCATTTGGCGAGGGAGAAGGGTAGGGTTGGGTGGGGTTGGGGAGGGAAGAGGAGGGGGGTTGTTTGTGTTTTTTTTATGCTTTTATGTTTTTTAGTGTTTAAAATTGTTTTATACTGTATTTATATTATTTTGTTAGCCGCTCTGGGACGCCTGTGGCAGGATAGAGCAGGATATAAATGCTGTAAATTAAATAAATAAATAAATTTAGCTCCTTCCCTTTTTTTTTTTTTTTTTTTTTTTTAAAAAATAAATCAAAATTGATTTATATCCTGCCCTATCCCTGATGGTTCAGGGTGGCTTGCAACACACACATAAAATACAAATGTAAAATAATTAAAACCCCACAAAACTAAAAACACCCCCATCGCCCTCCCCGTAATCTATCCCTGCACACTAAATGTCTGGCCAAATAAAAAGGTCTTACACTGCCTCCGGAAGACATTCAAACAAGGGAAGGGAGTTCCAAAGCTGTGGGGCAGCCACTCTTTGTGGGCCTGAGTTGTATGAAACTGGGCCAGTGATGGAACCCGCAAAAGGGCACTTGAGACAGATCTTAAGGGCCACAAAGGAGCATAAGGAGAAAGACGGTCCTTCAGATATGTAGGGCCCAAGCTGTTTAGAACTTTAAAAGTGAAAACTAGGGCTGAAGAGAGGATAATTTATTTTTTTTTACTCACAAATAATTTTTGAGAATCGAGCGGGGGGCCCCGAGAACCTGGGTGTTCTCGCCCCCCCCCTTGAGTTCTCTCAAATTACTCAAGGAGCCAGGGTTGCAGGTGGGGGGGTCAGCATGGGGGCCGGAGGCAAATGGGGCAAAGACAAGCCCCCTGGGCACCTCCCAACGAGAAGGGGAGGGGGGGATGAGACAAGAACCTCCCCCCACTTCTCATCAGGAACCAGTGAGAATTGTGAGCCGAGTTTCAGCCCTAAAAACCAAAACTTTGCACCACACACCTCTTCAGTCTTTTTCCCCTTCTCAAGTCTCTTACCTTTCCCTGTTCTGTTGCCATTGTCCATTACTTTCCCCACTGTGCTTTGCTTATCTTCAGGTCTACCTGCACCTTATTTCTAGTACTTATTCCCTCACTACCTTCCGGTATCTTCTAATGTATTCCACCCTCCCGTCACGCTCTTCTCCTTTGTATTGCTTATCTCTCCCTGTTCTCACCTTCTGTTACTATGGTTCATTTATCACCCACTTTGTTTTACTTTTCACTCGTGTCTCCCTGATATAGCACACCCCTTCCCTATCCCTTCTTTAGCCCAAGCTCTTCTGTTACATACATGATATATAACCAACCACTCTACTTTGCTCAAATCTTCAGTTCTGACTCCTGCTTGCTGGAGGAAGGACCCTGTGAGGTCTGAAAGTTTGTATATTTCCACCAACAATTCTTGGTCCAATAAAAGATATCCTTCGAACTACTTTGTCTCCAGCTCTGTCACTCGGGACCCAGACGGCAACCTTATTCTCTCTGGATTCCAATTTATAGAAGGGAACCTTGAGTGATTTATACACATGAATTATAAAACAGATTATAAAGTATAGATTATAAATCACTCTGTAAACATCTTGTTGATAATGCTGTGATTACTTGTAGCCAGCATGGATTTGTCAGTAACAAGTCATGCCAGACCAGTATTGCCGCTTCCTTTTGATAGTGTAATTAGTTTAGTGGATGAGGGGAAAGTTGTGAATCTATCTTGATTTCAGCAGTGTTTGACAAAGTTTCACATGAGATCCTGAATCACAAGCTTGCAAAGTGTGGGCTGGAAGAGTTGGTAGATCTTTAGCCAGTTGAAGATCCATAAACAGAGTGATCATCAATAGGGCCGGGACAACCGGATCTTCCGGTATCCGATAATGCCGGTACTGGGAATCCGGGAATTCCGGTACCGGGAATCCGGGAAACAGGCCGGATTACCGGGTTGAATCCCGGTAATCCGGCCTGTTTCCCGGATTCCCGGTACTGGATTTTTTTTACATTGCTGCCATTCAAATGAATGGCCACAATGTAAAAAAAACCCCACAAAAAAACCCGCGTTTCCCTCTCCCTCCCAGGCTGTGCGAGTGGAAGGGGGGACACCCCCCACCCACCCTGCCCAGCCTGGATTTAAACAAAAAAATTCCCCTGACTGTCCCTACTGCGGCTCTGGGCCGCCAGCGGCAACCCAGAGCGAGCCCACCAGCAGCCGTCCCAGCAGCAGCCGGTAAGTATTAAGTAGTGTACTTTATGATCCCTGGGGTGGGGTGGGGTTAACACCCCCACCCCAGGGATCACCCTACTTCCAGGTTCCCACCCAGGGATCCTACCTTCATGGAGCTCCAGCGGTCCGGCGGCTTCAGCGCCGACTGTGGCTGCCGGCTTCAGACGCTAGTAGGCCTTCCGGTTTCCCCCGGAAGGCCTACTAGCGTCTGAAGCCGGCAGCCACAGTCGGCGCTG
>QEPC01014699.1:812634-851267 GCA_003113815.1 Sphenodon punctatus | reverse complement strand
GGGGGGAGGAATTTTTTTATTCCATTGATTTCAATGGGGACAGTGCCCCATTGAAATCAATGGAATAAATCCGGTACCGGTATACCGGATTTAATCCGGGAATCCGGTTTTTTGGAAACCGGAATCTGGTAAATCTGGTAGCCGGTAATTGCCCTGGGGTCCCACCTCTAATCATCAATGGTTCATCATCAGACCGGAGGGAAAAATCAAGTGGAGTCCTGCAGGGTTTTGTCCTGGGTCATGTGCTATTCAACATCTTTATTAATGGCCTGGATGAAGAAGTGGAGAGAATAGATGTCAAGTTTGTGTTATGACAGAAAACTGGGAAAGATAGTTAACGCCTTGGAAGATAAAATCTGAATCCAAAATCTCTTGGTTGGTAATCTGATTGGTTGGCAACAAAATGGAATTTAACTAAGATAAATGTAGAGTTCTTCATTTAGGGAAGAAAAACGAACTACGTATGTATAAAATGGGGGGATACCTGGCTTGGCAGTATCACATATTAAAAAGTTCTAGGGATTGTGGTTGATCAAAAGCTGAACACGATTCACCAATATGATGTGGCTGCAAAAAAGGCTAATGGAATTTTAAGCCACATGAACGTTTGCTTCAAAGTCAGTGTAAGTAATAATTACACTCTGTTCTGCACTCACTGATCAGACCTCACATGGAGTATTTTGTGTCCAATTTTTGGCACCTCATTATAAGAAAGACATTAATAAATTAGAGCAGGTTCAGAGGAAGGCAGCAAAGATGATAAAGGCCCTGGAAAACAAGTCTTATGAGGAAAGGTTGAAGGAACTGGGCATGTTTAGCTTAGCAGAGGTTAAGGGGAGACATTATAGCAGTCTTCAAATATCTACAGGTCTGCCATTAAGAAGATGTAAGGAACTGTTCTACATTGCTCCAGATGGCAGGATTAGAAATAATGGGTTTTACAGGAAGGTAGATTTCCATTAAATATTAGGAAACACATCCTAATAGTAAGAGCCAGGGGTGGGACTCCAGGCCGATTATTCGTGTCGGCTCCCCTGTGTTTTGGATTCCCTACCGGTGTCTGTTTTAACAGTGTCTGATATTTCCCATTGAAGTTAATGGGACATTTTCCCATTGACTTCAGGGAAAGCCTCCGACTCAGAGACAGGGAGGGAGCTGACGCAGTAGAAACCGAAACCCCTCCTGGGGCATCCCCCCACCCCGCTCCTGGCCTTGGAGGGTGGGAGTGGGAATCAATTACCCCTAACACCCCCACCCTCCGGAGCCCAGAGTTACACCCCTCCCCTCTGCCCGGGGCCCCTGTAAAGTATCTTACTGGCGGTCCCGGGTCCAGGTGGTGGTGATGGCTGGCGGCCGCCGGTGGCTGGGGTGCCGCCTCCGCTACTGGTGGCTGGGTCTCCTCTGTTACCAGTGGAAGCTGGCTCCCGCCGGTGGTGGAGGAGACCCAGCCACCAGAAGCAGAGCCGGCTCCTCTGCTGGGCAGCTGGGTCTTCTCTTCCTTTCTTCTTTTCTTCTAATTTTTTCTTTTCCTCTAGGTCCCATGCTGGTCCCAGAACTCTGAAGAACGCTGCCTTCTTCTTTGCTGCACAAGCACAAAATGGCCACCGAGGCCATTCTGTGCATTTGCAGCCCTTTTCCAAAATGGCGTTAGCAGCGTCGGTGCTATTTTGGAAGAGGGTAGTCGTTCTTTGTATGCGTCCAGATGCATGGACGCATGTGCAGAATGACTACCCTCTTCCAAAATGGCGTCAACACTGCTGGAGCCATTTTGGAAGAGGGCTGCACATGTGCTGAATGGCCTCGGTGGCCATTTTGTGCATGTGCATTGAAGAAGAAGGCAGCGTTTCGGGACTGGCATGGGACCTAGAAGAAAGGAAGAGAAGACCCGGCTGCCCGGCAGAGGTGGCTTGGTATCTTCCGCTGCTGGTGGGAGCTGGCTCCACTCCTGGGCAGCTAGGCCTGGCAGCGGAGCTGGCTCCCACCAGTAGTGGAGGAAACCCAGCCACCGGCAGAGGAGCCGGCACCTCCACCTGGATCTGGAACTGCTGGTAAGTACGCTTTACAGGGGCCCCAGGGAGGGGAGAGGCGTGTAAAGCTGGGCCCCGGCGGGTAAGGGTGTTTTGGGGTAATTATCCACACCCCCACCCTCCGAGGCCAGGAGTGGGGTGGGTGCCTGCGGCTTCTCCGCAGGTCAGGGCTCTTCCCATTGAAGTCTATGGGAAGATCTGACATCCGATAATCGGGTACCAAGAGGGCCCAATTCTTGGATCTCTCACTTTAAACTGAGAGTGGCATTATCGGCCACTCTTGGTTTAAACAGAAACCGAAAGTCCCATCCCTAGTAAGAGCTGTTCAGCAATGAAATAAGTTGCCTAGAGAGGTTCTAGACTCTCCATTGCTGGAGATTTTCAAAAAGAGGCTGGACAGCCATCTGTTGGGGATGTTGTAGCTAATGTCATGTGCCCAAGCAGGAAGGGGGGCAGAGTAGATGATTCACAAAGTGCCTTCCAATTCCATGGTTCTATGAATTCCATTTTCAAGGAAAAATATGTATGGACCTTTCCTTCAGACCCATCCTTAGGTGCATGTAAGAAATTAGCCTTTGAATAATGCTTTGAAGACTGGAAGAGTACTTGAAACTTAGTGTAAATATTATTATTTATTCTATTCATTATGGTAGTTCCTAGCAGTCTCAGTCATTGGTCAGGGTCATATTCTACTAGAAACTGGACAAGCAAATGATGATATAGCTACCTATCTTACTTCTTGTGCTTCACAATACTTGTCAGTAGATTATCCAAGTCAGGGTGGGGTTGGCACTTGGCAGTAAGCATAATGACATATTGCAACATGCAAAACTAACAGTTCTAAAAATTTGGTTAGATTTCTAGTTAATATTTAATGAAAAGTACATTAAAAAAATTATTAGGTGGCAAAGCTTGACATAATTTTTTAATTAGTTGACAAGCACTTGCTAGGCCTATGCCCTACTAGACCTATGAAAAGGCCCCACGTATTTTGTGCTGTCCTTTTTCCTTCCAAGAAATTTGTAAGTTTCTTCAAGGTAGAATAAAGTCTACAAGTGAGATGCAAAACTTGCATATTATGCAAACGTATTTATATAATCTGTACTGAATTGCAGGGTTTGGCATATTGTCAGGGGTCTGGGCTACCTTGCTTTTTAAGTTTATCCCCCCCCCCCCATCTCCACATAGTGGATGGAATGGAGGGGGAGAAAATAAAAAAGGGACTTGGGGTAGTGGGTGTTTTGGGGAAAGGAGGTAGACTGAGAGAAAACCTGGGAGAGATGGATTGGATAGGCAAGATCTGGGGCTGGAAATGGATAGGAATGGGGGGCACTCAGGTCTGGAGTGAAGGACAGCTTGGAGTGAAGAGAGCTGTGGGCACTGAGGGCCGGAAAGGCAGAAGACCAGAGTGAAAATATGGACAGGCAAGGGGAACTGGGAGGGATGACTGGGAGCTAGGTCTGAAATGAGAAATCTTGGTGAGTCCTGTTTCCATTGAAAGCAGGAACTTTGCCTCCGTTTGTGTTACACGTAAGCTTACTGGCTTTCTTGCTGTTTTTGCCGTTTTCTGTTTTCAGCAATAGGGGCACTGCCTATTCTATGCAACTTTGTGGCCAGTAACTTGAGAGTTCTTGTGTTAACTCTCATGAGTTAATACACGTTTTCTGTCACGACGCATACAAAGTTACCTGTCTGTCAGACAATTTTGTCACCATACCTGAAGGTTCTTGCCCATAGCTTCGTTAAACAAAGCTTTGCGCTTTGTTTATTTCCACACAGTCGTTAAAAAAACACCTTAATATTTGTAAAGCACCCAGGTGTGACCTGTGAACATTTTTGGAATACTATGTTTTCTATTTTAATTTCTTTTAAGAGTGTTATATAGAAGTATTCTTTCAGGTATCTAATGCGTAGCAGCACTGAAAGTATGAATTTTTCTTTTTCTTGATGATTTACCAACATTTGGAAGCTGTCAGGATGTCTGAATTAAAAAAAACACATGATTATTATATATGAGCTGCTGATTTTATTGGGTATATTTTACATAATTCTTCAGACTAGAGAACTGCCTGGAATATTTTCTAAAAAATTTTGTAATCCGTATAATAAAAAACATAATGAACTGCCTTTAATGTACATTAGAAACCCATAGAAAATACTGACTGAACTTATGTTTTTGACTTGTCTGTGTGAATTTTTTCTCCTCAACATTTTATTTCATTCAAAATTATCACAAGTTAGAGATCAGCTCTTCCCTTGTCTACTGCTGTGGGGAAATGGAACTGTGGGTGTTGTCTGATTTAAAAAGAAATTTATATTGGTGGCTGACATTCTCGGTATACAGTTCATATGACTCACCTGAGGATCTTAGATTGTGAATCAGCTTTTGAAATTTGTGTGAGAATCACCATCACTCAGCGTGGTGGTTCTGTGCTTGCTCTCTGTTGAATATATTCCTTTTCTAGCTGTGGAATACAACTGGTGTCTTCTCATAGCTTTTTAACTTATGAAAAAATAGTATAAATATAATATACACTTATGATAACAAGATAAGCAAAAGGACATCTGCTTTTAAATATTACTAAACGATAGTAATTAAAAGGTTAAATAAAAGCCGAAGAATGCTTTGAATTTTGAAATGTTTGCAACAGCTAGTAACTGACTTACTGCAGACATTTTTGTCAAAGTTGAAGAAGTTAGAGCTAATTAATTTCTTGGGAGACATATGATGAAATTGTAGGTGTGATAACATATTTGAGTAACATATGGTCATTATGGGGCACCTTTCTAATGGCTGAGCAGCAAGTTAAATATAGACTCTTCAGTTTTGCACTTCTTCTGATACCAGTTCTTTGTTACAATAAAATGTAGTTAAGTATTATAGTATGTGGCATTTAACTCTTTATATTTTAATGGAATTATGAAAATATGTCTGGTACCGTGTAACGTTGCTATACTTAGATAAGGTTTTGCTGATTATCCTGAAGCATATATTTTAGTTCTCTTTGCTACACGCACACAGATCTACTTTAAGAGTGCATAAAGAATTTGAATGAAAATGAAGTTCATTTTGGCTTATTTGTCTTGTAAACCTTGAAACTTGCTGTTGAGTTTTGAGCCATGTCATACCTTTGCTGAAACTGAAGAGACTGACAGAAAAGTCTTGTTGCTCCTCTTGCTTGTATAAATGATATATCAAGTAATTTGTTAAGATCTAATAAGCTTGTATATATTCCAAGCAGCAGAGAAATAACAGAACCAAGTTTAATTTAGTTTAAAACATAGTAAGTTATCTTTACTTGAACACTTATGTGAAGGTTGTAGGTGGGCAGAGATTCCCCCCGCCCCCTTTTATATAGAGCCAGTGCACAGATTAGGATACAAAGCCATTTTAGCTGTTTATTTAGCTTCTACAATCCACTATATCTCTTTTTTTTTTAGATATTTCACATACTTTAGGCACTCTGACCATGCCTTTGGCTGCTTTTAGACATGCAGGGCGAACACGCTGTTAGACGTGACATTTTGCGTGTTAAAGCCAGTCACACGTTCTTTTAAAGGCGCAAATTAAATACCTCCATGTCGACGTATTTAATTAGCGCCTTTAAAAGAACGCGCAACTGGCAAAATGTCACGTCTAAATCCCACATGTGGGATATTTACACACAGCGTGATTTTATGCAGCGTCTTCGCCCCGCATGTCTAAAAGCGCCCTAAGAGCCATTGAGAGAGCTTTTGAACTATACAGCAAGATACCATATGGAGTACTCTCTTCCTGTTTCTAGTCTCGTTCATGCTATACAGGGGAGAGGAAGAGGCCTTCTCTGAATCCACAGTAGGTCAGTGTCCTAGGATAAACAACCCCACTTGTTCTCCCTTCCCTAGCCATGCTATATTTCGCAGGTAGCCCTAGATCTTACTTTTACACTGCCACATAGAAATTTACTGAAACAAGCTGCGCTGCAGCACAAGAGGCCTAGTGACGTGCACAATGGATGTATGAACTTTAGAAAGAAAATAATTCCTACTTTCAAATATTCCCTCAATAAAGGAAAACAGCTAGTTAATTTATATGCAAAGTGATCTGAGATAGTTATAATTAGGGCTAAGAATTTGTTGTGGTCATTACAAAAGTCACATTTTTAGTGGCTTTTGCCTCCCTCCATGACTTTTGAGATCTTCCCATGACTTCTGTGATTTTCCCAAGTTTTTCGAGATTTCCCCCAAACTGAAGAGCAGAGCTGGCAAGAAGCTGGTGAGAAGAGCACGTTTAATGGTGCTAAGAAGATCCATGGTGTCTCCCTGGAGCTCCAAACCCCTCCCTGGCTGTGGAGACGTGGTGGCATGGCAAGAAGTGGGCAAGAATAGCATGCTGGGCACCACCAGGTAAAGCCATGGCCTCTCCTTGGAGCTCCAAACCCCTCCTCAGTGTTGTTTTTTGTGGAGGGTGGAGCTTTGGGCATGGTCAAGTGGCGGCACGGCGGCACGGCATGGTGTGGTGGCAGGATCAGAGGCAGAGAAGAAGCTTATTTTGCCTTAACTGCTGCCAAATTTTATGATGTATATTTTATGTCTTTTGGACCCTTTTTTTATTGTTGTTTTTATGTTGTGTGCCTCTCCGAGCTGCCAGTGTGCAGGAGGATGCGGGATACAAATGTTTATATAAATAAATAAAAATGAAAGTCTAATAGAGTAGTAGGGTTGATTTTGTGACTGGTGGAGTGGTGATTGGTGGCATATTCTTTGTCATCCCAGGTTGCTTTCCTCTCCCCTTCCGCTGTGCAAGTCCTTATGTGTGCAGTACCTCAAATACCACTTTCTTTTTTCATGATTCGTGACACTCCTTTCCCATGCATTTCAAATAGTAGACCTGGCCTAAAGGCTGAACTGAATTGGAAATTGCTTTCAGTGACCTGGGTCGGAGAGCCCAGAGGGTTTAATAAAATAAAATAAAATAAAAATCAGTGGTCTTTTATGGCTGCAGAATAATTGTATCACTAAGAGTGGCACACACAAGTGCAAGTTTAACTTTCCATTTTTGTTGATATGTCGATGTAAATTGTTTTGACTTTGTGAAGTGAACAAATTTCTGTTAGCAGTTAGAATAACTACTCTCTGCATGCCACATATTGCAAGTGTAACTCATGATGAAAGCACAAGAATATCAGCTTTTATTTTTTTTTAAAAAGTTTCCAGCTCTTATAGATGCTGAAGAAAACCTTTAAATGTAACTACAGTGTACTCTAGTGGTTCACAAAGCAAAAGTCAAATGAACAGAACTCAAAAAATCACATCATCTTGAAGCCAGTCTCCTATTTTTAGTGGGTTTGACTCATGATTTTTGAACCTTCAGGGTTAGCAACCCTAAACTAACACATTTTCACTTATGATCCAAGGTGGGGTTTGAACTTACTTATATCTCTGCCAGGAAAGTGCTTACAAATTATACAGTCTCTTTGCTTCCCTTGAATATTTTTGGGCATGCCCAATTTTTTTATAGTACTTGTTAATTTCTCAGTGCCAGTTCTTGGGCGGGGGTGCTTATTCCTATTGAAAATGCTTTGTTTTTGTCATTTCTTTTGTGGAGGGGAATGTCATGACCAGCTGTAGCCTCATTAATTATTGCCTCTGAAGTGAACAGACATGCTTAAATCCAGGAACAATTTTGTCTATCATTTACATTAGACTGTTCTAAAAGCTGATGACAGTGCAAAACTTGCATAGTCCTGTTCCCCCCCCCCCCCCCCAATACATAAATTGTATGGAGTGTAAACAGTTATAGTCAAGGAAGTGAATTTTGATAGAATTTCTCTTTTGGAACAAAATTCCACTCACAACTGTGTAACTGTTGCAGTCTAGAATACTATTGATAGTTTTAATTCTATTCTTGTTTTGATTAAATTTGATTTTTCTCATAACCTGCTTAGATTAGTTGGTCCTTCTGTATCTCATAAAGAACTGAATACCTGGTAATGCTGTGATTACAAAGGCATTTAAATATGTTTAACTGAATAGACTGTACATGTAAAGTTTAACCATTTGTCCTGTTTATTTTAGCCATTCTACCTGGAACTAGGTGTGTGTGTACTAGAGTTGCATCTGAGATACTATTTCATTGGCAGTAGTAGCATAAATTGATATTATGCTTAAATTGTAATGGCAGATGTGATTAGGTCAGTACTATAAGTACTCACGTATATCAGTTTATTCATCCTTAAAAATCCCCTTAAGTTGTGAAATGCTGGTGTTCAGGGAGGAGGGTGTGCAATAGAGTATATGTTAAGTCTAATTAAAAAATAAGAAAAAAAGCATTTCATGGCACATGATGAACTCTCACATCTAAGCAGTTTTGGATGCTTTCATAGCCATCTGTAGAGGGTGGATCATTGATTATGCACCAGCTGGATAAAAGAGATCATACTGACACACTTCTTACTTCTCCAGAAATCTTACTGTGGAAAAACTGTGTTAACTTGATCAAATAATTAAAACAGTAGTGTAAGTAATGTCAATAAATTTATATATTTAATATAAAGATTATTCTGCCACATCTGTGTAATGAGATTAATATTTATTAACTGTTTACTGTGATTGTAGATTTCTATGAGGGAACTGTGATTTTATACATGTAACTGAAACCAACCACTAAAAATGCAAAGGTCAAATAGTGTACTTAAAATTCTGATGTTGCAAATTTGAAATATGAATTTTGACAAAACCCACTCTTCTAATTAAACTTCTAATATTTAGTTTACATCACCTGATCTTAAAATATTGAGGGGCTTTAATCACAATTCGTTACCATATGCACACAATATTTAGGTACTAAATTATTTTAGCCTGCCCCATGCTCCAAGGAACCTATGCTCTTTGCGTTTTCCATATAGGTGACAATGGGGAAAATGCAGTGAACACAGATCTCTGATCTAGAGTACAGGATTAGCAGATTGCAAATAAGGACAATTAGGACTTGTTTCCACAAGCAGGTGATAAGAGGAAATAGCCCATTAACTTGTAATACCCTCACTTTTGTTCACACAATCAGAGGGGTTGTAGTTGTAAGGAGGCAAAGGGGGAGGGGTGGGGTTATTACCTCTCTTTAAAAAAATGGGTAATCCAGGAATAGGGGCTATTAATTCGCAGCTGTGATTCTCTGAACAGATGGGGGGATGGATTATAGCCCCCAGGTTGTTCTTCCCGATTAACAACTTCTGATCGTCTGCTAGACCTGAATTGACTAGCTGATTTTTGTATTTGCAGTTCACTTTTTTTGGATAACTATCAAACTAATACCATTTTGATATTTATTTGATGTGATGCTTCTATATATTTCATGTACGATATTTTTTCTGTTTTTCTTTTTGTCTTTGGTCATTTTAGTTTGGTGGTTTGGCTATTCAACCAAATATATGAACCAAAATGACTGAAGAATAACAAGAATAAAAACCTGTCTGAAAATAGAAACTAATATCCAAACAAAGCAAACATGAATAGTTGCACAGGGAGGTAGACTTGAGATAGCATGTGTTCCTTTTAATTTTGATATTCCCTGACATTTTGAGTAGTGGGGCCGCATAGTTCGGCATTTTTTTAATGTAGCTTTAAAACAGAATTTGTTAAGAGAAGAGATGGTGGTGGCGGCGAGGAATTAATATTTCAAACTATTTTGAAATTACTGCTACTACTATTTATAATTTCTAAAGTGCTACTAGTTGTACGCAGTGCTACTAGTTGTATGCAGTGCTGAACTATTTTGAAACTATATTCATATTTTGGCACTGTTAGAATGTTCTGTTTTTCCCTGGCAAATTAAAGGTTCCAATCAAATCCTGTTGTCTCTGTCAGCTCCCATTAAAACATAGTAAAAACCACCCAAATCTTTCTTACAATGATGACTGAAATATACATGCTTGCTCAGAAAGAAAAATGCTACTGTGTAGCCATGACGTACCTGTAGCTGTTGAGTGAAGAAAATATTGACATATTCCTCGTAGTAAATTGAAGATTTTTTAGATTCCTTGGTTTGGACTATGGGAACAAAATTGTATGTGAGAGAAAATTGGGCTTAGGATAAACATTTATTTAATAAACACAGTATTTATTTATTTAATGTTTTTTTACCCCGCCCTCCTCGAAAGCTCAGGGCTACTTACAAAAAACATAAAATACAGTAATAAACCATTAAAATACAATTCATCAAAAGAACTCTTTACCCTTCCAACACCAACCCTCCCAACAACCTCCCACCTAACTCCTATCGCTACCTACCAAATGCTTTACTAAAAATAAAAGTTTTACACAGCCTCCGAAAGATGCTCAGGCCTGCACTTGGTCCTCCAGGGGGAGGGAGTTCCACAACATTGGGGGAGCAACTGAGAACGCCCCCTCCCCCCACGAGCCCCTGTTGTACAGACAAGAGTAGCAGGTGGAACACACAGAAGGGCGCTCCTGGCTGACCACAGGGGCCGTGATGGAATATGGTAGAAAAGGGTGGTCTTTCAGATATATGGGACCTAGGCTGTTCAGGGTTTTTAAAGGTCAAAGCCAGCACCTTGTGTTGTCCCTAGAAAGCTATAGGTAGCTAGTGCAGACTCTGGAGCACCGGTGTAATGTACTCCCAGTGACCCGCCCTGAAAGTGGCCAGGCCGCTGTATTCTGATAGCATGAGCTGCAGCTTCTAAACAGTCATCAATGGCAGCCCCATATAGAGCGCGTTGCACTAATTTAGCCTCGAGGTGATGAAAGCATGGGTGACAGTGGCCAGCTCTGAATCAAAAAGAAAAGTATTATCACATCTGGTTGACAAAAAGCACATTATAACCTCTTTTGGATTTATTGATACCAAGGAAGTATTGGAAGACTTTTACACTTAAATGGAGAACCAAAAATAAACTTGCATTAATTTTTTCCCCTAGGGTAACACTGACATGAATTGTGATATCTTACTATTAATAAATGAGAGAGATTTCTAGCAAATATCTTATGGGAGATGAGGCAATATGATACCTTTTTATTGGAGCAACTTCTGTTGGTGAGCGTGTGCTCGCTTTCAAAACCAATATGCCAATCATGCAATTTTGCAGTCTTTGCTGAGCAAACAGATTAGACAGGAACTACCAGATAATGGAACTGAAGTTAATTCTTTGTCCATAGTTGGGGAATGTGGGAGGTAATTTCCTATTAATTTGTCTATTCTCATTTGCTCTGACTACAAGGAATTGAGATTAGAAATGTGGGCAGATAATAGCAAAATGAGCAGTATGAAAAAGTTCAGGTTAATGCTTTTGGAGTGAAATGATCTGAAATAGACGTAGAGACAAAGGAAAATGTACTGCTGAGAGACCTTGGATTGTTGATAGATTACAAATTTAAAAATTAGAACACGGCTTCAGAAAAGACACATGCAGTGTTGTTTTTTATAATTGAGGGTGCAGTTCTCCAACATTAAAGTCATTTGGAGCTGAGTCACTGACTTCACTGGCAGAGGATGCAATCTAATGGGGCAGTCCTCATTTGTCCAGCACAGAAAGGGTTATGGACACCTAAGGGTGAAAACAGACATGATGCTAACCATCCTTTAACCACCCTTGGTGGTTATTTATGCATGTTGCAGGGCTGTATTGGTGCCCTACGCAGCCCTGAAACATGCCGAAATGACCACCAAGGGTGGTTAGCGTCATGTCCATTTTTACCCTAAGTTGTGTGCTGAAGTGCTGCACTAGATTTAAGTGGCAACCAAATCCTCTTCCAAAGTGAGACACTTTGGGTATTTTCAGACGTTACGTGATCACGGTCAACCACAGTAAATCCCCACATGGTGATTGCGATCACGGAACGTCTGTTGGGGGGAACGGAAGTCCCCCCCCCCAGATGTTCACACCCGTGAATCACGGGGTGGGACCGGTGCCGTTTGCGTGGTGAATATGATTCCCCCCCATGATGAAGGGGACCGTATCGTCTGTCCCCAGACCACGGCCCAGAATCCACGGCGGGATTCCGGGCCATGGTCAATGCGGGCGGGCGCTGTGGCTGCATTGGCTGCAGCAGCCGCCTGTCTCCTGGAGGACGGGCGGGCAGGGCAGCGTGGGGGGGCGGGGCTGTGCGGCTGCACGTTGCACTGCACAGCCCCCCCCTGGATTCCCTGCTGGGATCGGCCACTGCGTCTGTTGGCCTGTTACGCGGTGGCCCTGGCGGGGAATCAAAGGGGTGATTCCGTGCCGGGGCCAATCGGCCCCGTCACGTCTGAAAATACCCCTTATTGCCTGTTGCGCAACCTCGCTTGTATGTGCAGTGTCACCCCTTCAGAGACCAGCACAGCCCCTCCAGATGTGTGGTCAGCATTTAAGTGTGGTTTGACCATCACCCGTATGCTCCCACTTAGAGGTGTGTTCCACATTCCTCCATTACAGACAGGAGCCCTGTGACGATGGTTTCGCTATGCCGTGATGCCTTTTGTGAGTTTGGATTTGGCACCCACTTAAGCCTAGCATTCCACTTTTATGTGTAACTTATATGTGCCTAGCCCCCTTATGCATTGGACAAATGCAGACGGTGCCCTAGGACTGAAAGAAGAAGGTGGGTAAAGTTCCTCTATATGCTTCTGATCTATTAGTGGAGCCGATTCCCATGTCAGGTTTGCGCAGGTGCCATAGGCCCCTTACTGGGGGTGCACACGGTTTGTGTGTGTGTCTGCGGCGTTCTGCAGGGCATGGGATCAGCCCCCATGTTTAGAAAATTTTGTTTGGTATTATTATCATAATATTATTGAATATAGTAATACAGGGAACTTACAGAAAAGTACAAAAGACTGGAAGAAAAAATCACTTATGAAGGAAGTTAAAACACAAAAAATGTAGCATCGTCTTAATTGTACTGGGACATTGGAGTTCTTCATGTATAGTTTTTCTACTTTTGATCATGCTTGTTATGATCCTGTTTTGGCTGTGGACAGCCAAACTTAGCCCAGTCAATTGGGTTTTTTATATACTTCACATTTGATTGCCCATAAAGAGACATTGTTTCTCTCTTCCTCCCCCTTGGGTGTCTGTATTAAAGTGTTAAGGCATTTATTTATTTATTTATTTACTAATGCAGAATCTTGGAGTATTGGTTTTACAGTCAAAGTAGCTTTGAATTCAATGGTGAACGCACCCCTGTTAATGCATATCCCAAGGCTGTCACAAAACAATATTCTTAGAAGTCTACTAAATTTAATAAGACTACTTATTAAAAATCACCAGTAAAAAGAACCCCATTTCTTTTAGTTTGTCTTTTCATTGTTGCTTAGGAAGGTATATTTTAAAGTAAGAAAATGGTTTGGCAAGTCAATTCGGAACACTTTCTTCTCCTTACCTAAAAATTGTTAAAGGTCTTAACTTATATTAGAGGCTACTGTACTTTCTTGCTTGTAGTAGCAGAGCAGGCATGGGAGAAAAAAAATCCCTTTGACATCATTATTTAAGGGCTCCCCTCCTCTAAATGGAACTGCAGTTGAATAAAAAAACCTTTGCAGCTGTCTGAGCTCCCAAAGCCCCTTTTGATGATTGTTTTTAAACTCGGCATGGCAGCTTGCTGTTGTTTCTTTCCTGTGGTGTGGTTCTTGCTTTTCTGCTACAAAGAATTCTCCAGAGGTAAAACATGTGATTAAACAGTCTTTCTTCAAGCTAAAAATATTCATGAAGTATTCGAATGCCTGTTAAGGGGTCAACACTATTCTGTTTTCAACCGTTTTTTAAAGCACTATTTCCTTTAAACACAATAACAATCAAAAACTATTTAATGATTTTGCCATTTAGTAAACTTCATTCATTCATTTAAATTATTTGCCTATCTTTTGGTCTTTTCCTTTCCGTTTTGCCTATTAAAGACATGGAAGTTTCTTAACTGACCATATTAATCTGTCTTCCCCATGATAATCTGTCTTCCCCATGATAATAGCTGATTTTTGTTTTACATATTTGCCTTAAGTAGGGCTTAATGGGTAGCTAAATTGTTACTCATGGATAATTTTGTAAATTTGGGATCTGATATTGGATTCCTGACTGTTTCCTATTTTTTATACGGGTACTCAACTTCTCGAACTCTTGGGATATACCATTGTGGTTTACCACATTACTGTGTTTCTGTTTTACTTCTGTACTTCTGTTTGTTAGAGCTGTAATACATGATAAGCCATAGTATCAGAGTTGATGATAGGCCAAATAAACCCATCACAACCCACAGAGAACCCAGAGAGAAATTACAGTATGTTGGGAAGAGAAATTGACAAAAGCAGCAAATGGTAAAAGGTAACCCAGGAAGCCAGTAAACTTTAGCAGTAAAATGGGAAATAGATCAGGAAGTTTGACAGGTACTGCTTGATTCCTGAATCAACTGAGACGGGAACAGTACTGTAAATTCCCTGGGGATTCATGTTGGCGTGGATACTTGTTTCATTACTCATCTTAAAGTAAAATTTAAAACATTTTAACATGAGGTAAAGTAGATTTTCTTCTCAGGGGTAGTTACATGTGCCATTAAGCATACTTCTGCATGTCAAAAGAATTGTCACTTTTTTGGTGGCAAAGTGAAGTGGCACTGATGTGTCTGGAATAAGTGAATCTGTAAACTTATTCTGTTAACAAAGGCCTTTTCAGTTCTGGCTTCCTGTGAATCATCTGTAGACAAACTATCCTTAATTCATTATCTGTATTAAAACTAAACTTTTATATAAGGGGCCCATTTAGAGGGAAAGTTGGAAAGCCAAGTGTAAACTCGGTTTGCTTCATAATCTCATTTATCCCTAATACGTTTTTAAATTTTCAGCTCCTTAATATCTTCATACTTGGTTCTCAAATCTTTCTCCAGTATGATCCATTTAAATTGGGCCTCATCCATTTGTGACTCTATATTATGTTTAATCTCACCTATTTGAACATCTAACTTCTTAATTTTTTCCATGATAGTGTCAGTAAATAATAGCATTAAATCAAAAGAACACTTGTTCAAAATAGCCAACCACCAATTTTTAAAAAAAAGGTTTTTTGAAACAAACATTCCTGAGCCCTATGTTAATTCTGAGGCTTCTCTGTATACGTTTTACCCTCCAATAGTCGGAAAGGCTGGTAGTATGACGTTCTAATCTTTGTTTTCAATCTGCTGTTTAAAAGATACAAATTTTTCTGAATTTAAATGGTTATCTGAAGGAGGGGAGGAGGCAATAGCTGCACCAGTTCATTGCTGTAACTAAAACAGCAATAACTGTAACTAAAAGTGTCAGACAAATCGATTCACCACCCACCCCTTTGTGGCCACACAAATACCACCCCCCACAAAAAGTAGAAAAGGAGGGGACAATGTAAGGCACTAGAGCTGACAAAGCAAAATGCCAATTCCTGCTTGTGCCCCCACTACTCATAAGAACAGTCAGAGACGTGCTTTGGGATAAAGAGGCATTGGCTGCAACTTTATTACAATATACATAACTTAAACAAACAACCAATGATAAAGAACCTCTGTGCATGTAGCGGAGAGGAACCATGCTATATAAAGCAGGTAAGGGGGATGAGCTAAATCTTGCACGCCTAACCTGGGTGAATCGACCCGTCAAATACACCCTCCCCTTGGGTCAGGACGGGTTGAAGCCCCCTACCAGCTGTTCCGAGCCTGGGCTGGGCCGGGCCCCCCACCCTTAAGACCCCCCCCCCCCGCCCGCTCCCCAACTGGTGATGGGATGCAAGCGTGTCCCCTTAGTTCTTAGGGAGCCTTACCACAGCATGGTTTCTACCCGGTTAACTGCCCAAGTTGCGACAAATGGAAGCAGAACAATTAAACATTGTATAGGTTAACATCATAACAGCTGTGGAGGAGGCGAAAAACCCAGCAGCTCTCTGAGCCAATTAAGCTGACGGGAAAATTCCTCCTCGGCCCTGGAAACAGCAACCAGCCGTAGCCCACAGCAGTTGAAATAACACTTCAGGTAACAAGCACCACATCAGTTAGTAAAACATGACAATAAAGGAAGGGTTGGGTGGGAAAGCCCCTGTGTGTGGCCTTGAAGTTGGGGTGAGACTAAGAGGCACCTGGCTGATCCAGGTATATATACCTGGTCAGGCCTCCGCCCACCAGGTGCATCTCCTCCCTCCCCCCCCATTGGGCGACGGTGCCGCATCTCATGAGCAGTAGGTGAGGGGCAAAGGAGCCTTTGCCAAACCCCTGCCCGGCACCCTGTTCAGGGAAGGCATGCACAACTCCTCCCCCCCTCCCCTCCCCGCTGAGGGCATGGGAGTGTTCTCTTGTGCCGGCACTACCCATAAGAACAGTCAGAGACATGCTTTGGGATAAAGAGGCATTGGCCGTAACTTTATTACAATATACTTAACTTAAAGAAACAACCAATAATAAAGAATCTGTGTGCATGTAGCAGACAGGAACCATGCTATATAAAGCAGGTAAGGGGGCTGAGCTAAATCTCACCTGCCTAACCCGAGTGAATCGACCCTTCGAATTCATCCTCCCCTTGGGTAAGGGCAGGTTGAAGACCCCTACCAGCCATTCTGAGCCTGGGCTGCGGCCCCTGACCTTAAGACCCCCCTACTCCCCAAGTGGTGATGGGGTGCAAGCGCATCCCCTTAGCTCTTAGGGAGCCTTACCACAGCATGGTTCCTACCCCGCTAACCGCCACAAAAAGGGGGAGTAAAAATTTTACTCAACCATTTTCCCCCACACAGGTATACCGAAATGCATATGAAACACAGCCCTCAAGCCCTCCAACCAGAAAGTGTTCCCTTGTACAGATAAGTGTACGCCATCCCTTAGAAAAAGGTCTGTATCCTGGCACACAATCCATCCATGTTGTACCACCCGGCCTCCCATGCGCTCAAAAAACGCCCACATAGCCCTGTTGATTTTTTGCTTAGCACACTCTATCTTGCTTGGCATGGTGGTATACCGCCAGAACTGACGCTCAAGCAAATCCGACCACCAAATGGATGACTGTGGCCACTGGGCTGCCAATACAGAGATGCTTTTCTTCATCTCGCCAGTGAGCTCCCATGCACTGCGCAGGCCGAGGTCATTTTCACCCAAGTGGACAACCGGGCTGTCAGGCGGCCCAAAGCGCACTGCACTGCGGAACAGTGAAGGCATCAGGTGTTCCCATCCCATACCACTGCGTCCGAACCAATAAAGGTGGGCACGCAGTCCGCAACCCAGCTGGATACCAAAGTCTGAATTAGCAGTGTGGCGTCCGGCCCAACGCACAATGATGTGCCCACATATCCAGATGGTGGACAACCGTCCTGTTCCTGCAGGTGACAAAACATAATAATATTGTTACAGACGGGTCAGAACCTACTACGAAGGGTTGAACGGCTGTACGTAAGTACACTAAGCGCCTTACGTCCATCGCCCTATAGCCTTAATTTGAGAGTCAGGTAGGCCCCCCTCGGCTGCCGTGGATGCAACCCTGATTCGGAAAGAGTGTGATCCGTAACCAGATGGCGGCAGTCCCATCATCGCTAATGCCTTTCTCAAAATTGCCCGAAATTGGAATCTTGCTAAAAATGTTCCGGCGAAATGAATGAATAAAGGGCCCTGTAAGTGCGGGTGAACCTCCAAATATGCATCCATTGCTGCAACCGGGCACATGACCCCTACTGGGACTCGGTGCAACGTCAATAGCTGACCCCTTCCCTCCTGATTGGTCTTAGATCGCCGATTCGTGATGGTGATAGTGTTGAGCCTTCGGGCTACGTCTTGTAATTCCAGGGCAGTGCCCCCCCATTACCCTGGGACGAAGGCACCAGCTCACTGATCCGTAAAGCTACAAAAACCGCTGTTGAAAAAACCACCCAGAAAAGCAACACCTCATAGGTAGATGACCAGATCCGGGGCAGTGCAGCCACCAAATGAGCCAGTGTATCAATAGATACTAGTTGGCAGGTATCTTTCCTAGGCCCCTGTTCTTTTTCCCACCCTTCGACAGCCCTGGGAAGCCTGTAACCCACGCACGGGTCGGCCACCGCATTCGCCTTGCAGAAAAAGGCGGTAGCTGCCAGGCGACACTTTATGGTGCGTGGCGCTAACCCGCGACCACACAAGTGTGCCGCGAACCACTCCATGTGACGGGGGATGGGCCATTGTTCCCAAAACCCGTGGGTGGATAGGAAGTTGCGGAATTCCCAGAAATAGGTCACATATGCTCATCAGGTAGAGCTCGAAACTGCAGCTCCAATGCCCTTGTCTATCCTTCTCTCCCAGGCTTCCACAAGGCTTCCAGCATCACCTCTGGGTTGATGTTGATCCCAGGCACCAGGGAACGAAATTGCTCCATCTGAAAACAAGAGAGGGAATCAGCAATATCATTGTGTACACCGGGCATGTACTTGGCCGAGAAATACATGTTAAGGGAAAGACTCTTCAGCACAAACCAACGAACCAAGACCATAACTTTGCTGGATTTACTGGACTGTTGGTTGATAACTTGCACCACAGCTTGGTTGTTGGACCAGAAACATATGTGGGAGTCTCAGAATTGCTGCTCCCAGAGCTCCAAAACTACCAGTAGTGGGAAGGACTCTGGAAAAGTTACGTCTCTGAGAAGCTCCGTGGAAGCCCACTCCGGCGGCCACCTCTGGGCGCACCAGCTCCTCTGAAAGAAAACCCCCAAACCTATCCCCCTCCCCCCGCAGCGCCACATATTACCTGAAGGTCTGCCTCTAATAGCCACATGTCCCTCGACAAGGAAATCCCATTGTAACTATTGAGGAACGTCAGCCAGACCAAAAGGTCTTCCCTAATGCCTTTGGATATTTGCATATGGTGGGGGTGGCGTCCTACCAGTCGTGGCCATGCACAGAAAGCCCTGCCGGGGGCTACCACTCTACAGGCAAAATTTAAAAGGCTGAGCAAAGTTTGCATTGTCTTCAATGTCACCATCCTGGCGCACAAAGTGTTTCTTAGCAGCACCCGCAACGAGGCCAGTTTGTCAAGAGGGAGGCTAGATGTGTAAGAAACTGTGTCAGTCATCATGCCCAAAAGGGAGAGCCGGGTTGCTGGACCCTCGTTTTTTTCCCCAGCCAAAGGGATGCCCAGCTTGGCTGCTACTGTAGCGAACACGGCCATAAACTGGGCACAGTCTTGAGAGCGTGCCCGCCCTGAAAAGAGATAATCATCAAGATAACATGATATGGAAGGTAAACCAGCCCTGACCTTCACTGCCCACTCAAGCATGGTGCTGAAGCGCTCAAAAGCAGCGCAGGAAATGGCGCAGCCCACGGGCATGGCCTTGTCATAGAAAAACTGGCTGTTAAACGAAAAACCCAATAGGTAGAAATCTCTCAGTCATACCGGCAGCAGGCGGAAAGCCGACTTTGTCACACTTCCCCATGAGTGCTCCTTTGCCACATGCCCGTACGATACACACCGCTGCATCAAAAGATGTGTACTGCGCTGAGCACAGCACGGGGTCGATTCCATCATTGACAGAACTGTCTCTGGGATATGACAAATGACGGATCAAACGGAACTCCCCCCAGGGGTCTTTTTAGGCACTATCCCCAGCGGGGATCACTGGAGGGGATGCAGGGGTGGGGAGTCGAATGGGCCTGCTACCTGTCCTGCCGCTATCTCTTTACTAATCTTATTCCAAACCACTTTGTCCATTCCTCACACAGGAATGTGTCCCACCGCTCCCATGCCGTTCCTGCTTGGGGCCTCCATTTGTAAACCTCTGCTTCCCGGAATTGGGCTGCCCCTTGAAGCTGGAAGAGACAGGATGACCACCTCTGCAGGTTGCACAGGCATGGGCGTATTTGCAACGGGCACGAAAACACCCCTTTCCATTGAAAGCCCAGCATACTGGCTTGCCAGAAACTTGCTTTGAAGGCCCTGGTATCACCACCTCGCTTCCCATGCGGATGCCTACAACTGGGCGGTGCGGGGCCATAATTTGCGAGTGCATATTGTAATTGATAATATCCCAGCATGTGTGGGGGTTAGACGCAGCTCTGCGATGAAACATTTAGTTGTATTCAAGCCAGGCTGTCCCCCCAAAATCAAGGTAGGCTTTCTGGATGATAGCAGCGTATTGAATCAACTGCCAAGCTCTACCCAGGAATTTGTATGCCACCCCCCCCCATGTAAATATAAAAACAGGCCGACCATTTCCCCCAGGTCCTGGGTATTAATGACCTTTTGCACTTGCCCTTTGCCCCCTTGTCAGACTCTGTGCCCTCGTCGCCTGACTCCTCCCCGTGCAACAACATAAAAATGTTGATAAATTCCCCCTTTCGGTATCTTCTCTTTAGTTGTCAGGGATAGGTGATCGCCGGGCAAGGAGATGGGAATGACATAAGCGTGGCGTGTGCGTCCGCGTGAACTATATTTATTTTATTTATTTCATTCCATTTGTTAGTCGCCCCCTCATGCCCACGGTATCTCAGGGCAGCATACAATATTATAAAACGCAATATAACAATAAAAAATAAATAAATCAACCCCCAGCAATTTTAAAACATCACTAAAAACCAACCCTGCCCCCCCTACCCCACCCCCCACCCTTCCCTCCGAAGGCCTGGGCGAACAGCCAAGTCTTACAGACACGTCTAAAGGCCAACAGGCCCGGGGCCAGGTGAGCCTCCTCCGGGAGGAAATTCCATAACCGTGACCCGGCCACCAAGAACGCCCTCTCCATTGTGGCCCCCCGTCTTACATGGGGGACCTCCAGAAAGGCGCCCCTGGTGGACTGAAGGGATTGCTCTGAGGCGCGGAGGGCGAGGCGGTCCCTGAGATATGAGGGGCCCAGACCATGCAGGGCTTTGTAAATCAATACTAACACCTTGAATCTGGCTCAGTACGCTATAGGCAGCCAGTGCAGAGTGCGGAGCACCGGTGTTACGTGCTGCAGCCTCCAAATCAGAAACAAGGGAAGCCCCACGTAGGGTGCGTTGCAGTAGTCTAGCCTCGAGGTGATGAAGGCATGGATGAGAGTGGCCAGATCGGGCCTGGAGAGGTAAGGTTGAAGCCTCTGTACCAGATGCAGCTGGCGAAAGGTGGCTTTAGCCACCGCCTCCACCTTCTGATCCAGACGGAGGCCCGAATCCAAAACTACCCCCAGACTCCGAACCTGAAGAGCAACAGGTGGGCAAATCCCCCCTAGCAGGGGGGGACAGCACCTCCCCCATTCTTCCCACCACCATCACCTCCGTCTTATCGGGATTGAGCTTCAGTCTGCTCTGCCGCATCCAATCCGCCACGGCCTCCAAACATTGGGAGAGTAACGAGACAGCAGGACCTGGGTCAGTTAAAAACGAGAGGTACAGCTGAGTATCATCAGCATATTGGGGACATTGCACCCCGAACCCTCTCACGATTTCCCCCAGGGGCTGCATATAAACATTAAACAACTGTGGACACAGAATGGAACCCTGCGGAACGCCGCAGGTCAAGGCTGGGGGCTAGATGTTTCAGCCCCCAGCAGCACCCGCTGGCTTCTACCCGAGAGGAATGAGCGGAACCATCCAAGGACAGTCCCGTCCAGACCCCCCAAGTCTCGCAGCCGTCTCCATAGCAGCCCATGGTCCACGGGATCAAAAATGGCCGAGAGATCTAGCAGAATCAAAAAGGTCGAACATCCTGCGTCCAACTCCCGGCGGAGATCATCCACCAAGGCCACCAACGCCGTCTCAGTACCATAGCCGGGGCGGAACCCAGATTGAAAAGGGTCAAGGAAACCGATGCTGTCCAAACGCGTCTGGAGCTGCAGTGCCACTGCCCGTTCAATAACCCTCCCTAAAAAGGGAAGATTAGCGGTAGCTGGTGAGTGCGTCCACATCCAAAGATGACTTCTTCAGCAGGGGGTGCACCACAGCCTCCTTGAGACTGGGTGACAATCTCCCCTACTGAAGGGACGCGTGCACTACCCTCGCCAGCACCATCCCCAAAGTCTCCCTGGAGGCTATATTTTTATCCCACACTGGGGTCGCAGCTTTGGCGTCTAATGCCAGTGCCGCCGATTTATCCCAGTACCACTGCGACGCCTGTCCATCAGCCGCAGAACTGGGCCCTGCTGTTATGCCCATGCTACCGACCTGGCCACCGACCCCCGGGCCCACGGAACCGATAGTACTGGCAACTGTGGGACCCATGGACCCCTCACCTTGTTCCATCAGCGCCGCCGGCATCCCGCTTGTCCCCGGTGCGACAATCGAGGCTGCATGTGGCCCTCCAGCCATGTTTTCAATGTCTGTCTCCAGTACGCCCACCTCACTCGCAGCGGGCCAGGGACCCGTTCTCCTCAGCCCCGGCCCCGCTTTGGAGGTGGCGGGGCCCCTGCCACCTCTCCCGAGCGCTGAGCGTGTAGTGTCTCCAGCACGATGACTATATATATATATATATATATATATATATATAAAAATCTATTTATTGTTAGCCACATCTGTGTTACGTCCTGTATTGTGAACCGAGGAGTGCTGTGGAGCTGCTCCTCCCTCCTCGCAACTGTGGTGGCAGAAGCCTCTGCCCAGGCTCGCCCCCTTCCAACAGTAGAGGATGAGGCCGCAGTGACCTGGTGAGCCCGAGAACCCCTGCCATCACGACCAGACCTCGTATGCACCATGATGTCCCTGTACCTCACACAGATACACAAGAAGAGCGTTTGTTAACAAGAGGTGGGAAGGTGAGTATGACTTAAAACTTTGATTGCCAGTGCGAGAACAGAGGCCCGGTATGTGTGGCTAGAGCGGCTTGTGTAAATGAGGGGCGGGGTGTGTGCATAATAAATAATGGTTAACAAGTCCAATCCCCCCGTGCTGTCTGTGTCGACGACCCCCATTTATTTTATTTATTTATTTATTTATTTATTTGGTTTTGCATGTCTGCGATCAGGTCCCCGCAATGACCCGTCTGGCGACTCCTACCCCCCTTTTCGGAGCATGAAATTGCCTATGAGCGCCGCCGCACTGACCCATGCGGCAGTGCTCTGTGTGGGCTCCCCCCCACCCTTCACGGGTCTTAAAGTGATTCCAAGTGCCACTGTGGTGACTCACCCAGCTCATCCAGGTATATATACCTGGTCAGGCCTCCGCCCACCAGGTGCATCTCCTCCCCCCCCCCCCCGGCTGAGGGCATGGGGGTGTTCTCTTCAGGTCAGAGCTGGTCAAATGAAACTAAATCAAGGAAACACCCCAATGAAACAGTCCCAACATCCAAATTGTTCTGTTTTCTATATAATCAGGGCAATAAAATTCATTTCCTTGCTTTCCTCTGTCAAGTTCACTTTTTAAGCTGGCAAGTGACTTTTTGCAGCCCTGGGCTCCTTCCCCAGTGCTAGTTTCAGCCTGGTGAGCAGTCTTTTATGTCTGACTAGTGAGTTATTGTATATATTTTGTAGGCCTGTATAGAATAACACCAAAAATGTAAACATTTGTTGCACCATGCATGAAGGGGATGATTCCTGCCATAGAGATCTATAATCAGAAGAATTTTCTTACACAAATAAGAAACTGCAAAGTTCCTTGAACCAGCCTTAGAGCTGTCAGTACACGTCCCTTATTTTGCAAGGCTTATATTACATTAGCCAGCAGATACTTTCTTACTTACAGAAAGTATCTTTTAAAGATAAACTGAAATCTAAGATCTAGAAGAATTTTGTAGCCGCCTTACCTGTGTCTTATTTTTTTAGATCTCAGCATAGCATTCTGTTTGCTGTACATGTGTAAGTCAGACATCCTTGTGACTTAGAACCTGGAAAGTACATGTCAACGCAGGCATTCTTTTAATGAAGAGTGCTGACACTTGTGGAATCTATATCTTAAGAGTGGAAAAAAGGCTTCTCTTGGCCTACATGGCCCCGACTCTGTCGTATTTGCCAAACAGTTTAACTTCCAAGATTGTAATGTCTCTAACTTCAAGTCAGTTCAATTTTGTACTTTGAGCAGTCCCTACAAAGGTTATAAAGTGTGTTTATATGATCAACTCTTCATGATTAATAACTTGTTAAGACAATGAACGACCCTGTTCTCACAACCAGAACAGGTGTAGTTAAATGTGGTATTTTTAGCATTTACGAGAAGGGTGGAGACTAGCTCTGTGTCCTTCTATAGCATTTCAAACAGCAGACTGGGATCTCCTTGCCTTATAGAATCATGTCTAGGTCTCCTAGACTGAGTCTTAGACTGTTGTCACATGAACCACAGTACCTCTGCAGTCCGTGGGGAACGGGTGGAGGTGGTGGCGGCGGCGGGTGTGTGGGAGGCCCGTCCCATGGATGCCCACCTACCTACCTCCATGCACAGAGCACCTGCCATTGGCGCCTGTTGCTCCGTGCGTGGGGGATCGGTGGAGGTGGATGGAGCGTGGGAGTGCACACGCACCCCCACCCACCCGCTGCAGTGATTGCACGGCTGCCCCCCCACCGCCCACACGTATGGGGGCGGGGGCTCCATTTGAAAAGGGCCTTAATCATGAAGAGGTTGACTTCTTGGGAATCCTTTAGGCTCATTTAGCATTTGAAATCCTGTCTCCTAGCTTACATACAAAAAATAAATTTTGCAGGCTCTCTCCTTTGTGTGTGTGTCCTCTGAGCTATTCTCCACGTAGACTCGCATCTCTGGTAATTTCTTCAAATTTTCTATTTGTTGTGCTGTCCCACCATAGTAAAGTAAGGTCTAGAAACTAGCTTGGTGGCCTCTCTACCACAATGCTATTCTTAGCTTGAGACTGTAGCTTCTGGTATTGTAGCACATTTCACATCTTTGCAGGCTGCTTTTCTCCTGTTCAGTCAATGAGGGGAATGGAGCATGTAGTCTCTTGTAGATTGGTTTCCTCTTCTGTGGACATTCCCTTCTCCTGTAGCCTAACTGCAAAGAGCATGCTGTAGTTGCCTCACAACATACTGATGAAGTCAGGGCAGCGAACTGGTCCTTTTTATACAGGCAGTCCCTGTTCCCTTCCCTGCCTTCTGTGAGCATCCAACATCTTGTTTTGTCAGGACCATCCTAGATTAGGTTGATGCCCTTAGCCACACGGATCTGTCCTGAAAGGAGAACTGCATAGTGAGTGTGAATGCATTTTTGCCAACTGCTTCCTTGGTGATCTAGCTTCATTAGATTCCTTCAGATACCTTGCTTGCCCTCTGACTTCTAGTGCTGAAACATGTAGGCATGAAACTGTCCCTGGGAGCAGATGCACAAGTAAAATTGGTTATGACCTCAACTAAAAATCCTGGAGGAAAGCTGTTTGGAGAAGATGTGAATAAAGCAGTAGCAGAAGCATGTGGGAAGAAAAATAATACTTCTCATCCCATTAGCCAAAGAGAAGGATTGTAAGAGTGATGTTTTGCTTATCCTTTTCCCTCCCTGCCCATTCCTGGCTATTACTAGCCCAGTAGAAACTAAATTTACCTGAGTGAGATTCTCTGTTGCATTTAACCAAAGTTTAATAGTTGTATGAACTACAACTTTATGCATTGATTAGTTTGATTCTTAACAAGTGGAAGTTCAAACTTAAGAATTTATTAGAATTCACCCATCCATTCTCTGCACTATGTGACAACATCCAAACAATCACAAGTTGTGAAATTATTGAATTAACAAATATCAAGTTACTGAATTATTGAATTAAATACATTTGAAAAAAAAATGACAACCTCTTTGTAAACTTCATTTGTGAAACCAGCAAATGGGAAGCGTGTAGATATGTGGATTTATTCTTTATCTGTCATGGCTGCCAAGAAAAAGAGGGTTATGAATGTCATACTTGACTTAAAGTTCAGTCAACAAATTCTCCAGAGCTCAAATATTAGAAGGAAAATACGCTAATTTTTTTAGGAGTGCTATTTACAAGGCTTTATGAAATAATAGATTTCAGACTGACAACAAAATCAACTATTCTTGTACTATAACAGATCCTCATCTTTTTACAAGAAAACTCTTCTTTTATGTAGGAAGAGAAAGAAAATGACCACAGTTTGGCCCAGCTGGAAGACTCTGAATCCAAGGAAATGGTAGACACAGAGGGGGTATCAAGCTAGTAAAGAACCTTGGGCTATGATCAGGGATCTCTTAACCTCCACAAAGAAGTATGAGATGGGAAGAGTCTTTGTGAGAGGAAGGAATTCAAGGTAGAGGCATTTAATACTCTGCCCATAAAGGTGGCTGTAGGATCTACTCTATGCTTTCTCTTCCTGAAAGACACAGGCCCCAGTCATCTTGGCTATCCCTATATTGGTCATGCAGACCTGAATTTGCAGACAGAATTGATCCTGAGGTTGTCAACTCAGAAAGGAATCTGGAAAATGGGGGCAATTCTCAGGGGCATAGGTAGGTTAGAGTGGGCCCAGGTGCAGAAGATTTAACTTCCCCCCCACCCTCTCCATTGATCCCTTTTTTCAGAACACGGTGCACCTGGACGGTAAACAAGGAAAAATCATACTCACCTCAGTTGTTTGGGGCCACTACAGCAGCTCTTGAATACTAAAAGGCCCATACAGCAGCCTCCCACAGCCCTTTCCCCTTCTTACCAGCAGAGGAGATGGACTGAAGCAACAGGCAAGGTGACTGGGAAGCCTGATGCTGCAGCAGCAGCAGTACAGAGGTGGTGACCCTGGTCCCGCAGGTGGCAGCAGGGGGCATGCAGGAAGGTGATGCAGCCTAGACCCCCAGAGACAGCAGTAGAACAGAGGTGGAAGAATCAGCTGGAGACCAGGCAACAGCATGGCTCAGCAGAGACAGTTACGCATTTGGCTGTCCTAGACAAAACACAAAAATGTTCCCTTTCTCTCTTGTCTTGGTACCCCTCAAGATGGAGGCATGCACTACAGGCAGAGGATGAAGTCTTCCTGATTGGTTCCCTACTAATCAGCTGTCCAGCAAGGGAGAAGCTGTGCTCCCCCAGGGCAAGTTCCTAATAGTGAGTTTAAGAGGGCAGTAAAATGATCCACAAGCTCTTCCCTCCCCCAAGCTGGGGGTTCTGTAGTGGGCGTGCCTGGCTTATTTTGCTAATTGTTGCCTAAAGTGTCAATCTATCATACCTACTATTAAAACCAGTCATGTCGTTTTACTAATGGCACTGCTGGTCTGGGAGAACCAAGGCACCAGCAGAATCTAGCCTCTGCAACACCCCAGTTACACATGATGTGGTACCGAAATATAAGAGAGGAAAAACTCTCCTAACCCTGGTTAGGGACCGATGCAGTGAGCTGGGGGTGCGATAAGTGCAACTGAAGTCCTGGGTGCTGGGAGGGATGTATGTGGAGCGGGGAGGTTGACCCTGGGGGCTGGGAGAAGTGAGATTGGAGTCCTGGCAAATGGGAGGTATAGATGGGGGGTACTAGGGGCTGTGGTCCTGGGAACTGGGAGGGATTGATGGCAGGGGGACACTACAGCTTGGGATATGTGGGACTGGGGTCCTGGAAGCTGGGAAGGATGGATGAGGTGGCAATGCTGGTGACTAGGAGAAGTGGGACTCGGGGGCTGGGAGGGATTGATGGGGTGGGGGACTCTAGGGGCTGGAGTCCTGGGAAGGATGGATGAGGATGGGAAAGATGGATGAGGATGGACTAGGGGCTGGAAGAAGTCTCAAAAATGTCTATCTCAAAAAAGATATAGTAGAAATATGAAAAGGTACAGAGAAGGGCAACAGAAGTGATAAAGGATATGGAACAACTCCCCTATGAAGAGAGGTTAGATAGGTTAGGGCTCTTCAGCTTGGAGAAGAGACGACCTGAGAGTGGATGTGATAGACGTTTATAAATTCATGAGTGGTGTGGAACAAGTTAATAGGGAACAGTTTTTTCCCCTTTAGTACTAGAACTAGGGGATGCTGAATGAAACTAACTGGTAGATTTTAAACAAACAAAAGGTGGCCTCCTGCCACCTTAGGAAGCCCTCGATGCAATTTCACTCAATGCACAACTAAGTTGTGGAATTTGTTGCCAGAAAATTGCCTTGCTCCCCGTGCTCTGGAGCGACCTCTGCGGTCCGCCGGGAACATCCTTCTTGAGGTCCCCCATGTGGCCCGGGGTGGGGGGGCACTATGGAGAGGGTGTTCTCGGTGGCTGCACCTAGGCTGTGGAACTCCCTCCCGGCAGAGGCCTGGTTAGCCCCAGACCTCCCTTCCTTCTGCCATATGTGTAAGACCTGGCTGTTCCGCCTGGCTTTTGGCGAGAGAGATGGGGGGAAGGTGGGGAGGTTTTTTAAAAATTTTCTCTGCCTTTTCTTTTAATGTGCTGCCTGATTTTGTGTGTTTTATATGTTTTTATGATGTAAGCCGTCCCAGTCTGCCTGGAGCAGGAGAGGCGGGGTAGAAAATGGTTTTATAAATAAATAAGTAAAATGTGGTCAAGGCCAGTTGTATAACTGGGTTTAAAAAAGGATTTGACAGGTTTCTGGAAGAAGGTCCATTAACTGGGTAGGTTTGGGGGAATGTAACCTCTGAGTGTTGGGAGCTGGGAGTGAACAACAGGGGATGGATTGCCCCATTGTGACCTGTTGGGTACTACTTCCAAGTGAGTGAGATTGGCCATTGTCGGAGATAGGTGCTGGGCTCGATGGACCATTGGTCTGAGCCAGTATGGCACTACTTATGTTCTTAAGTGGAACTGGAGCTGGGAGGGATAGATGGGTAGAAGGAATCTGGAGGCTGGGAGACTGGGTTCCTAGGAGCTGGGAGGGAGGTATGGGGGAACACTAGGGGTGAGAAAGTGGGGTTGGAGGCATTGGGAGATGATAAGCCTGGTGGGGATTCTGAGGCCAAGGAGAAGGGGTCTGAGAGGGACAAGGGAACTTGTGGGTGACAGCTGCCTCCCCCCCACCAGGCACAGTGACAAATGAACTCTCTCCTTCCCTCCCCTGCTCCACGGGGTAACTCAGGGGGGCACAAAAGCAGAGTCCCCTACTCTTGTTAGCTACACGGGCAGTTGCTGACAATTGATAGAGGCAGCAGTACTGAGGGAAGGAACAGGGCAGAGGTTGCTGGCTCCCTCCCCCCCTCCCCCTAGTCAGGAGAAAGAGACCCTGGGGGTGGGGACGGTGGAGAATCCCTGCTGCGAAGGGAAGAAACAGGGAGGATTTCCCAGGGGGCAGTAGAAGGGAGGGGCTGGTGAATTGGCTGGCGGCGGGGGGGTTGGGGCATTGCAAAAGGAGAGAGAGTGGAAACGGCGAGTGGGGGAAGCATGACCTACCCCAAGCAGCAGCACCAGACCAAAGATGGAGAGGCTAGTGCCAGCACTGGCCCCCAACAGCGTGTGGCAGGAGCCACTAGTAGAAGCTCCTGAGAGGTGGCAGGAATGTAACCTCTGACTGTGGGGCATGGGGAAGCCATGCTGTCCTCTCTCTCCTCTCTCTAGCTCACAGGATCATGAGCACTGGCCATGGAGGGAAAACAGGCAGCAGCGCTAGCACAGGAAGGGGGGGGGGGGGCCAAGGGCAACAGGAATTGGCGGTGCAGTTTGTCTCCCCTAAAGGGGCATGTGGACGCCCCCAGGCTGATGAGCCCACCAGACGCAACTCCTGTCCCTATTATAGCTATGCCCCTGGCAATTCTCTCCCAGGACCTGCTTAAAGTAAAAGTTTGAAAATCCAAAGGGGAGAATTTAAATTTATGTTTACTTGGAGAAGGTTCTAGACAGTCTGATAGCGTTTTGCAGACTACCAATGAAATTTAGAGTTGTTGAGTCCATATTATGGTACTGAGATTTCAAAAAGTACAACTTGGACAAGTCAACCAGCATGAAAGTATCTTAGAGTTAGGCCAGGACAGTCTGATTTGGATCTGAAGCTCTGATACCTTGAGAAGACAAGTTGCTACCATAACCGGTGTCCCAATCAAGTGACAGCATCATCGCTGCATCAGGGCAGCTACTCTTAGGGCATTTTTACAAGCACCTTAACATTCTCCTGGACTTCAAAGTCTGGGTGTAGTGAACTCTCGCTCATAGAGTTCAGACACTCCACCTCCCTTCTGCATTGTAAACAGCGGTGCCCAGCGACTTCCACGTGTTTTGTGACCTGGACTTGTAAGTCCCCCAAGTTCGGGCCACAAAACATGCGGAAGTCGTCAGGCGCCGCTGTTTACAACGGTGCCTGGGTGTCTTCCAGGAGGGGTGGGGCGTGTCTAAAATCTGTATTCGAGCTCGCCGGACTTTGAAGTCTGGGAGAAATAAGGGTGCGTGTAAAAACTTCCATAGTCTCTTCCAGAGTTTCACAGATTTCTTTTGTGGAGACTGAATATTGTACTAAGGGCTCTAATTAAGCAGCCATCTGAACCACTTCATTCGGTATCTGCCCCTTTCATTCTCTATTTTATTTCCCTTAAGGTAGCTTTCTTAATAGCCATTAGATCTACCAGAAGGGTTTCAGAGCGATTTCAGTGTGTTACCTTGGCAGTCACATCTTTATATTTTTTACAAATATGAGGTGGTCTTTCAACTGGACCCTTATTTTTTTCAAAGGTAAATATGCTCTGCAAATCTTAGAAAATACTAACCTCATTTTGCTGCAGTCTCAGACACCCCAATAAAACTGATGGGCTTAAACTGGAGTTGAGAAGGGTTCTTAAGTTCTACTTTCTGTGACAGAAGCAAATCGGAGTTTAACAGTTCTCTTCATTCAGTACCAAACATCTGTAAAAGAGGAAAAGACCTCAAACTTGTCTACAGTAAGATGTTTAAGATCACGCATAAAGCACTGGGAGAATTTCCTTTAGATAATGTTACAGCCCGTCTATAAGGAAGCGGTTTGGCTGCTTCATGGATGGGTGGTCCCCTGCCTTTCTATGAACGAATGTGCAAGGAAGTTGCATGGACCGCCATGCAAGTGTTTACAGAATGCTACACCATTTCATGTCCTTGCTTCCTCATGTTCAGGCTTTGGGAGAATGTTCTACAGAATATGCTAGTCCAGCATGGGAACATTTCTCTTGTATGTAGTTTGAATCTTCCCTCCATAGCGCTAGTTCTAATTTGCATATCCTGCTGTTTGCCTGGCATAAAGAATGGTTCAGAAACGAAAAGCCTTTTCTCATATGTAATGTGTTTTCCTGAAAATTCTACATATCGGGCAGTCCACCCCACTCTGCAGAATGCATATTTAAACTCTTAGTGTTTGGGTCTACATAGGATTTTCTTTTTCCAGAAAGTTGGCTAATTCTCTAATGCTGTGTTGCAAGTTTCATATAAGCTATGTTATATGACATCATATATGCAGTCTTAGAAGCCATCACCCTGGGGCCCTTGTGCAAAAGATCTTGTCTGCAAACCATTTATCAATCATATGTCTCCAACTAATGAGAAGAGAGAGGACAACTTGCCTTTAAACCACTTGCATGGAGAATTTTGGGGAGGGGGGCGGGGCGGAATCTTGTCTAGTTCCTCAAATTTGGGCTGAGAAGCATAGAGGCATTAGAAAACTGATAATCTTACATTATCGCTTGAATCTTCGAGAGTAATGATTGCTTACTATTATGGTTTTGTTCATTTTTATCTCTCCTTCCCCTCCTCCCCCCGAAGGAAACCATAATTCTAACACCTGGCATGCTATACCAGGTTGAAGAAATACTTCAAAGTTTAATGCCCTAAAGTTTCAAGGTACAGAATGGGTGAAAACTTAACGAGATTGGGGTAAGCAGGATTCGGGAGGGCTACCACAGCTCTGAAAAATGGTCAGTTTTCACAGTGGAGAGAAGTAACTAGTGGAGTGCTCCACGGATCTGTACTGGGACCGGTGTTGTTAAATATATTAATTAATAATCTGGAGAAGCAAGAGGCCTGCTAGAGAGTCAGTTGGGCCATTAGATGACCAGGGGGTAAAAGGGGCACTCAGGGAGGATAAGGCCATTGCAGAGAAACTGAATGAATTATTTGCTTTGGCCTTCAGTACAGAACATATTGGGGAGATACCCATGCCAGAAATGTTCTTTGGAGGTGATGAATTGGTAGAGCTGTCATAAATCAACGCAACTCTGGAAGAGGTTCTAGAGCAAATTGACAAACTAAATAGTAACAAATCATCGGGACCAGATGGTATACACTCCAGAGTTCTGAAGGAACTCAAATATGAAACTACAGACCTAATACTGGAAATTTGTAACCTATAGCTAAAATCTGCCACTGTACCCAAGGACTGGAGGGTAACGAACGTAATACTGATATTTAAAAATGGCCCCAGAGGTGATCCTGGAAACCGCAGACGGGTGACCTTGCCATGTGGTGGGGCTGCGTGGACTGACCAAATGGGAGGTGCCCCATGGCCCCACATTAATCTGGGTGTGGCAACTGTAGCCTGCGCTGTGTCACTGGCCTTCTCCGACTGACACATCCCATAGCAGCCAGCCACTTGCCCCAAAGTGGAAGTGGGCAAACATCTGGCGGCCACCTAACTGATGGACAGGTGACTCGCAGGCTGCTGTGGGCTATTTTGGATTACTGTCTTGTTGTTTTCACTCTGTTGTTCCTTTTTATTTGGTGGAAAACTCTTTTGAGATTTATAAGAATGGAGGTGTGTTTAGAAAAAAGATAGTACACGAAGGGGGAAAAGGGTAACACTTTTTTTGGGAAAAGGCAGCATGGAATTACAGCATGGAATTACGGGGGATTAGTGAAGATAGTTGATACATTAAGTGAGTTTTTGCTAGGTCATTTTCTTGCTTTTATTTGTGGAACGTTCTGATGACTATTTTATTTTATAAGGCCAAAAGTATATTTCAGCAATGAGAGGCCTTATCTGTTTCCAGTAGTTGCAGGGGTGCAGCGAATGAACACTGGTGCAGAAAATGGAATGGGCTCCCTACTGGGCCACTCCACTCCAGTGTGCATGTGCCCTCTACATGCATAAGCCCATCACCCCCAGGCTGGTGGGCCCCGGTGCGGCTGCACCTGTTATAGTTACTCCCCTGAGTAATTGCTCATATAGCTGGATGAACATTATGATAACATTTTGTGACCCATCAAGCCTTGACCTCTTGATCTCTGATAACTCTCAATATGTGCTATATATATATGTGTCATGGCACCAGCTCTTTTTAATTTTCTTTCCAACAATGTTATTTTGTCCATGGCCTAGCTCTCATTCTTTCCCCCTCGGCTTGGCCATCGCCACATTGGGTGCCTGTTGTTTTCAGATGACCTGGTCCTGATGTCACAGACCCGTGTGGGGTTAGGAAGGCAGCTAGAGGCCATGACTCTTTATTGCCGGGTCAATAACCTTGAATTAAATTATGTTAAGTCCAAGGTCCTGGTCTGCACTAAGTCCTTGAGAATCCATCGCCACTCCTGGTTTATCGATGGTAACCCAGTTGAGCAGGTTGAATAATTCAGGTATCTGGGCATTTTATTCCATTGTTCGGGAAGCTGGAACCCCACACTGAGGGGGCATGTCTAAAAGCCAAAAATTCCGCCCTGGCAATTGGAAGTTTCTTTAACCAATCTGGCAGGGTAACTTATAATATGACTATTTGAGCATTTAACAGTAAGTTCTCAGCTCAATTTCTTTTGGGGGCTGAACTATGGGCTCCTTTTATTACCTCTGGGGTGGACAGTGTCCAGGTAAAATTCCCGAGGACCTTGCTTAGAGCTCCAGGAGGTACTCCGGGAGTGGTCTTACGCTTAGAGACAGGCCAGCGGAAGTGGACATTCAGAGCCTGGGCTAGGGCCCATAAGTTCTGGATTAAAATTCAGAAGTCAGACCTGAAGGGTCTTTTCCCCTTTTTCTTGGAGGATTCATTCCAGGGTAAAAGGTGGCAAGCAGTTGAGTTTCATCTCACCTCCCTAGGTATATCTAAATCTTACCAATTATCTAGGGGTTTTCTCCCTGCGCTGGCAAAGGTCAGGGCACGTTGGCAGGATGTAGATCTCCAGGTGGAGTGGGGAAGGGTGGGTTCTTCACCCCACCTGAGTCATTATTTTAGCTTGGCCCCCGAAGTAGATACCATGGCTCGGTATCTTTTAGCTGACATCCCGCCAAGAGGGAAATGGCTCCTCATAGCGGCTAGGGTCAATGCTTTGCCGACGAAATTTTTGGAAGGTCGCTATTAAAAAGTCCTGATAGCCCAGAGTCTGTGCCCATACAACCAGCAAGAGTGTGAAACTACTTGTCATGTGCTTTTAAGGTGGCCTTTATATGATGCCCTGCGTGCTGAAATTTTGCAGTTATTTTTAGATTTACATCCTGGTTGGACAGACGATTTTATGTGCAACACACTTCTAGGTGAACACACTTCTAGGTGATTGCAGTCAGGAAGTAACTTGTGTTGTTGCTAGGTTTCTAACCTCCGCCTTTACTAGATGGAAACAATTTTTGGATTATACTTGTCTGGATTGACTTTCTGTTGACTCTATGAATATCCTTGGCTACTCCCCTAAATCCAATACAAGGGTTTGGCATGTAGATTTTATTATGTAAAATGTATATTGTGTTTTGTATTTTGGGCTGTGGCAGTGTGCCTGCCCCAATAAAAATTGATTACTACTACTACTACTACTACTATATATGTTGATGTAAAATAATGACTGAATTTCCCCTAAAATCTGAA
This sequence comes from Sphenodon punctatus, assembly GCA_003113815.1. NCBI lineage: Eukaryota > Metazoa > Chordata > Lepidosauria > Sphenodontia > Sphenodontidae > Sphenodon > Sphenodon punctatus. The sequence goes on along the minus strand of QEPC01014699.1, from coordinate 816,735 downwards.
GTGCAGTCTGTCTAGATATTCTCTTCCCATGTGTACCATTTAAAACATTCATACAAGGGAAATCCAAATAAAACCGAATATATCTTCTGGAAGGTACTTCTGTAAAAAAGAATTTCTTTTTGTGATTTCTCCATTTGTATACAAAGAGAACATAACATCCTAAATAAGCAGTTAAAAGGCATTGCATCCTAACAACAAACTCTTTAGCCATAAAATGTCTTTGATTAGAATATTGGGACTGTCTTAAGTAATTGTCTGCCTGACCCATGTTGGAGGACATACCCTGGACCTGATACTTTGCACAGGCCTTGAGGCGGGGGGGATTCATTGGTGGGAGAGGTGTCAGCAGTGCCCTTGTCATGGACCGATTATTATCTTCTCCAAGCCTGCCTCCGGCGCATGTCTGCCCCCAGAAAGGTGCAGAACCAGTTCAGTTGGTTTGTCCCTGGAGACTTATGGAACTAGAGAGGTTTCCGAATGCTCTTGGGGAAGTACCCTCCGGTCTTGATGACAGTTCGCTCAATGACCTTGTGGCTTTTTGTAATTCTTTGCTGACTGAGGCCATCGATCATACGGCTCCTAGGTGTCTGCTCCCTAACCACCAACAATGCAGGTCCCCTTGCTTTATAGAGGACCTGCGGTGGATGAAACGAGAAGGGAGGTGGCTGGAGCGACGGTGGCATTGTTCTCATGCAGAAGACGACTGATTGCGACATACTCACTTTATGGACATATACCATGGCTGTGCAGGCAGCAAAGAAGTGTTTCTTTGCTACTCTCATAGTATGTGCAAAGTCATGTCCAGCTGAGCTTTTCCGGGAGGTGAGGGGGGCTGCTCAGTGCGGCCTCCCTCCACCTGGAACTGGAATCTTCCAGTGCTCGCTGTGACTTGTTTGTTGACTTTTTTGTGGATAAAATTGCTTGCACCCACCACGACCTTGACGCTGAGCTTGAGGCAGTAGGAGAAACAGAGATGATCGAAGCCCCATTGTGTCCTGTTTTATGGCATCGGTTTCAGTGGGTGTTGTCCTCTGATGTGGAGGATGTCCTTGGGGCGGTCAGGGCCACCTGTTGTGACTGGACCCATGCCTGTTCTGGCTGGTTAAAGCCAGCTGGGAGATGCTGAGGCCGTGGCCAGTCTCTAACTTTCCCTTTTTAGGGAAGGTCATTGAGTGGGTAGTGGCTCGGCGGCTTCATGGGCATCTGGAGTGGATCAGTTTTCTGGATTACTCACAGTCTGGCTTTTGTCTGGGTTATGGCACTGAGACTGCGCTTGTGGCCTTGATTGACAACCTCTTCCGTGAGTTGGACCAGGGTCGCTCGACCCTGTTAATCCTATTAGATCTCTGGACTGCATTGGATACCGTTGACCATGCGCTGTTGGTGACTCGGTTGTGGGACTGAGCTGGGGTAGGTGGAACTGTTCTCTAATGGTTCCCTTCCTTCCTGGCTGGGAGAACTCAATGTGTGGTGCTGGGTGACTGCATATCATCTCCCCAGGACCTCACGTGGGGAGTACCACAAGGTTCTATTTTGTTCTCTCTCCTATTCAACATATACACGCAGCCTTTGGGCAAGGTTGTCAGAGAGTTTGGTGTGTGTCAGAGGGTTTGGTTTGATCATCAATATGCTGATGATATCCAACTGTACCTCTCTTTTTCAGCTGACCCAGGCCCGGCAGTCTTGGTGCTTACTTGGTGTCTGGCAGCTGTGGGGGACTGGATGAGGGCAAGCTGCCTGAAGCTGAATCCTGAAAAGATGGAGGTGATGTTGGTGGGAGGGGCCGAGGGAGCGGTGGGGTCCGCCCTTCGTAGGTGCCTCAGGTTTGTAGTCTGGGGGTGCTTCTGGACCTGCAGTTCCACTTTGGATGTCCAGGTGGTGACTGTAGCGAAGGTTGCATTTCACCAACTACATCTACATCTGGTGTGACGGTTTAGGCCGTACGTCTCCGACTCATACCTTGCCACCATCATCCATGCTTTTATCACCTCAAGACTGGACTACTGCAGTGCGCTCTACGTGGGGCTATCCTTGGTGATGGTTCGGAGATGGCAGCTGGTGCAGAATGCAGCGGCCTATCTCCTTATGGGGACGGGTCACCACGAGCACATTACACCAGTGCTGTGTTCTCTGTACTGGCTGCCTATAGTCTTACAGGCCCTATTCAAGGTATTGGTTTTGGCCTATAAAGCCCTTAACGGCCTGGACCCCGTAGGAATGCCTCATCCTCCAGGTCTTGGATTGATCCCTGCGATTGGCTGGGATCACCCTCCTCGAAGTCCCTTGTACATCGTGGATGGCGAAGATGAGGAGGGTGTTCTCAGTGATGACACCGTGGCTGTGGAACTCTCTCCCGACGGAGGTCTGCTTGACTCCAGACCTCCCCTCTTTCCAAAGACAATGTAAGACCTGTCTGTTCCGTCAGGCCTTTGGCGAGGGAGATGGGTGGGGGGTTGTGTTCCGGGGGGTGGGAGTGGGTTTTAGCTCTGCCTTGGGTTTTATGACTGTTTTTTATTTTATTATTGTTGGACTGTTTTTTGATATGCTTAAAATGTTATAAGATGCCCTGAGCTGCTGTAATAAGTCAAAATAAAATAAAATAATAAATAAATAAATAAATGGTTGGACCTCCTGGCTTGAGTTACACACTTTGAGAATTAATTGACTCTTGCTGCCTATGTTGAATTAAAGCACAGGTACATTTGAGAGGTGGGGAAAATCTGGGCTTTCTGAAACTGCAGCCTCTTATAATTAATTTGCAGATGCATGCCTTTGGGTCCTTGTTGCTGGTAATCTAATTGGCAAAACAACTTGTTCCAGTTGAGGTAGCAATAAAAGAAGAAAAATGTAAACAGTTGTAAATTATTTTCTTTTTGACTATTAACCGAAAAGGACAATATCACAATAACAAGTATTGTTGTAATTGATTTTTCAGCATTTTATTAAGCATAATTTTAACAGAAATTACTTGCACAAAGATGAAGCAATAGTTCAACGAGTTGACACTATCTAAATGACAACTTTTAAAATAAGTTCATACTGTGTATGTTGACACAAAGAAACTACTTGATATAATTTTTGTCATAAGTACTATACTACTACTACTTCTCATTTCTGTAGCACTACTATGTGTACACAGCACTTTACAGTTACACAATATAAAAATGATCCCAAAAATGAAAATTCAAGCAGCTGCTCCACCATACCTGCTAGTTTTGATGGATCATACTTTATTTTTTTTGGTGCTATTTCCAGGTTCTCCTGTAAATAACTTAAACATGGATTTCAGTTAACCAAATCCCGCTGAGTAAGTAAGCTGCTTGATCAATGAGTTGCAAATGGTGGAGGCTTTTGAATGAAATCTTATATAAAATTTGTTTGATCAGTATTAATCATTTACAGACTTGCCTTCTATACATCGTGTTATTTATTTATTTATATTTATTTATTTCTTGCATTTGTACCCCGCCCCTCCTGACAACAGCTCGGGGCGGCTTCCAACGGTCATAAAAACAAATAGAAAACACATATAAACAATTTAAAATACTAAGACAAATGAAATACTTTAAAACAGGGCCCCAGGATACAACTTAACCATTAAAACAACAGACAGGGCAGGGGAGATGAACAAAAACCCTAACCTCCCCCCCCCCCGAGGCCTGGGCGAACAGCCAGGTTTTACAACACCGCCGGAATGACAACAGGCTTGGGGCCAGGCGAGCTTCCTCTGGAAGGGAGTTCCAAAGGCACGGCACGGCCACCGAGAATTTTTACGTGGGGGACCTCCAGAAAGGCACCCCTGGCCGATCGCAGGAGCCGCTCTGGGGTGCAGAAGGCGAGGTGATCCCTAAGGGTACGAGGGGCCGAGACCGCGAAGGGCCTTATAGATCTAAAACCTTGAACCTAGCTCGGCACGCTATTGGCAACCAGTGCAGAGTCCGGAGCACAGGTGTAATGTGCTCCCGACAACCCGTCCCCATAAGGAGACGAGCCGCCGCATTCTGCACTAGCTGCAGCCTCCGAACCAGGAACAAGGGAAGCCCTATGTAGAGCGCATTGCAGTAGTCCAGCCTCGAGGTGACGAAGGCATGGATGAGGGAG
>QEPC01014699.1:752567-810198 GCA_003113815.1 Sphenodon punctatus | reverse complement strand
CCTCAGGCACCTCGGTTCCCTGGGGGCACGTGCCAGCTGACGCCATGGACCATACCGTCTGCACCCCAGCACCACCCCAATAGCCGCGCCCTTCCCTTCATCCACCAAATCCCGGCCCCCCAAATCTGGCTGCTCGCCCAATAGCCTTTCCCCCCTCCCACCCTCTCAAAACCTCCCCCCACCATCCTGCTGCCACCAGGGGCTGGCAGGGTCCATATCCCCCTCACCTCTCGACTTCCCTCTTTCACAGGGGCCGAGTCCCACCCCAAACCCTCCCAGTGCTCCCCCCACTGCCACCAGGGGCAGTCACTGGGAACCCCCCCTACTTACCCACCCCTCCTACACCCCCACCCTACTTCCCTAGCCCTGAAATCTTAAACAAAAGGAATAAGCGGCTCGCCTGGTTGCCGAAAAATCTCCCAATAGAGCTACAAGAGGGAAAGTTTCAAAAGAACCAAAGCTCCCTGATGATCAGGGCTCCTGGGGAGCCCCTCTGAGTCAGGTGGTGTGGGGGAGGGGCGGCTCACCAAGAGTAGTGCCGATCTTACAGTCCTTGGCTCCCTGCACTGCCCGGGGCCACTCTCTCCCCCTGTACACCTTCTTCCTTCATATACGTGTAGCCATGTAGTCCGGCTCCCAGTCAGGGTCTGCTAACGCACAGCATGGTGTGCCGCCTCCGCCTCCTCGGTCCCGCTAACGGCTGCGCCAACGGCTGCTTTGCCCTTTGGCGGCGCCCTTCGACCGCCGCCCTGAGAGCGCCGTCCTCAGTGCAGCACTCTGACAATGTAGGTACCTTTGGGGGAGGAGACACAACAGCCACCAGGTGAAGGCAACCCTCCAATCCTCCCCGCAGCTTCTGCTTCCCCGGCCAAGCTCTCCTGGGAGGTGCCCCCCTCAACCCAGTCCCCACACTGGGTTTGGAAGCATCTGTTAATGGTTTGGAAGCATCTGTTAGTGTAAAATTTTAACTGCAATAAATTTAGGAACTGTTCTTATCTCCCATTTCTCCACTAGGAGGTGAAATCTCTGATATTACGGGGAATTAGTTTAAGGGCTCAAAAAGGATCCAAAACACAAAAGCTATTTTTTTCTCACTTTAGATAACATTTAATTGAAGATTGCAGAACAAGAGCAATTCTCTTTACAAACCTCTCTTTAAGAAAGAGGAAGCATTGCTGACTGTATTTCCCGGTCTTATAAGCTTATGCGAAAGTAGTCCAGACAGTTTGCTGACCTCAAATAGACCTCTTAGTCTCTCCCTTGTCAGACGACAGGGACAGCACTCTTAATTGGCATTCAGATCACAAGCAGCCACTGGACTCGATGCATAGCCAAGTACTGCTTTAGGATTTAGACAAAGCCACTCTGGCAAAGCATCCCAGTTGTCAGGGTAGCTGGCTGTTTCCTAAAGAACTGTTACATAATGGAGGGACTGAGTAGAACTATTAGGATGCAGGGATGTGGGTCCCCCCCCCTTTTTTTTTTTTTTTAAGTAGTCCTAACCTAAGAAAACAAAGCTCATCCATTGTTCCCTGCTTCTGTTTAACTTCTCAGGGTCATAAATGTAGCTGGTGCAATCTGAGTATATTAGCTGTTTAAATCTCTAGTTGTCAATCTCAAATGTTTTAAAACAAATAGATATTTTGTGGACAGAGGAATGGGGACAGAAAGTGCTTTAAAAGTGTTTTGGAATCTTAACGTTTACAGCTGTTTACTATTGTTATAGGTCAGCTGTTTATTTCAGCTATTTGTTTCTTAGGTAAGACAATAGAGGCAGGAAAGCAAACAGCTGTTAAACGAATAAAGCATATATTATATAAAAATATATATATATTTTAAAAAAACCTTATTTATAATACGATACCTTTGAAACCAAATAATGAAATTTGTTTTTAAACCTTGTCTGTAAGACCCTTTTTGCACGATATACCCCCACTCCCTCCCCCCTTGCCCACGTGGACAACTGGGTGGTTAATTGGGGGGTGGGCACTGGTGTGGGTGCGTGCTTGCGTGCTCCACCCGTCTCCACCAATCCCCCATGCACGGAGACACTGGACAAAATGGAGATGCCTCCATACATGGAGATTAGTGGAGGTGGGTGGAAATGAGTGTGTGTCCGTGTGACTGGCTGCCCACGCACAGCACACCCGCTATATTACGTACACCCATCCCCTCCCACACCGCGGCGCCTCCTGGCCCATGTGAAAAGCGCCTAATTCTCCAGTTTTGCAAATGCGTGTTTGTGTTATAGTTCCTGTGTAGATTGAGAGGATTTGTTGACCCTAGGACGTTTTGTTCACCAGTACTGTTAGCATGAGATCATACCCATGCACCGCTCGGAGAGCTACTCTCCTTCATTTTCTCTATGGGAACAGGATATAAGGTGGGCAACTGCTTTACTCTCTCTATTAAGGATCTGCATGCAAATACCACAAAGGCTCCTTCAGAGACTTCCCTGTACTGTAGTTACTGCAGCAGAGGATGGAAAATGTTTAATTCCAATACGTTGTTTGTGCTGAGGATATCCTGACATAAGTAATATAATTTAGCCCTAGAGGTAAAGGAATTAGATTACTCTTTTTAGTTTAACTATATCATATCCCTGTTTAACAGTACTGTACTTGCTTCAGTCTTAAAGCTCCGTTATCCTTGTGGGGAAGCCATGCAGGTGATAACAGACATAACTGGAACTTTCCTGTGTAATGGTGCTATTGATGATTCCGAGAATAAACAATTATGTATATCCTCAGGTGAATTTATAAGGCTCTTCAAAACATCAGTCTGATGCATTTAGCCATCTAAATCCTTCATCAAATAAAATCCATGGCTTCATCAGAGTAAAATAATTAAAAACCCAGGTATAATAGGGAGAGGGATCTAAATGCACATTTAATTGTAAACAGTAAATCTCAGCCCCAACAACTCTCTGAAATAGTAATTGGGCATGTCAGAACTATGTCTTTGTCTTGTGTCCAGAGGCCTGTGGAAGCTTAGTTCCCTTTGGTTAGTTTTTCTGGTGTATTTTACACGTTGTCTAGTATATACATATATTAAGGAAGGATTTTTATACTGTACTTAACTGACTGCAGCCCTGATCCTACTAAAAGCTTGGACCTTGCCCATATGAGAAGTTTAGCCCATATTATTTTAATCCTTGGATACTAATTTGTATTAATAAATTTGGTTCAGAATGTATTTTCAGCATTTTTCTTCTGGATTGGCTGGTATATTTATACTCTGTGTGTACACATGGTGCACTGTTGACTCTTGATATAGCCACTTTACATGAATGGTACACGTCCCAAGTTGCCGTTTCTTGGCGCACCCCGGAAGGAGATGAGGACACAGTCATGGATTTGAACAGCTGCACTCTTTATTACTGTAATAATTAATAACAGTAAGGGGGTAGGGGCTTGTCTGTCCTACCTCCCCCTTTTGTTACCTGGGGTCCTAATGCAACCCTTCTATGTCAGCTGCGCAGGAGGTATCCAGAGGTGTGCTTGGGCAGCTTCCTCCTGCCGATTAATGCTCTGTCTAACTTACACGCTAGCCTTGCACCGAGGGTTTACCCTGGCTGGGCTGGGGTGGGGTACTTGCCCCTCAACCCTTGTTGAGGGTTGGAAACAAGGTGGAAGGTCACCTTCACCTGACTGAGGACTAACCTTGTCCTCAGTGGACTTGGCCGCTTGCCTCATCCCCCCCATGGATGCCGAGACACTGGGCCGTTCAAGGCCAATGTGTGCTGCCAGTTCCCATTTCTTAAGGAGATTTCTGTTTCAGGTATATTCTAGCCCAGCAACAAACAAACTGAGGCTGCTTTTAGATGAGTGGGTCGCAGTCTCGTGACCCGCTTGTGCAATTTTTTTCAAAATCCCACAAGGCGGGATGAGATGTAACGAGGGACGCGATCATGCTCATTCAAGGCGGTCGCGCATTGTTTACCGACCGCGAACTAAATACCTCACACATCGAGGTATTTAGTTCGCGGTCAGTAAACAATGCGCGACCATTTGAATGCGCGTGATCGCATCTCTGGTCATGTCTAATCCTGCCTTGTGGGATTTTGAAAAATCGTGTGAGTGGGTCGTGCAACTGTGACCCTCTCGTCTAAAAGCAGCCTCTAAAAACCTCTGAATCCTGTGTAGAGTGCGACAAATAAAAATGCCAATGTCCGCTAAGCCCTTCGAGACAATTGAAGCATGCACTACAGCAAAGGCGAAAATCCAATCATTTAGGGCGAATCAGAGCTTTTTGAAAAAATTCCTTTCCAGCCTGAAGTGGTGAGCAGTTTACACTTGCAGTACTGCAAGAGGGTGGGTGGGTGGGTTCACACATCCTGCTTGCTTTCCTTGCCTCAGATGAATGCGAAGGAAGTTTTTTTTCTCCAAATGGCGCTTCGGAAGCCATACCTCTTGTGCGGCTTCCTTTACTCCACAGGCTGCTGTTGCCAGGGCAACCCCTGCCTGGACCAGCAGCCTAAGCAGCTGTCTCCTCCTAGCTGTGTGCCTTGCTCCTTCCTCTTGAAGGTGAGATGGAGCCAAACCACCCCTGCCCCAAGCAAGGGCAGAGGATTATTTCCAGATTTTAGCACAATGCTTTTTTCAAGGTTGCACTGCGGCATTCTTTTTAGAGAAGTAAGGGTCCTGGGCCTTGCCATTGTTTCCATTTTGTGCTAGGCTGCAAACTTTCATTCTTTTTATTTCTGGGTGGTAGTGCCACTTCTTTGAATACCCTCTGCACTGCTGTCAGCATTGATTCTTAAACTGATGTACTGGCGTAAGCCCCAGTCACTTCAGTGGGGCTAATGATGGGACAACAGCTTGGGTCTGGGGAGAGGTCACACAGAATGGAGGAAGTGTTTTTGTGTGCCACTGTACATACACTAGGAAGGATGTTGATAGTAGGTAAGCATCAGAAAGAGAGCAGTGAAGCGTTCTTGAATGCAAGACCTATGAAGGAAAGGCTGAAGGAATGGCATGTGTTTAGCCTAGAAAAGAGAATGCTGAGGGGGGATAAATAACCGTTTTTATATGTGTAAAAGGAGCTGTAAGGAAGATGGTAACTGATTTATCTTTGTGGGCACTGAAATTGAGAGAAGTGGTAATGGGCTTAAACTGTAGGTGAAAAGGCTTACATTTGTGGTGGGAAACATTTTCCCAGGGATAGTTTGAACATTAGTACAAGCTTTGACAGCCTCGTAGAGGCCGTGGGTGAGGATGTTTGGTCATGGATCTTCCCCCTATCCTTGAGTTGAATGCCCTTCTCTCGGTTGCCTTACCCTGAACTCAGTCTTTCAGTGCTTGGGGGTAGGAACCAGATTAGAGCTGAAAAGAGAACCCTCCAAGAAGAATATGCACTTCCAGATTCGCCATTTGTGGTCTGAGTAATGGGCACTACTTGCATAGAATCCTACGAGTACCCATTTTGGATTTAAAATGGGGGGAGTGTGTGTGTGTGTGTGTGTGTGTGTGTGTCCATCTACTAATTTTATAAGCCAGCTGTTAGAAAGGGTCTTGGACCCTGCTCACGTGGCACAGCTGTCCCAAAGCAGAGCAGCTGAACTTCACCAGAAAAGGCCTTTTAAGGCACTCACTGTAAACTCTTTATATGACCAATATACAGTGCCTGTCCTCATGAGTCATGACCAAAACAGCTCTGCTAGCTTTCTTGGTAGAATTGTGGAAAGGTTGGAGGTTCGGGACTCCTAAAGGCATGGAAACATCAGAGAATCCACCAGCCAGAGGGGAAGGGAAAAGCCTCTCTCTCTTTTTAATAATGAAGGAGCAATGCCTCCTTTCACAGTTCAGGTTGCATCCTACATCCATTAGGGTCAATATGAGTGGAGAGTTCATCTTATTAAAAAAGGTAGCAGGAAGGAAACACAATGCAGGCTAGAACCCGTGACTCCTGGAACAACAAGCACGAAGCTTAGCTACCCTGACACACCACAACTGCACCTATAGCTAGGCCTAAAGCGGCAGCGGCAGCATCAGTTTATGGCACTATCCAAAATTTTGCAACAGTTCCAGGTATTCTGCGGCACTTAAGATAATAGTGATAATTCCGACAGTTCTGACAGTTTTTCTGACACTTGAGCAATGCATTCTGACAATTTGCGGCATTTTCTGACACCGTGGGACTTGCGACAGTTTCCGACAATTTCTCCGCTGCTGAGAAATAGTGACAGTCAATAGCGGAAAGCGGCAGCAAGCATCAGAACGAGTATGGGGATGCTGTGTCCATGTGGCGTTGGGGAAAATGGCAACAGATGGGAGGTTTCTGACAGAATTGTCGGACACTGCCACATGTCATTTCAGGCCTACATGTAGCACCCTTACAAACAGTTGTTGGACACTAAATAGAGTCCTTACCCTGCTAGCTGACTAAAGCACTCCAGCTAATTGTTTCTTTTATAGCTCTGCTGGTAGACTAGGGTACAGGAGTCTGATAGGTCAAGGATTCAAATCTGGACTGTGTGGTAAGCTGAAGGTGTGATTTCTTGAATTTATAAGTTTACTTTGGGAAACAGTAATGTAGGGTTTGCCTCCTGTGTACTGGATTCTCTGATGTTTCCATACAGTTTCTTTTGTCTATAAGAGCCTTGACCCTTCAACCATTCCACTTCTATACTTATTTCCATTTTAAGTCTATAGTCGGGATCCTCAAAGGGCTACCTGAAATTTTGGATATGACTCATGGGTAATGAAGTCACTACTTGTTTCAGCTCTAAACTGGATCCAGGAAATGGAAAGGAGTCAAATACAGCTGTGAGCCGTATTGGGTGCTCCTGGCCTGAGGTCCCCACTACTGATTTAGATTAATATTGGGAAGGATTTTCTAACTATTAAGAATAATTGTTCAGTGAAATAAGTTATTAGAGGAGATTGTGCTGTTTCCATCCATCGGAGTTTTTAAAAAATAGATGAATATCTGTCAAGGGTGTTTTAGGCCTAACTGTTCCTGCTTTGGGAAGCGGGGGGACATGCACTTAATAATGTTTTAAGATTGTTTCCAACCATAAAGTTCCAACCATAAAGTTTTATGATTCACTAAACCATCATTATCACTAACTCCCTGGTACAGTTATACTGGCAAGCCTGCCATCAGGTGGTAAACAGGAGACCAGCATCAGACTGACTGCAGCTTCGATGTCGATTGCTCACCTAGTGTCCTAATGACTCTTTCAAAATGCTGGAGGCAGTCATTGAAAGCAGATGCATAGCCCTGTTCTGTTCAAGGAACTGCATTTGCGGGGCCACCCAATGAGCACAGACCTGTGGAATTGTGATGCAGATTTGGTTTCAGCACTTCACTAGATACAAGACAACTTTCCTTGAACTGTATGCTGAGCTGCCACTCCAGCTTGAGGAGCAGATCATTGCTATGCCTGTACTTCTCACCATGGAACAGCATGTTGCTATTGCCATCTGGAAGGGTGCTATTCTGGATTTCTGTAGGCCAATGGCTAAGCAATTTGGGATTGTTCACTTAGCATTTGTTGCTACTGTGATGGAGATATACAAAAGGTTTTTAAAATCATAGATTTGTAAGGAACCTTGATAATCATCTAGTCCAATTCACTGCCTGGATGCAGGAGAGCTATAACCATAAAATTCCCCCAATATGTTTGTCCAAGTTCAGCATTTAAAAAAATACAAACCCTCCAGTAACAGAGAGGCTACAAGCTCCCTAAGCAACTTATTCCATTACCGCACAGCTCTTACTGCTAGAAAGTTTCCCCTTGATATTTAACTGAAACCTACCTTCCTGTAATTTGAGCTCATTATTTCTAGTCCTGCCTTTCATAGTGATAACAAACAGTTCCTTGTCATCTTCTTGCTGGTAGCTCTTTAGATATTTGGAGATTGCTATCATGTCTACCTTTTAGTCTTCACTTTGTTAGGCTAAACATACCCAGTTTGTTCAACACTTCCTTATAAGACTTAAAAATATAAGTGCCATACTGAGTCGGACCATCAAGCCCAGCATCCTGTCTACGACAGTGGCCAGTTTTGGTCACATGGGAGAACTATCAGCAGTCACAATGGGCGATCACTGCCTGCTTCCAACAGTAAGAAGTTCCTTTCTCATAATCTACTTGGCTAATAGCTGTCAATTGACCTATTCTGCAAGCACGTAATAAGAACATAAGAAGTATTCTCCAGGACTTTTATCATATTCGTTGCTGACCTCTGAACCTGCTCCAATTTATCGGTGTCCTTATTAAAACTGAGGTGCCCCAAACTGAGCATATTACTCCAGGTGTGAGTTCTGACTAGTGCTGAATAGGGTGGAATAATTACTTCCATGGACTTGCAGCCTAAAATTGTATTAGCCCTTTTTGCAGCCACTTCATATTACTGACTCAAGTTGAGTTTGTGATCAACCACAATCCCTAGATCCTTTTTTACATGGCTTCTGTCAAAACAGGAATTCCCTCATCTTATACTTGTGCATTTTGTTTTTCTTCCCCAAATGCAAACTTTACATTTATCTCAGTTGTCTTTCATATTGTTAATTTCAGGCCAGATTTCAAATCTATGATTTTTTTTTAAAAAAACCCCTTAATTCTATTTTTCAAGGTGTTAGCTTCTCCTCCAGGCTTTGTGTCATCTCCAGAGCTCTCCACTTAAATCAAAGGAGTTATGAATTGTTCTTTCTAGATTCACCACAGAACTTGTATCTTCATGGACTTGTAATGACTTTCCTTTGCTGTCTTATAATTTTCTTTGAGTTCTTTGATCTAAGGATAGTGCTGCTGTTTGTTGTGATTGTAGCCTATTGCTGAAATCAGCTGTTAGAGATTGATGACTGCTAACTCTAAATTAGGCGTTTACCATTCAGGAAAGGGACCTTGGAGTCATTGTGGACAATAGATTGAAATCCTCAGCTCGGTGTGTGGCAGCCGTCAAAAAAGCAAACCGAATGTTAGGAATTATTCGTAAAGGGACAGAGAATAAAACTGAAAATATCATAATGCCCCTATATAAATCGACGGTGTGACCGCACCCTGAATATTGTGTGCAGTTTGGTCGCCCCATCTAAAAAAAGATATTGTTGAAATAAAAAAGGTACAGAGAAGGGCAACAAAAATGATTAGGTGTATGGAATGGCTCCCGTATGAAGAGAGGCTGGATAGGTTGGGGCTCTTCAGCTTGGAGAATAGACGACTGAGAGGGGATGTGATAGAAGTTTATAAAATCATGAGTGGGGTGGAACAGGGAATGGTTTTTTACCCTCTCAAATAGTACTAGAACTAGGGGGCACTCCATGAAAGAAACAGGTAGCAGATTTAAAACAATTAGAAGTTGTGGAATTTGTTGCCAGAAGAGATGGTCAAGGCCATTAGTATAACTGGTTTAAGAAAGGACTGGACAAGTTTCTGGAGGATAGGTCCATTAGCAGCTATTAGCCAGGTAGGTTTGGGGAATGTAACCTCTTGCTGTTGGGAGCTGGGAGTGAGCAGCAGGAAATGGATTGCCTCGTAGTGAGCTGTTGGGTACTACAGGCAACTGAGATTGGCCACTGTCTGACCCAGTATGTCACTTCTTATGTTTGTATGATATCAGAATGACTAGATTATTGTAATGCACTCTACGTGGGGCTGCCCTTGATTACTGTGAGCACATTACACCTGTACTTTCAAATCTGCACTTCCAATAGCTTTCCAGGCGCAATTCAAGGTCCTGGTTTCGACTTTTAAAGCCCTAAATGGCCTGTGCCCTACATATATGAAAGACTGCCTCCTTCCCTGTGCTCCGTCGTGATCCTTACAGTCAGCCAGGATCGTTCTCTTGCAGATACCATCTACTGCATTTATATAGCGAGGACAGACAGAGAGATATTCTTGTTGGCGACCCTGGAGGTTCATCAAAGCCTCAGCATTTTCCAGAACAAAGTAAGACTTGTATTTAGCAGATAGGGATTGATGTAGGGATGGGAGTTTTTGGGAATTTCTAATGGAGATTTTCATGTGCTTTCAATTTTATATGACTTTTTATGTTGTAACCTGCCCTGAGCCTTAGGAGAAGGGCAGGATTTAAGTTCAATGTGGACATGCAGCCTTTGGATGAGGTCGTTGGAGGGTTTGGTGTGCGGTGTCATCAATATGCTGATGACATCCAACTGTACCTCTCTTTTTCAGCTGACCCACGCCTGATAGTCTCTGTGCTTACCCGGTGTCTGACAGCTGTGGGGGACTGGATGAGGGTGAGCCGCCTGAAGCTGAATCCTGACAAGATGGAGGTGATGCTGGTGGCAGGAGCTGAGGAAGTGGTGGCACCCATCATCAATGGGGTCTGCCCTTGGTTGGTTCCTCAGGTTCGTAGTCTGGGGGTGCTCGTGCGGGTCCAGGTGGTGGGTGTGGTGAAGGACGCATTTTGCCAATTATATCTGGTGCAACGGCTTAGGCCTTATGTCTCCGACTCTGACCGTGCCACCATCTTTCATGCTTTTTTCACCTCAAGACTAGACTACTGCAACGAGTTCTATGTGGGGCTTCCCTTGGTGGTGATCTGGAGACTGCAGCTGATGCAGAATGTGGCGGCCTGTCTCCTTAAGGGGACATGTTACCGTGAGCACATTACACCAGTGCTCTGTTCTGTGCGCTGGTTGCTGATAGTCTTCCGGGCCCAATTCAAGGTGCTGGTTTTGACTTACAAAGCCCTAAACTACCTAGGCAGGATCACCTCGCCTTCTGGGTTTTCAATCGATCCCTGCGGTCGGCTGGGAGCGCCCTTCTCTGGGTCCCGCGGGTGACTACTATGGGGAGGGTGTTCTTGGTGGCCGTGCTAGGGTTGTGGAACTCCCTCCTGATGGAGGTCTGCCTGTCGCCAGACCTCCCCTCCTTACGAAAACAATGTAAGACGTGGCTGTTCCGCCGGACTTTTGGTGAGGGAGACGGGTAATGGGGGGTGGGGGTGGTGTTTGTTTTTTATGTTTTGTGGGTTTTATTGTTGCTTTAGTGTTTTTAGTACAGTATATATTTTTAAAGATGTTGTGATGAGCTGCCCCGAGCTGCTGTGCCCGAGGGGGCAGCAAATAAATCAGATAAATAAATACTTAAACTTAGACAAGGTCCACTGATACAGACTTTATGCAGAAGTAGTCATATTCTAGCCATATTAAATGTTTGTGCAGGATCTGGCCCTAATACTTCAATACTTTGTAATGTTATAACATGTATTTCTTTATGAATACTGAAGTTGTATTTTAAAGATAATAGATTTTTTGTTGTGCCCTGTTTTTTTGTTGGGGGGGGGGAAGGAGGGTTTGGGGTGGTTAACTTATTTGGTGTATTGTGCTGATGGAGTAATAAGAGAGGTTGTGACTCATGCAGCTTCACAGAATGTATGAGAGAGCCTGGAATACAACTCAAGAGGAAGAGTCCAGTTTCTAGACAAGAGTCTCTCCCACAGTATTATAAAATTAAGGAGGGCTGGCAATCAGAAAACTGTTTAACAAATCCACATGATATTGTAGATGAATTTATAAATTGTTTCTCAAAATCTCCAGAATTTGTCCTTTGGAAACAAGAACTAACTCTTAAATATTATTTGGTTTAATTTCTGAAACTTTTTATTGGATAGGAGATAATTCCACTGAGAGTTAATCAACTTTTTAAGATGTTAGAAAATGAGATGATAGACTATTTTTTTTTTTTAAAGAAAAAGAGCACTTCAGTCTACCATGGACTCTTTTGTGGCACGTGAACTCTTTTTCCATGTGGAAAATCTGGTGGTTTTGACTGGAGGTCTTTTCTGGAATTTGCATCCTGGGGTTGATCTTTCAAAGTCAGTCAGTTGTTAGCCTCTGGGGGAGTGGTGCAGGTATTCTGCCTATATGTTGCTTAAAGGATGGTCTTGGCATTGACAGTTAATTATGTACCACCTTCAGTGTTTTGAGTCTTTTACAATCCTTACCTAGTTCACCCTCACAACAAGCCTGTGAGGCAGGTCATTATAGTTCCCATTTTACAGATGGGGAACTGAGGCTGAGATTGTGACTTTCCCTAGGCTACCCACCAAGTTCATGGTTAAGATGGGATTTGAACCAAGGATTTCCGCTCCAAGTCCAAAAACTTATTACTAGGCTTCACTGACTCTTTACTAGGGCTGAAACAAGATTTTGTCCTTCTTGAAAATCTCATCAAGAATTTCTTGACAAGATTTTCTCATCTTGTTTTAGGAGGGGCAGGGTAAAAATCAAATAAATAAATAAATAAAATAAATCTCGAAAATTGGGTATTCTCACAAGATTCTCGTGAGATTCCTGAGAACCTAAAAATAGCAAAATAAAATGGTCTGGGCATGTGCACAAATGGCCGCCAGGGCCGTTCTGTACATGCACGGCCATGTTGTGCACATGCAGGCCATTTTGGGGGGTATTTTTGAGGTTCTCGAGATCTTGCCAGCGTTGCAAAATTCTTGCGAGAATGAATTTCATTCTTGTTTTAGCCCTACTCTTTACATGTTAAGATGGTATGTGTGGCTTTGATTGGTGAGAGTTGATTTTTAACTGGCTTCTACAGCTTAGTGTGTAATTGAATATGCTTTTAAAACCAGTGTCACGAATGAACATTAGGCCACACAGGAGAGATACTGAACTATAGGTCTAGCATATATGTAAAGCTAAAGGTTAAACATGGATGTAATGTTGAGAACTGACAACTCAATTCATGTAATCCTGTAGTGTACACTGACAGCTGGGAAATCCCTCCAGGAAATGGAGAGAGATAAAGGATGTGTTTTCACAGGAGACATCAGACAGAAATCCATTCATGTGCAAATTAAGTTTGCCTGTGTGCCTACCTGCTGGCTTTGCCTATGTGCAGACAGGCATGACCTCTCCAGCTGTCACAGCTGGGCCTTGAACCCATGGCCCTTGAGGTCTGGAGTGCTCTCTGGTGTCCTGCGCCACCTGGTGGGCCTGAGAATGTGTTGGTTTTCCTCCTTTCTGTCTCCCCTTGTGTGGTTGCTCCTTGTGTGCCACGCGCTTCCCCAGCTGTAGCTGCTTGCCCTAGCCCTGCCTCCCAGCTTCCTGATTGGCCACAGGAAGTATGTAAGCCTTGGCGTGGCCACAGGAAGCTGGTGGAGCAACGTCTCTTCCCCATTTGAACCCGTGCTGTGTGTATGGTAGAATAATGTCCAGTTCTCTGCTCTGTAGCAGGGATTCCCCCTGTGTTCCCCAGTCTCCCTGTTTTCCCCATAGCCTGTGTGTCCAATCCCCTTTTTGTGTGTTTCCTTACCTCCCTGTTTCCTCCATAGCCTGTGGGTCCAATCCCCTCTTCGTGTGTTCCCCTACCTCCCTGTTTCTCTGTGTGTCCAATCCCCTCATGGTGCGTTCCCCTACCTCTTTGTTTCTCCCATAGCCTGTGTGTTCAATCCCCTCGTGGTGTGTTTCCTTACCTCCCTGTTCCCCCCATAGCCTGTGCGCTCACTCCCCTCTTGGTGTGCTCCCTTACCTCTGTGTTCTTCCCATAGCCTGGGCACTCAATCCCCTCGTGGTGTGTTCCCTTGCCTCCCTAAATTTCTAAAATTATTTCAGGCATGGGTGTGCTCTGGTTGGTCCCAGTCTCTTGCCTCCCTGTTGCCCCCTCCCACTATCTAGGGGTTCCCCTCCGCCCAGGACTTGGTAGTCCTGTCCCAGGGCCTTGTTCCTGAATACCCCCTGGACCAGGGTGCTTAGGTCCTGGTAGTCCCCAGAGTTGCAGCTCTCTGTGGTCCTTCTGCAATCACAGAGCTCTGGGTGTTAGATCCCTGTGTCCTTCCCTTCTTTGTGGTGTGGGTTCTTCCTTCTCTCTGACCTCAATGATGAGTTAGACCCTTTCTGAAGCTGGGTTTCCTCGCTACAAGAAGAGAGTAGACTCTTGGATTCCAAGCTATTCTGAGAGGTTGTCCCCTCGCTGATAGACCCTGTTCCCGCAAGTTCCCTTCCCTTACCGGGGCCCCTTCCTTTCTGTGTCTTCAGGGGGGTGGGGTTTTCCCCATCCATACTCCCCTGAGAACCTGTCCCCCTCTGACACCAGCTTCCCCCCAAGGCGGGAAGGGAAACAAAGACTTTGAAATGCTATTTAAGCCAACAGACAAGATAAAGGAAGGTCTTCAGTTTCTTCAGCTATCTCTTGAAGCCGAGATCTCATCCGCATCCTGCATCTTGCCAGCAAGGAGTCTGGAAGACATGCAGGGGGAGAAAGAACTTTGATTCTAACTAACTCTAAGAACCAGTGCCCAGCTAGCCTTTCCACTGCTGGCTGAGATGAACTCAAGTACATGGACTATTCTGTAGGGTAAGATATCTAGGGACACACCCAGTACAGTTTAAGAATGCGTTTATATTACTTTGATTTCTTAGACTCTCTGTATCAACAATCTTAGCTTATGTTATTAATAAACTTCCTTCTTAATTACCAAGAAGCGTTCTGTGGTCTGACATTGGGGATCACAAGCTCAGCAACTTGAGCTTCCAAGCTCTTTTGAACCCAGAGAGAGAGTCTGTGAATGGGAGTTTGGGTGGCAAAAGGATTTCCCCTTTGCAGAACTGGACCAGCCAGAGAGAACTGGTTTAGGTGGGCTGCAAGTGAGGGAAATTGAGTCACCCAACCCAGGAAAGTGGGGTGTTGGACCCCAAATCCCATGACAGTGGTGCCCAACAAGAAGGGTTACGCTCAGACTTGTGTACCAATGTGTAGACAGGCATAAGAGGATAGCCAAATCCTCTGAGGGGAGTAAATCCCATATCTGGAGAGAGAGAGTTGCCAGTGCCATCTGGAACTCAGCTCTGAGAGTGAAATAAGCAAAGCTTTGAACAGTGTGTGCTATGTTGTTTGTTTTAATTTTTTGGGTGGTGGTGGTTAAGGGACAGTGAGAAAAATAGGGCTCCCAAAGCACTTTCACAACCTGAGAAGGTCAGAGCTGAGTAGGGAAGCCCAAAAGAGAGGTCTCGAAGCAGAAGGAAAAACTAAACAGCAACTGAAGCAGCTGATATAAGAATTTGAGAAGATGAGCACGGATGGGACTGGAGCGGGTTCGCAAAACCCCCCTCCAAATCTCCCGTCACGTAACCTGCAACTAGGAGCTGGAACACCTGGAGAAAACCAGGAAAGTGGCTCAAACAATGAAGTTGAGCTCGCTAAACTCAAACTGTAGCAGTTAAAACTGGAAAAGGACAAAGAGATCGAACTTGAAAGACTGAAACAGGAGGAGAAGGAGAGAGAAAGGCTGCACCAACTTGCCCTCCTGCAGAGGCAGAGACAACCAGTATTTCATAGTTCACAAAAATAGAGTCAAAATAGGCTGGAAGGGACATCAAGGGTCATCCAGTCCATCCCCGTGCACCACTGCAGGGCCTGCCACACTCCATCCACACAGAGAAATCCCACCAATAGCTACAAGCAGAGACTGGGACCAACCAGAGCACACCCATGCCTGAAATAATTTTAGAAAAAGAAGGTTCCAGATGTCCCAAACAGGCGAGCCACACCCATGCTGCAGGGGAAAGCAAAAAACTATCAAAGTCAACTGCCAATCTGCCCAGAGGGAAAATTCTTTCCTGACCCCAAATATCGCAGTAGACCACGAGAATGCATGCAGGCCCCACCAGCAAGGCACCTGATATACAATATAGTACCCAGGCTTCAGAATGACCCCGACAGTTCCACCTCCAGCTCCAGACTACTTTGATGCTTCAGGAAGAAAGAACGGGAAAAGGCCAGCATGTATTGCTGGGGGAGGGGGGAAACACACCACCTTGTCCTGCAACATTAAATGAAAAACCCTCACAAAATATATGCCATAAATTTATCCAACTCCATTTTGAAGCTATTCAGAATCTTTGCTCCCACCACTGCCTTTGGAAGCTTATTCCAGTAGTTTACTGCTCTGATTGTTAAAATCCTTCTAATTTCCAGCCTAAACTTATTGATAACCAGCTTGTATCTATTAGTTCTTGTACTCACGCTCGCTTTTTAGTTTGAATAAATATTTATGGGGAGGTTAACGCAATAGAAGGAGATGATTTGTTCAATGTAATCATATCTCCCCTCAACCTTCTTTTTGATAGGCTAAATAAGCCAAGCTCCTTCAGTCCCATCTCATAGGGTAAGTCATATGCAGAGCCCTGTGCAGAGGCAAAAATACTTCCCTATCCCTGCTCCCTATCCCTGCTGGCAATGCCACACCAAATACATCCCAAGATAGCATTTGTCTTTTTTTACAGCTGCATCACATTAAGAACATAAGAAGTGCCATACTGGGTCAGACCAATGGTCCATCTAGCCCAGCATCCTGTCTCCGACAGTGGCCAATCATGGTGGCTTGGGAGAAGCACCCAACAGGTCTCAATAGGGAATCCATTCCCTGTTCTTTTTCCCCAGCTCTCGTCATGTTCCCTGATCCTGTCTGGCTAATAGCTGCTAATGGACCTATCTTCCAGAAACTTGTCCAAACCTCTTTTAAACTCAGCTATAGTACTGGCCCTTACCACAGCCTCTGGCAGTAGATTCCACAACCCAATTATACGCTGAGTGAAAAAATATTTTCTTTTATTTGTTTTAAACTTGCCACCCATGAGTTTCATGGAGTGTCCCCTAGTTCTAGTACTAGCTGAGAGGGTAAATAACTGCTCCTTGTTTATTAGTTCCACACCACTCATGATTTTATAGACCTCTATCATATCTCCTCTCAGTCGTCTCTTCTCCAAACTGAAGAGCCCCAACCTACCAAGCCTCTCCTCATACGGGAGCCCTTCCATGCCCTTGATCATTTTTGTTGCCCTTCTCTGTACCTTTTCTAGTTCAGCTATGTCTTTTTTGAGATGGGGCGACCAGAACTGCACACAATATTCGAGGTGCGGTCGCACCATTGATTTGTATAGAGGCATTATGACATCCTCAGTTTTATTCTCTATCCCCTTCCGAATAATTCCTAACATTCTGTTTGCTTTTTTGACTGCTGCTGCGCACTGCGCTGTGGATTTCATTGTATTGTCCACAACCACCCCCAGATCCTTTTCCTGAGTGGTAACTCCTAGCTTAGTACCCAGCATTGTGTACGCATAGTTTGGATTATTTTTCCCTACGTGCATCACTTTGCACTTGTCCACATTAAATCTCATTTGCCATTTAGATGCCCAGGCACCCAGTGTCGTAAGATCCTGTTGCAGTTCCTCACAGTCTGCTCGTGTTTTAACTACCTTGAATAACTTGGTGTCGTCTGCAAATTTGATCACCTCACTCTTAACACCCTTTTCCAAATCATTAATGAATACATTAAACAGCACCGGTCCCAATACAGATCCCTGAGGCACACCACTTTTTACATCTCTCCATTGTGAAAACTGACCATTTAGTCCTACCCTTTGCTTTCTATCTTTTAACCAGTTTCTGATCCATAGTAAGACACTACCTCCTATCCCATGACTTTTTAATTTTCTCAAGAGTCTCTCATGAGGGACCTTATCAAATGCTTTCTGGAAATCCAGGTACACTATATCTACTGGGTCTCCCTTGTCCACATGCTTATTTACACCCTCAAAGAATTCCAACAGGTTAGTGAGGCATGACTTACCTTTACTAAATCCGTGTTGACTCTTCCCCATTAAGCCATGTTTGTCAACATGCCCTGTAATTCTGTCCTTAATGATGGTTTCCACCATTTTGCCCGGCACAGACGTCAAGCTTACTGGTCTGTAGTTTCCAGGATCGCCTCTGGATCCCTTTTTAAATATCGGGGTTACATTTGCCACCCTCCAGTCCTCGGGTACAGTGGCAGATTTTAGTGACAGGTTACAAATTACTAACAGTAGGTCTGCGATTTCATATTTGAGTTCCTTCAGAACTCTGGGGTGAATGCCATCTGGCCCTGGTGACTTGTTAGTATTCAGTTTGTCAATTTGCCCTAGAACATCCTCCAACGTCACATTGATTTGTAACAGCTCTTCCAATTCCTCGCCCACAAAGCAAGGATCCGGCGTGGGTACCTCCCCAAAATCCTCCGCAGTGAAGACCGACGCAAAGAACTCATTCAGCTTCTCTGCAATGTCCTTATCCTCCCTGAGCGCCCCTTTTACTCCCTTGTCATCTAATGGCCCAACTGACTCCCTAGCAGGCTTCTTGCTTCTGATGTATTTGAAAAAGTTTTTGTTGCTTGTTTTTGCCTCTTTAGCAAGCCTCCCTTCAAAATCTCTCTTGGCCTGCCTTATTAACACTTTACATTTACGTTGCCAGTGTTTATGCTCTTTCGTATTATTTTCATTGGGACTAGCCTTCCATTTCTTAAAGGATGCCTTTTTGGCTCTAATAGCCTCCTTCACCTCCCCATTTAACCACAGTGGAAGACGTTTGGTCTTCCTGCTTCCTTTTTTAACTTGCGGGATGCATTTAATCTGGGCTTCCAGAAGGGTGCTTTTAAACAGCCTCCACGCCTCTTGCAAACTTGTAGCCCTTGCAACTGTGCTTTTTAGTTTCTTTTTAACTAGTTTCCTCATTTTGTCATAGTCTCCCTTTTTAAAGTTAAATGCTACTGCTGTACTTTTGTTTGTCTTTCTCACTCCAGAAATTATGTCAAATGTGATCATATTATGATCGCTATTGCCTAGTGGCTCCGCCACAGTTACTCCTTGCACCAGGTCCTGCGTGCCACTCAGGACTAGATCTAGAATAGCTCCTCCTCTTGTTGGTTCCAGAACCAGCTGTTCTAGGAAGCAGTCATTTAGGGCATCCAGAAAACTGACCTCCACGTCCCTCCCCGAGGAAACATTCCCCCAATCAATATTAGGGTAATTGAAGTCACCCATTTTTATTACGTTGCTGACTTTAGTAGCCTGTCTAATCTCTTTTAGGATTGCTTTATCAGTCTCTCCGTCTGCGATACTCTTCCCCTTTATACCTGGAATTTCTATCCATAGAGATTCTAGGGAACAGTTTGCATCCTTTAAAATTTTAATTGTACTTGACTCAGTGTTGTCTTTTACATATAAAACATTGACAACTCAGACTTTTTAGTATCAATTATAACCCTCAAGTCCCTTTCTGCCTTTGTTGTTTCCAACTGATGAGTTCCTAGCTGGTAAATAAAATTCTTATTATTAAACCCCAAATGCATAACCTTGCACTTTGCACTATTAAATTTCATCCCATTCCTAACACTCCAATCCGTGAAGCCATCTAGATCATCCTGTATAATTTTCTGATCCTCCTCTGCAATGGCAATTCTTCCCAACTTGGTATCATCAACAAATTTCATTAGCACAATCTTATTTTCCTCACCATGGTCAGTTATATATTAAACAAGACTGGTTCCAAAACAGATGCCTGAGGAACTCCACTAGCAACCTCCCCCCACCTAGAAAGTCGACTTCTCAACACAACCCATTGTTTTCTTCCAGTTAGCCAGCTACGAAACCACCTAACTACCTTTTTGTTAATTCCCATATTTTTCAAGCATAAACAGTAATTTTTCATGTGGCATGCAGTGTTACAATTTTGAAAGTAAGTTTTTTTTTTTTTTTGTTTGTTTTTTAGGACTCTATATCTTGAGACTAGGTTTAAATAGCATACTTGTTTTAATATGTAGGCTCACATTTTTTTGTGTGGAATTTTGCAATCTCAAAATCAAATGGCAAATTAAAATCAGATCATGTACAACCAGAAGCATGCACACAATTAATTCACAGTTCTCTAGATGTTCCTTATAAGGTGTATTCACTTGTGATGGTGCATTGCGCTGTCACGCTTTGATCCTCCCCAGGGTGAGGGGTGTCACCCTGGGCAGAATATGGCCTGGTCACTGAACAGATGTGTTGGCGGCCCAGGGAGGGGAGAGGGTGGACATGGGTCGCATGGCCCTGCCCCCTGTGCTGTAGAGCGTGGCCTGCCTTCCTCTGTGATGGGTGGCAGCGGTGGCTTATGAGGTCGCCGCATTCGCCCAGAACAGCCCCAGGGTCAGGTAGAGTGGGCCATCAAATGTGACGGCCTGCTCTATCCTGATCTGGAGATGCATTCCCTGGGTTGTGGCATTACTTAGCCCGGGTTGGGAAAATTGACCGAGAGATCTAGCTCCGCTGGCGTTCCCGCTGCTGCCTTGAAACTAGCTCTTGCATGGAGGGCGCGGCACGAGTCACCGGGGCTGTGGTTGTGTGTGTTGGCCAGGGGCTCGTTCCTACCCCCCTCGCTGCGGACAAAAGCACCTGGGGGATTTAAAAGAGCTCACTGGTGTCTGCTCCAAGGTGAAATTGATCGAGAGATCTAGCTCTGCTGGCGTTCCCGCTGCTGCCCTGAGCCTTGGAACTAGCTCTTGCACGGAGGGCGCGGCACGAGTCACCAGGGCTGTGGGTGTGTGTGTTGGTCAGGGGTTTGTTCCCCCCCCCTCGCTGTGGACGGAAGTACCCGAGGGATTTAAGAGCTCGCCGGCGGCTGCAGCCGGCGGTCGCTTGCCGAAGGGCCGCTGCCAAAGGGTGCGGCCCTTTGGGGCCCTTCGGGGCCTATTGGGGCCGCGGAGGTGGATGTTCGAGGGGCACTAGTACCCCCTTGTTGGTCGTGATTTTGGTTCGTCTCGTGGATCTGGAAGGAGGTTATGGCTGCAGCTAAACGAGTGAGAGGGGACATCTCAGAGGTAACTCAGGGGAGTGGGAAGACGCCCAAACAGCGGAAAATTTAGGCCTATTTTTCAAGGCATCCGCCAGCTGCAGGGGCGCTTACAGGGGAGTGGGAAGACACCCAAACAGCGGGAAATTGAGGCCTACTTTCCAAGGCATCTATAACCGCAGGGGAGAACTTCAATCGACGGCCCCATACATTGACTGCGGACTGTTTGCACTCAACGACAGAATTTTCAGGATTAGCAGCAGGTGTTCATGAGGCCCTATGTCCCCCTCCGGGGCTGGGAGCCCCTGTTTGCACCCCCTTACCTGATCCTTCATGTCTGCAGGGTTTAGTGGGGGGTTCTGTGGATCCCCGGTCTGGCGAAAAGTTGGTGACTTGTCTAACTGATCATTTATTGTTGTCTGCTGACACATTGGATTTTGCTTTGTCATGAATTTCTCAGCTCCAAACTGCTATGAATTCTGTCAATGATCAGTTAAGGTCGTTATTGTCCGGGGGTGGGAATCGTCTTTCGGTTCCCCAGGAGAGAAGTATGTCCTTTGTGGGCCCACAGTTACCTGTGCTACCCCTGGGAAAGGAGGGTCTTCGTACCCATAAGTTGCCATCTGTGATGGCAGTGGAGAGTGGTGAGACCCTCCAAGTTCTGCCTAATGTACTAATGTTTACCATGTACCCCGGGGGCAGGTGTCCCAAACCACTCTGGGCTTCATCTTTGGATGTCGCCGAACATCTAAGAGTGATCTTAAGATGTAAAGTTACTAGACATGACATCGCCTCTGTTGATCAACTTCCTCCATTAAGGGATAGGTAGGTCTTAATAGTAACATTTTTGGCTGCTTCTTTGATCCAAAAAATTCTAGTAAACCTGGAGCTCCTTAGTAGTAAGGATGTGTTTGTCTCCCGGGTTTTCCAGATCCCGCTAGGGGCTGGCACCACTTCACCTGGGGCGGGCTTCTATGTTAGGGAAAGGGCCCCAGGGGGATTAAGTAAACAGTGTATGGTATCTGTGGTTCCGGGTGAGGGGGGGTCAAGGACAGGGAGATCACAGTCATCTCAAGTAGGGAAATCAGGAGAGGCGAGTAGTGTATTTCAAGAAGCATACACTATGGAAGTTGAGGTGGTAGGGGACCGGAAGTCCACCAAAGAAATGTATTCCTCATGATTTTGGGGGACCTCTCAGCTCCCCCTCCTTATGGTATCCCCAGCCAATTTGGTGGAGAAACTTGAGGTAGTGCGGAACCAATTAATAGATTTCAAGTCTGCCAGTGTTAGACTACTACAGGGTAGAGGGGACAGCAGTCCTGGCAGGGGAACCAAAGGTGTTGCTGAACCTGATGCCCTTTTTAAGCCTCGTGAAGTTATGGTTTTGGATGACCGTGGGCGTAGGGAGGCTGATGTGTTGGGCCAAGTTCTTTCTATCTGCCTGGATCACTCTGGGCGGGGGGGGGAGGGATCTGGGCAGGCCAGGTTAAGGATGGGTGATCAAGGAAATATGGTCAGCCAAGGGGAATTCTATGGGCTGGCCCAGGTGGATCTAGGGTGCTGCCTCCCTCAGTAGTAGGTGGGGGTGGCTGTGCACAGGAGGCCTCCTTTATCCCCCCTGCGCAGGAGGAAGAACTGCAGGCGAGGCCTGATTTAGCAGGTATTCTCGTGGGTCTTCCGTTAGCGAATTCCAGCCCGAATAAGGACCTACCCTCCTCTCAAGTCTTATCCCAAGGGAGATGACTAGCCCAAGAGGTTTGTGACCATCTGTCAATCCTTTCCTGGAACATAGCCGGTTGGGAAATCCACGCCCTGGATTTTGATTTTGATTTATTTCTAGGTCAATTCGATGTTATCTTGTTACAGGAGACGTGGTTGTTTGACGGATGTAATGAGATCTCTCTAAGATGTTTTAAAATATTTGCCCTGGGAGCTACTCCCTCTTTGGTAGGGGGGTGCCCTGGGGGGGGCTTGCCCTATTGATTACAGAGGACAAGAGTGTCTTAATAAAGGCTTTAAGTGTGTACAGGTCTTATTTTGCATTATATAATTGTTTGCTGCCTGGGGGGAAGAGAGCTCCTTTTGAGGAACGTGTATATCCCCCCTCTCTGCTCAAATTACTATACTCCAGAGATTTGGTCCAAAGTGTCTAAGTTGATTGCTAAAGCGAAGGTTGAATATCCTAGGGCGCTATTATATGTGGGTGGCGATTTTAATGCCAGGTTGGGGGATCCTAGTCGGAGTGAGGCAATTTATGATGAGTCAGACTGTGGGGTGTTTGAACTCCCTCATTCTTCACGAGATGCAGGAGTTAACCCCCAGAAGCTAGAGATGGAATTATTACTGGAAAGTCTGGAGCTGAGGGGGGTGAATGGTAGGGTCCAGGGAGACTTTGAGGGGAACTTCACCTTCCATGGGATTCATGGGTCTAGTGTGATAGATTACTTTCTATCCCTCCGTGTAGGGTTTAATTTCATCACTAAGATGGAGGTTATGCTGCGAGCTGAAACCTGCCACCTACCCCTCCTGTTGGATCTAGACTGGTCTGAAACAAGGAAGTTCTGTGGACGGGGGTGGGGTGGGGGTTGGGGTGTGTGTGTGTGCAGAGTCTTTAGGAGACTCTAGCCAGGCCTTGCTCAAGGTTAACCGCAGATGGACAAAGGAGCTTAAGGTGGCCTTTGTTGCGTTTGCCAATTTACAAGGTGGCAGGGAGCCTGGCTGGGTTTCTGCTTGCCAGGACCCTTTGGACCCAAGGGGGTATGATGCTTTTTTAACATCTGTTGGACCCTCTTCTTTTTAAGTATATCCCCATGAAGGTTGAATTTAGAAATGCAAGGAACCCCCTCTCTGGTGGGACAAGGAGTGTAGGGAGGAAAGAGCAAGGCTTAGGGGCCTGATTAAGAAATTAGGGGCTTACCCCTCGAGTTCTTACTGTAGAATGGTGGGTGGTCAGAGGACGTATTATAGACAATTGCTGCGGAGGAAGAAAGAGGTCTGTGCTAGAACTCAGTGGCAGGCCTTACAGCAGGCAACAATCAGAAAAGAGCATGCCAAATTTTGGACCCTAATTCACTCATGTGATAGGGCGAAGGGCTCTTTTTACGTGCCCTCACCACGGATGCAGGATTGGGAATCCTTTTATGGTTCCTTATATGCCTCTAGGTTTGTTGGGGTGGGGATGGGGTTTAAATGGATCCCTGGGATAGCCTGGAACATTGGGCACCAGTTACTCATGAGGAAGTTACTGCCCTTATTAGGAGCCTCAAGGTAGGAAAAGCTCCAGGCCCGGATGGGGTTACATCTGAGTTACTTAAGGCCTCCGGACTGGTGGGTGAACATTCTGACACCGCTTTTTACTGAAATTAATAGAACTGGGATAATCCCTAACTCCTGGCTCAAGAGCATCCTGGTCTCTATATTTAAAAAGGGAGACCCCCAAAACCCCGCGAACTACTGACCAATTAGCTTGCTCAGCGTTGTGGGGAAGCTTTATTCCCGGTTATTGTTGGGCAAGCTGAACAGCTGGATTTGTGTTATCAGGACTAATTTCACCGGAGCAGGCAGGGTTTTGTGAGGGGAAAGCTACTGTGGATCACATCCTTCTTGTTTCAGCCTTGATCAAGAAATATACTGCACAGGGGCGTTTGCTTTATTTGGGATTTATGGATCTTGAAAAAGCATTTGATTCCATTAGTAGGGAATGCTTATGGAGAAAGCTGAATGTTTTGATCATTGATTCTAGACTTCTCTGTCTAATTATCAGGCTTCACTCGGGAAATTCTCTCCAGATCAGAGCTAAGGGACAATTGTCCGCAGCAGTTTTGGTAGATAGGGGAGTGAGACAGGGGTGTCGTCTTGCCCCTGTCCTCTTCAACCTCTACCTGGATGGGGTGGTCCAACATCTGAACACTAGGGACACTCATGCTCCTCGGGTTGCGTCCAGGCGCCTCCCGATTCTGCTGTACGCAAACGATTCTGTACTGCTATCCCAGTTGGAGATTTGCCTCAAGAGGCAATTAGCCCTCTTTTGTGAATATTGCTACAGGGAGGGGCTTGTCATCAATCACGCTAAATCTAAAGTCCTGGTAGCGGGGCGTAGAGGCAGGAAGACTAAACAAATTTGACCCATGGGGGACCGTGGAATTGAACAGGTCCAAAGTTTTATATACCTATGGGTATATAAGGGGTATATAAGTTTTATATACCTTTCTGCGGCAGGCAGCTGGAGGGTACATCTGGACCAGGTAAAGGCTAGGGCCAGGAAATCTAAAGCCGCAATTCAGAGATTTTATTTCCAGCAGGGAGGAAAGCAGATTTCCCCTGCATTAATTGTATTCCGTGCCAAGGTGTTGGCACAGGCCCTTTACGCAGCGCCTGTATGGTCCTTGGACTACCTCGATGACTTGGAGTGTCTGCAAAATGCCTTTTTGACGTCTGTTCTAGGGGTTCCCCAAGGGCTGCCACAGGTGATTGCGAGACTGGAAACTAATTCAGCTCCAGTCAAAATGATGGCAGTACAGCAGGCCATCAACTATTGGGCCAAATTGCAGGTGTCTCCTCAGGCCGGGCCCTCTCTTTTGGCTTTGGCTCGGGAAGCTGGGTTACTGAATTTTTGGTTGGTCCAGGTCGGTTGGCAGATTCGCCTACTGGGATATGCTCCTGAGCTCCTCCAGAGGGTAGGCGTTAAAATCTTTAGGAAGCTGGTGGCCCAGAGGCTCAGGGACCAGCTACTCCAGTCTGAGCAGGAACTGCTCGGTCTACAAAAAGTGGTTCCGGAGATTGCTATACTTAGCCCAGGGGCCATGGAAGCTTCCTATCTTTTCATTTGGTCTGACCCGGCCAGAAGAATCGCTTTTTCCAGACTGCGTACAAATACCTTCCCCTCAGCAGTGGTGGAGGGGAGGTATAGGTGCATTCCTCATGGCAGGAGGTTTTGCCAACTATGTGAGTCCGGCGAGGAGGATACAGGGGCTCATCTCCTGCTGGAGTGCCCTACCCTGGCTGGACCACGATTAAAATATCTGGGTGATCCCCTCTGTGGGCTCCAGCAGGGATCTCGAGCTAGCCTTTTGAAGAAGCTGGTAGATGCAAGAGATTCCCCACTGACTAGGGCAGTAGCAGACTTCGCCCGGATGGTGATGATAATTAGGGTGTCCCTCTTGGAGAAACAGGGGCTTGGCTCCAGTTGTGCGTGAGCTGGGGAGGGTAGATGAATGTTTGTTTATCTACAGGACGAGAAGGAACTGAGCCCGGGTTGTCCCTGAATCAGTTTAGAGCGGAGCTGGCCTGGACCCGGAACATGGTTAGGATGTCACCTAAGCGCCAGGGACTAGATAAGCCTGTTGTTGTTTTATTGGCCTTGTTTGGATTATGGGGCATAGATTGTGTAATTTATAACTGATTTGTAATTTTATGTTTTTGACCATTGATTGTTGGATCATTTCAGGATCTATTGTAAAAGCCTGTGGCTACACAATAAAGTATTTATATTATTATTATTATTATAGCCCGGGTTGTGCCTTGGTGATGAGCCTGAGTTACAGCCTGGGGTAGAATCTGCCATGGCCTGGGGAAACCCCAAGTCTGGCCCGGGAAAACATCTGGTGGGCCGTTTCAAACATGACGGTACCACAGGTGGCCATGTGGGTCAAAGCATGGTCACCTGTGGTACCGTCATGCCTGAAAATTCCCTTGGTACCACTAAAAATAATTGTCCAAGAGGAGTAAAATCTCTGTAGACTACAGGTATGAATTTCTACTGCTAACATCACCGCTGGTCTATCAAGATGATGCTTTATTCATACTAAAAGAGGGCACTGGCTCTGCCAGCCAATCATGAAGCAGGAGGAGTGTGTGGCTTATCCGGAGAGATGTTTCAAAGTGGCACATCTGAATGTGTACATGTCTTGTGGCTTTGGGCTGTATTAAGATTTTGACATGCAGCCCTTGGGACTGGCAACTTTGCCCCCCCACACATCCGGTACTAGAATATTGGACAATGGCGGTCTGCCAATAAAGCAATCGGTATCTTCCCTCCTCCCATCAACCATTTGAACTAGATATAATGCTTTTTTAAAATATAAGAATTTATTTTCAGTTCCAGGGAAGATCATTATAGTTACAAATGAAAGCATTACGAGTGTTCGCTCAAGCCTGGGAATAAGTCATGGAATGAACATGGGTTTTGGTGGATTTGCTACCTGGAACATATCCAGGGAACTCCTCAGGAGGCTCATAGAGCAGCCAAAAAACTATACAAAATCAACATCTGGCCAATGACCCCACCCAGGTACTGATCATTACAATATGACTGTCCACCTGCAGATTTATTGGGCTTGTTAATTTCACTGCTAAGAACATAAGAAGTGCCATACTGGGTCAGACAATGGTCCATCGAGCCCAGCACCTGTCTCCGACAGTGACCAATCTCAGTCACTTGAAAGAAGTACCCGAAAGGTCACAATTGGGCAATTCATTCCCTGTTGTTCACTCTCAGCTCCTGACAGTAAGAGATTACATTCCCCAAACCTACCTGGCTAATAGCTGCTAATGGACCTATCCTCCAGAAACTTGTCCAGTCCTTTTTTAAACCCAGCTATACTACTGGCCTTTACCACATCCTCAAGGCAACAAATTCCACAACTTAATTGTGTGTAGAGTAAAAAAATACTTTTATTTGTTTTAAATCTGCTACCTGTTAGTTTCATGGAGTGTCCCTTAGTTCTAGTACTATTTGAGAAGGTAAATAACTGTTCCTTATTTACTTGTTCCGCACCACTCATGATTTTATAAATTATATCATATCTCTTCTGTCGCCTCCTTCTCCTATCTG
The DNA here is from genome assembly GCA_003113815.1 of Sphenodon punctatus. NCBI lineage: Eukaryota > Metazoa > Chordata > Lepidosauria > Sphenodontia > Sphenodontidae > Sphenodon > Sphenodon punctatus. The sequence goes on along the minus strand of QEPC01014699.1, from coordinate 782,785 downwards.
AAGAGCCCCAGCCTATCAAGCCTCTCTTCAGAGGGGGGACTGTTCCATACCCTTTATCATTTTTGTTGCCCTTCCCTGTATCTTTTCTAGTCCTACTATGTTTTTTTTATAGAAGGGGCGACCAGAACGGGGCACAATACTCAAGGTGTGGTTGCAACATGGATTTTTATAGTGGAATTATGATATTTTTCAGTTTTATTCTCTATTCTCTTACGAATAATTACAACATTCTGTTTGCTTTTTTGTCTGCTGCTGCTTTCTAAGCTGAGGATTTGAATGTATTGTCCACAGTGGCCCCAAGATCCTTTTCCTGAGTGGTAACTCCTAATTTAGAACCCAGCATTGTATACATATAGGTTGGATTGTTTTTCCCTGTGTGCATCACTTTGCACTTGTCCACGTTAAATTTCATCAGCTGTTCAGATGCAGTGTCACGCAGTCTCGGAAGATATTCCTACAGTTCTTCATAGTCTGCTTGTGTTTTAACTACCTTGAATAACTTTGTGTCATCTGCAAATTTGATCACCTCTTTACTCGTTTTTCTATATCGTCAATGAATACATTAAACAGCCGTCCCAGTATAGAGCCCTGAGGCAATCTGCTGTTCTCTCCATTGTGAAAACTGACCATTTAGTGCTACTCTTTGTTTCCTATCCTTTTACCAGTCCATAATAGGATACTGCCTCCTATCCCATGACTTTTTAATTTCTTCAAGAGTCTCTTGTGAGGGACCTTATCAAAAGGTTTCTGAAAATCCAGATACACTATATTGACTGGCTTATCCACATGCTTGTTCACACGCTCAAAAAATTCCAATAGACAGTGAGGCATAACTGTCCTTTGTTAAGTCCCATGTTGACTCTTCTCCATCAAGCAGTGGTTACCAATATACGCAGTTATCAATTAACTGTTCTTAATAATAGTTTCCACCGTTTCCCCTGGCACCGACGAAGGGCTCATCAGTCTGTAGTTTCCAAGATCACCTCTGGGGCCCTTTTAAAATATCGGCATTGTATTCATTACCCTCTAGTCCTTGGGTACAGTGGCAGATTTTAGGGATAGGTTGCAAATTACCAGTAGTAGATCTCCAATTTTATATTTGAGTTCCTTCAGAACTCTGAGGTGTCGAGCTGCTGGGCTTTGTCCAGTTCGCTCCTCAGCTCCATCAGTTTCATTCCCAAACTCCAGATTGCGTGGCATGTCAGTTTCACCACCTAGTTGCCGTACTTGCCAATTTCACTGTTCCTGAGCAGAGGGACAGCTTCCTATCTATATTGACATTATTATTATTATTATTATTATTATTAACAAACATTTATATAGCGCCAGCAGTGTACGTAGCACTTTACAAAGTAATAAAATAGACATGGTCCCTGCCCCTAGGGCTTACAATCTGAGAGACAGGAGCTGGGGGAGAGACTTAGGAAGGGGAATAGAGGGAGAGACAAGGGGTCTAACATTCATGAAGATGCGAGGTCTCAAGTGCACGTACTTGGCTTGGTTACGATGAGAATGACAGCAGGCAGGTCCATGTTGCAAGGATAAGGGTAAACCGATCGTAGGTATAGGAATAGTGGCTCAGCAGGATAAAGAGTCAGACAGAGCAGAGCGAAAGAGGTGAGTTTTAAGGAGAGATTTGAAGGTATGAAGGGAGGGGGCAAGGCGGATGTGGACAGGGAGGGAGTTCCAGGCATGGGGGGCAGCAAGTGAGAAGGGACGAAGGCGCTTAGGGGAGCAGGGAAGGCGTGGAAGGGTGAGAGAAGGGACAGAGGAGGAGCGAAGTGCACGGGCTGGAGTATGGAGGGCGATAAGTGCAGAGAGGTAGGGGGGAGCAAGGTTGTGAAGAGCTTTATAGGTGAAGACTAGGAGCTTGTGCAGGATTCGTTCAGGAAGGGGAAGCCAGTGAAGCGAAGAGAGGAGGGGCTGCACATGGTCGAAGCGACTGGCGAGGTAGATGACCCTGGCAGCAGAGTTTTGGACAGAGATGAGGGGAGAAAGGTGAGACCGGGGAAGGCCAGTGAGAAGGAGGTTACAGTAATCGAGGCGAGAGATGACCAGAGCATGAACAAGAGTTTTGGCAGACGAGACAGAGAGAAAAGGGCGAATCTTAGCAATGTTATGGAGGGAGAAGCGACAGGATTTAGCAACAGAGTCAATGTAGGGTTTAAAAGAAAGGGCTGAGTCAAAGATGAAGCCTAGGCTACGGGCTTGGGGGACAGGCAGGATGGTGACTCCATCAATAGTTATTGACAGTGAGGAAGGAGAGGAAGGATGAGGGGGGAAGATAAGGAGTTCAGTTTTAGCCATGTTGAGTTTGAGTTGACGTTGAGACATCCAGGTAGAGATGTCAGAGAGACAGTTGATGAGACGAGCTTGAACAGAGGGAGAGAGAGAGGGAGTAGAGAGATAGAGTTGAGTGTCATCAGCATAGAGGTGGTATTGGAAGCCATGGGAGGCAATGAGTTTGCCTAAGGATGAGGTATAGATCGAGAAGAGGAGAGGGCCAAGAACAGAGCCTTGAGGAACACCAACTGAGAGGGGGAAGGAGGAGGAGGCGGAGTTGGAGAGAGACACATTAAAGGAGCGGTCAGAGAGGTAGGAGGAGAACCAGTTATGGACAGAGCCACAAAAGCCAAGGGAGTGAAGGGAATCCAGCAAGAGTGAGTGGTCAACAGTATCGAAGGCAGCAGAGAGATCAAGGAGGACAAGAATGGAATAGAGACGTTTAGATTTAGCCACCAGAAGATCGTTGGTGATCTTAGCGAGAGCAGTTTCAGTAGAATGAAGGGGGCGGAAGCCAGATTGGAGGGGGTCAAGGGAGGAGTTGGAGGATAGGAAGTCAAGGCAGCGGGAGTAGACAACACGTTCAAGCAGCTTGGAAGCAAAAGGAAGGAGTGAGACAGGACGATAGCTAGAAGGGTCAGAGGGGTCAAGAGTGGACTTTTTGAGAATAGGAGAGACTGGCATGTTTGAAGGCAGAAGGGTGGTCCCTGGTGGTCAGAATCCTTGGGTGGCATCACAAACATGGAATAGCATGGCCATTTGTTCCTGACGACCCACCACAAAATGTCGTTACAAGGTAGATTTCCCTCATGGGTAACATAACATGTAGATATCTACAGATTATTATATGGGACAAAGCTACTATCCTACTAGGGTGAGATTGCTCATATGGATATAGCCTTAAAAGGTCAAATCACGCAGTGGCATTGGGTATGCACTTGCTGAGGAGGGTAGTCTCCAAATAGGAGCTTGGAACCCTGATTTTTACTTTGAGTTTACAGATTGCAACCAGCACAATATTGAACAGGTAGGGGAAAAACAAAGTGCAGGAAGACAGCTAATTATAGTAATTGCAGCTGGTTTCAAAGTACTTCTAACAGTTTGTGCATAATGCTTACTTGAAAGCATCAAATGGGCGCTAGTTGTGAAATAGAACAACTGTTTGTTGTTGAGCATGTGTTTATGCAGATGATTGTTGTTGTCAAAGCACCTTGATGTAGAGTAGTCCTGTTTACATTTACATTCTCCCCAAAGGATTAACAGTGTTCTCTCAATAAATTTGCAGTCTATTCTCCTCTCAAAGGCTGCTGTTTAGAGGGTGGTGTGAAGGAGGCAACAAGTGCTTGCTAATCACATGAATATACATAATTAGCGACAGTCTGGTGCACTGGAGTCTTTGTACAACCATAACAATACTGATTGGCAGCAGCAGATAACAATAGTAGTTTCAAGATGCTGCTTGTTAGCTGTTTGAAGGTTTTTTTACCCTTAGGTTTGCATTTGCAGTGGTTATGTTGAGTTAATTGTGCCAGTACTCTGGAATGTTGTTTCTTATCTGTTGTATTTAGGGATGGAGACAAGGTAGTTTGAATGATATCTTCTATTGGACCAACTGCTGTTGGTGAAAATGAGCAAACCTTCGTGCCACACAGGGTTCTTCCTCAGGCATGCCCTTCGTCAGGCATATAGAATAGCCAGTCAGAAATATATAAACTGGGCAAATTAGGGGCAGCTGTATATAAGGAGGTAGAAATGGGTGGGAGTGGATAAGAAAAGGAATTAGTGGGTGGGGGGTTAGGAGAGATGCAAGACATGTAAAAACAGGAGCTATAAGGAGAAAAGTAACAATGGGTAGTGGTAAACACATAGGTAGGCTAAAGCAACCATATGGGTTAGGGTAAGGTAGGAAACAGCTTATCAGGTGAAGTGACTATGCATATGAAAGGAACTGGGTTCACAGTAGTAACCCAAGGGGGAATCTACATCTGACCGAGTATGTCAGTCACTGTATTTTGCTCACATCTTCAGTTCCAACTCCTGCTTGCCTGAGGGAGGTCCCTGTGAAGTCCGAAAGCTTGCACATTTCCACCAACAATAGTTGGTCCAATAAAATATATCATTCAAACTACTTGTTTCCACCTTTGTCACTCCAGACCAACATGGCAACCACACTCTCTCGGAGTCACAGAGGGAGACAAAGTGCTAAGAATATCTAAAATTAAAGATACACAGCATTTAATACAGAATATGAAGGAACTAGGTGTGGTAAGAATTATATCTATATACAGACAGAGGGAGGGGAATGTGGGAATTAAGAAGAGTGGGGGGAACCTAGGAAAGGGTGGGATACAACAGGGAGGGGAATACACTGAAGGTAACAGTATGGAATATAGAATGGATTTACAAATCTGAGGGTGGCTGGTGAAGAAAGAGATATGGTATACAGCAGTTAAAACAGAATGTGGTATGCAGCAGTTAATACAGAATATGAAGGAACATGGTACAGAGGCATATCTGTATTTAGGTAATGACAAAAACGAAGACAGGCACATGGTTTGGCCAAAAATCTCCCCCCCCCCAAAAATAATAATAATAATAATAATAAATAATAAATAAAAATCAAGCTATGATTTACCTCCTAACAGAATAATTAGAAGCTCTTCTCTTACCCTGAAAGCCCCACCCATTTCCCCTTAGAGTTCATGTAAAATGTTCCACAATTAAAATTTTTCCATGATTCAGTCGATGCAGCCTTTCCCCCACATTTAACCAGTTCAAAATGAGCCCTATGATCAGTCAATGTAACAATGCCACCACAGTGCAAAAATGACTATGCAATCAAAAATGCTTCCACACTTAGTTAATGCAAAACTGACTGCACATTCAGTCAGTGATAAAATGCTATCATAATGCAAAATTACCTCTGTGATTTAGTTAAGGTGGCCAGACATCAAGCAAAGACTATGCCATGGTGGTGAAGAAAGCTTTTTCTTCTCTATCGTAGCATCTGCAAAGTCTCATCCAGTGGCGCTGTTCCGGGTGGTTGTGGGGTCTGGTTAACCCAGCCTGTCGTCTCCAGGATATCGTCATCCATAGCCCATTGTGACATTTTTATTAATTACTTTGCAGACAAAATTGCTTGTATTCGCCACGACTTGGGTGCTGCCATTTCAACTGCAGAGTCAGAGTTTGGGGTTATGGAGTCTCTCAGTCTTGTCCTGTGTGTTTGGATCAGTTTCAGTTGGTATCGTCCACCAATGTGGGGGAGGTGTTTGGAGGGAGGGTGCCGGTCACCCTTAAAACTGCAGTGGTCCAGCCCCTGCTTACAAAACCTTCTTTGGACACACTGGCCAGCTATCAGCCTGTCTCTTACCTTACCTTTTTCGGGAAGGTTCTTGAATGGGTGATTGCCTGTCAGCTCCAGGCTTATCTTGATGCTATCCGATTCCTGGACCAGTTTCAGTCAAGTTTTCATCCTGGGTATGGCATGAAGTCTGCGCTTGTGGCTTTGATTGATAATCTGCACCTCTAGATGGAGAAGGGGAATTCTACTTTTTACATTATTATTATTATTATAATTTGATTTTGTTATCTTTCAGTGGCCTTTGACGCAGTTGATCATGAGGTGTTGTTGACATGACTGTGGGACCTGCCAGGGGTGTGCGGGACCACTCTTGAGTGGTTCTGTTCTTTCCTGTTGAGGTGGTCCCAATGGGTGGTGATGAGTGATTGTTTGTTGTCCTCTCAAGACTTCTCCTGTGGTGTCCCGCAGGGTTCTGTCTCCCCTTAGTTCAATGGGTATCTGAGGCCGCTGGGTGAAGTCATTTGGAGTTTTGGGGTAAGACGTCATTAGTATGCTGATGATACTTGGCTCTACCTCTCTTTTTCATCTGATCCTAGTCCCGCAGTCTTGATACTTAACTAATGCCTGGCTGCTGTCAGGAACTGGATGAGGGTGAGCCGATTGAAGCTGAATCGTGACAAGACTGAAGTGATGATGGTTGGCTGGTCCTATGACTTCGAGGGGGTTGGGACACCTGTCATTGATAGGGTCCGGCCCCCTCTGGTCAATTGGGTTCGCAGCCTTGGAGTATTTCTGGACCCCTTGATGTGCCTGGATAGTCAGGTTGCAGCGGTGGCCAGGAGCACTTTTCACCAACTCCATCTCGTGAGAAGGCTGTGTCCTTTTCTTTCAGACTCGGTTCTGGAAACTGTCATCCATGCTTTCATCACCTCAAGACTAGATTATTGCAATGTGCTCTATGCGGGGCTGCCTTTGATGACTGTTCAGAGGCTGCAGCTGGTGTAGAATGTGATGGCTCAACTCCTTTTGGGGACGAGTTGTCAGGAGCATATTACACCTGTTTCTCAAGTCTGTACTGGCTGCCTATAGCTTTCTGGACACAATTCAAGGTGCTGTTTTTGACTTTTAAAGCCCTAAATGGTCTGGGCCCCATATAACTAAGAGAACACCATACCATGTTCCATTATGACCCCTACAGTTGGCCAGTGGCATCCTCTTGCAGGTTCCATCTCTTACCCTTGTCCATAGGACAGGGGTGCACAGGAGGACATTCTTGGTTGCTGCCCCAGTTTTATGTAATTCCCTTCCCCGGGAGGTTCACTTAACCCTGAGCTTGAGCATTTTCCGGAGGTGGTATATAACTTTTTTATTTGGAAGAGCATTTGGTGGGTGGGGATGAGGGTTGGTTGGGTTAGTGGGCAGGGTTGTGGGGAGGGTGGGAATTTTATGGGGAGGGAGTGTTTTATTGTACAATTTTTTATTGTTATTGCAAGCTCTGAGCCCTTGTGGAAAGGGTGGTGTATAAATTTGAAAAATAAATAAATAAATTGGTGGGACAGTCCTGCCTTCTTCTCTGCACACCTGCCTTTCCCAGGATGCTGACTGGGGTGCTTTAACGTCCTGCTTTGACAAGAGAGAGTGTGAGAGCAAGAGCGAGAGAGAGACTGAGGCTGCTTTCTGACATTACATGGGAGGGGCTACGTAATTGCTGGGATTAGTGCCTGTGAGAATGCACTAATCCCGTTTTAATCTGCAAGAACACGCCTGCATTACCTGGTCCCCAAATGTAGTCTTTTCGAGGACAGGTGTTCTCATCTGATAAAAGGGGACTAGTGCATTCTCAAAGGCGTTAATCCCCACAATTACAGAACCACGGTCATGATTGCGCGAGTTTCCACCCCACCTATTTAACGTTGGAAAGCTGCCTAAGACTGAGACTTCCCTTGTTACTGAAGATCTCTTATAGCCCTGAAGAATGTTGTTTAAGCTGGGGCACAAGTGGTTGTCAGTTGGAATCTTGCTTCCACTCACTGAGCTTCCTGAACCCTCACTTGTTTGTCTTTCAAACAGCCTCTGCTCTCAAGAGTAAGGAATAAGACACTTGTCCTTTTTCTAAATACGCTGACAGACAGTAACATGGGTACACAGTAAGGAAAAGTCAGCCACACAGTCAGTGCTGATGCAAGGATATAAAAACCAAATATTTACCTGAGCAATAAGCTCATCTTTTAAATGTTAAATTTGCTTTTTTTAAAAAAATCTTCATAGGGGAAAGACTCTATACATGCCAAGAGTGTGAGGAAAACTTCAGTAGAAGCTGGACATTGAATATACATCAAATAATACACATAGGAGACAGAGTAATGTTACAAGTGCCCTAACTGAAGGTGGTTGCACATGTTACCTGGAGGAAGAGAGGGACTTCCGTCAGGGTGATCATGGCTCTATTTTCACACACACGCATGTGCTATTCCGCTTTTCTCCTGTGAAAACATGTGAAAACACCCATGATTGTAAGAGTTATGTCTGGGGACCCCATCGTGTTCAAGTGTTTTCACAGGAGGAAAGCAAAATAGCACATTCCCGTGTGTGCTAATTCCCGTGACAATAGAGCCGTGATTGTCCTTACAGAATTTTCTTCCCCCTCCCAGGTAATGAGTGCAAGTGCCCTGAGAGATGCTACAGAGTGAGCTCAGTTCTTAGCACACACCACAGAATCCACTCCACAGGAAAGACGCTCTGTACATCTCTGACTGTGGGGAAAACTTCATTTTGACCTCAATCATATTTACAATCAAAGAAACCAGACATTTCCCCATTCCTCCACCACCCAGCTGCAGTTGGGAGAGAGAAGGACATGAATGGTAGAGTTCATGTACATGGAGGCATGGGGGCAAATAGTTTGTGAAATACCAGAGTAGACACAAAACGTGGCTACTAAGCCATAGTGCTGGTGTTGTCAGTGTATTCTAACAAACAGCTATTTAACTAGTAGACAGTGTGCAAAATACTTCTCCAGGGGAGCATTTCCCAGACGATGCATCAGAATTCTGGATGGCCTCATGCCGTCTGAGAATGGAGTCAAGATCCTGACTAATATTTGGTATATTATTGCTCTCTGTGGTCATAGGAATATATTTAAGGTCGCATTGATACTTAACAATAATTAAGCTGTAATTCACTTGTTCACACATCAGGGGCTCGAAACCCAAGTTATTCAGCAGTAGGAAGAAAAGTATGTATTCCTGAAAATGAATACATAAATAAATCTTCCAACAAACAATGAGAAACAAACTGAAGTAATTACTCTACTTTGGTAATGTTCACTCTGCAGCTGCAAACAGGAGTAGTTACTTCACCATCTCCTACTCTTTTTTACTTCAATGTAAAGTGATCACACTATAGTTACTTTCAAGTAACTATAGTGTGATCACTTTACATTGAAGTAAAAAAGAGTAGGAGATGGTGAAGTAACTACTCCTGTTTGCAGCTGCAGAGTGAACATTACCAAAGTAGAGTAATTACTTCAGTTTGTTTCTCATTGTTTGTTGGAAGATTTATTTATGTATTCAATTCCATTTATATGCTGCCCCCTATGCCTACAGCATCTCGGGGTGGCTTCCAACATAAAATAAACAATTTATCACAATATAGTAAAAATATAAAAATCTACACAAATATTTAAAACAATTTTAAAATACCCCCCATACAAAAATTTAGCCCACCCTCCCCGCCCCGTCTTCGAAGGCCTGGGAGAACAGCCATGTCTTGCAAGCCTGACGGAAGGCCAGCAGACTCGAGGCCAGTCGTGCTTCCTCTGGGAGGGAGTTCCACAGCTGGGGTCCAGCCACCGAGAACGCCCTCTCCATTCTAGCCCCCCGCTTTACGCGGGAGACCTCCAAGAAGGCGCCCCCGGTGGACCGGAGAGTCGGTCCTGAGTCACGGAGGGTGAAGCGGTCCCTGAGGTATCCAGGTCCAAGACCGTACAGGGCCTTATAGATCAATGTCAACACCTTGAACCTGACTTGGCACATTACAGGCAGCCAGTGCACCGATGCACGGAGCACTGGTGTTATGTGCTCTCGTCGACCCGTCCCTGTTAGGAGACGGGCTGCCGCATTCTGCACTAGCTGCAGTCTCCAGGCCAGTGTCAAGGGAAGCCCCACGTAGAGCGCATTACAGTAGTTCAGCCTCGAGGTGATGAGGCATGGATCAAAGTCACCAGGTCGGGTCTGGAGATATATGGGCGCAGCCTCCGCACCAGATACAGCTGGCGGAAAGCCGCCTTCGCCACCACATCCACCTGCTGATCTAGATGGAGACCCGCATCCAATAATACTCCTAGACTCTGAACCTGCTGAGCCATGGAGGAGTGCACCCCCTCCACAAGAGGGGGCACCACCTCCCCCGCCCGGCCCACCACCATCACCTCCGTTTTATCGGGATTGAGCTTCAGTCTGCTCTGCCATAACCAACTCGCCACAGCCTCCAAACACTGAGATAGCACGGAGACGGCAGGGCCTGGGTCAGCTGAAAAAGAGAGGTAAAGCTGGGTATCATGAGCGTATTGGTCGCAACGCACACCAAACCCTCTCACGATCTCCCCCAAGGGCTGCATATGTACATTAAATAATAAAGGAGACAAGATTGAACCTTGCGGACCGCCACAGTCCAGAGCCTGGGGGCTAGATGTTTCTGCTCCCAAGACAACCTGCTGGGTCCTCCCCGAGAGGAATGACTGGAACCAACCAAGGGTGGTCCCATCCAGACTCCCCAGGTCACGCAACCGTCTCAACAGCAGCCTATGGTCCACTGTATCAAACGCGGCCGAGAGAGCTAGCAGGACCGGTAATGTCGAACGTCCTGCGTCCATCTCCCGGTGGAGATCAACTACCAAGGCCACCAATGCCATCTCCGTACCATGGCCGGGCCGAAACCCTGATTGAAAGGGGTCGGGAAAACCGATGCTGTCCAGGTGAGCCTGGCCCAAGACTCAAAATGGGAGTCACAGGTGAAAATTTAAGAACCACTGCTCTAGGGGCTGAATTAAAAATAGTAAACTGCAGTTGTTTCTGTAGCAGAGTGGAGGAGATTTGCAAAATAAATCCAAAGATCAGGAATTCAGTTCTTCTGTGAGTGGGCTGTTATATGGATGCGATTGATCTCTTTTTAAAGTTTGCTTTATTATAAATCTTTGCTTTCAGCTCAGGCTCAGATGTAGACAATGAGGTATTTAAGACTGCATAAATAATTGCTCCTTTCAGGGGTGGGTTACCGTGAGCACATTACACCTGTGCTCCGTAGTCTGTACTGGCTTCCTGTAGATTTCCAGGCACAATTCACCGTGCTGGTTTTGACATTTTAAAGCCCTGAATGACTCAGGCCTCTCCTTCCATGCGCCAATGTGACCCCTGCAGTTGGCCGGGCCCTTTTGCAGGTACCTCCTGCCGATCTTGTCTGTATGATAAGGGCCCGCAGAGAAGTGTTCTCAGTTGTTGCCCCAGTATTATGGAACACCCTTCCCCCTGAAGGTCCACCCGAGCCTGAGCCTATTCCAAAGGCGGTGCAAACTTTTCCTTTTTGGCAAAGCATTTGGCAGGTGGAGATAGAGGTTGTGTGGGTAGGTTTTTGGAATGAAGGTAGGGATTTTCTGGGATTATATTGCATTTTTACTAATTTTTTGTTTTCTGTTTTTGCTTCTGTAAACCTCCCCTTTGGGAAAGAGCAAGGTATACATTTTAATAAATAAATAAACATACAGAAATCAATGCACACAACCGCATGCAAATCAGGAGTAGCATTTTTGTTCCCATTATTGTGGGGAGCATTTTTGCATTGACTGAATTTCAGGAGAGAGGGACGTATTGGGAGACTATTTTACATTGTTTGAATGTAGGTTTGATCGTACATTAATTGAATTTGAGGGCATGGTTTCTGAAATCTGGGGATGTGGTTTCTGTCCTTCAACTGCTTTAACAAAAAGACTGTTAATGACACAGCACTTATATCGGTCTTAATTTTCAAATTATTTGCCATAATCAAAGTCTAAGATGAATTCAAGGCTGCCAGAGAATCCACACAGAACTGGACTATTGTTTGGTTTGTTTGTTTGTTTAAAATATTTAATATCCCGCCCCCTCTGGCATAGGCAGTCTGGGGCGGCTTACAATACAGAGTATAAAATAAATATAAATATTAAAAGCAATTAAAACAAAACTTCACACGGGTCATAACCCCCCAACCCTCCTACTACCCATCTCCCCCACTTATGACCCCATAAGTCGGAATCCATACAAGGGGGAAGCTCTGCAGGTGCCCACTATGTTGAAAAAGCCAGCAGTTACTCTTAAAAATCAAGACAAAAAGCTTTGAAGAGGGAACATGAGCTAAAATGGTTCAAATCTGGCTTATGAAAGTGGTTTGCGTGTCTATTTCTGCCCCAGCCTAGCCTTAAGGTTAGGTAATGGACTGCTTAAAATCTGCAGCATTACCTAAATAACATTCATGTTTATGCTGCAAATCAGTAGTAGCAGAGCAGAGCTAAAAGGCATCCCAATTTGAGTTTTAAAAAAATCTGTTCACCTTAAATTTAGTCAATGCAAAAATGGGCCCATTATTTAAAATGACCCCCATGTTCCATCAGTGCAAAATGCCTCTTCAATATAACTTGCTTCTGCTTTTCATCATTGCAAAATCAGACCCTCTCACCCATCTCTTGCACGCAATGTTGGCAAAAATGCTTGAGTGCTGTGTGCTTCTAGCTGTATCTTCTATTCTTGAGGCTATATATGGTTTGTTGATACTACTTGCTGGTTTGTCTTCTGGGTGGTTAGGTGACTGCTGTTGGTCTTTCTCTCACCATGAAAAACAGCTAAGGAGCTGCAGGCAAGCAGTTGCAGTTGGTCTTTCTCCCAGGTAGGGCTAATTAGAAACTAGCCTTTTCTTTGAAGGGAACGGTTCTGCGGAAATGGTAAGGCTGGAGAAATTTTGATCAGAATTCCAATCAAAAAGGTTTTTGATTAGAATTCAAATTGAGCCATTTTGCATGTGTGCTAAATGGCCATAGCCGTAATAAAATGGCTGTTGTTGTGCGAAAAAATGGCGAAAGTGGTTTTGATTTGATTGGGATGGAAGCTTGTATATTCCAATTCCGATTATAATGTTCAAACCCACCTGGTTCTGGCGGAATTGGGACACAGGTGGAATTCCACTTTCATTCTACTCCCAGGTCTCCTAGCAAACTGCTGAGTAGTAGTGGATGATCAGCTGTTAGTTAGAACTCTCTCTTTGTCCCAGATCTGTCGGCCAGTGCAGCAGCTCTGGGATTTGTAGGCAGACATCTGCTGTTCTCTTCAGCGGTAGGGGTGATTGTTGCTGTCCTGTGCTGACGAGCAGTGACTGGATCTAGTGCGCAATGATGCTGGCAATGCAGAGCCCAGCTAGTGATTTCAGGCACCTGCATAGTTGTAGAGGTGCTTCAGCTCCCACCTGCCTCTTGGGTCCCACAAAGTGGTCTGTACTCACTAAACCTGGGGCAGCAGGTTTTAGGAGTCAAAGAAAGACAGTCTGGCCAAATTTGGAACTGCTTTTAAGGCTCAGAAAACTTGAAGTGATTCCCATCCATCACTATCTTTAGGAGTTTATTTCTTTAACTCAACGCTGTCCTCCTTGTTAACTCTCTAAAATTCTGGTTTTATTGAAAAACAACTTGCAAATTTTCCCATATCCTAAAGGCTCCTTCAGTGAAGATGACATTGCTGCAGTTACATGTAGCAGAACCAGTTCAATATGATTGAGATTTCACTTTTCTCTACCAGTAGATTCACAGCATAGACATAGTTGTGATAAAGCAGCCTTGGTGGGAAACAAATGACTTAAGGTCAGGGCTATGTTGGTTAATTGTACATGCTAGTACTAAGTCCTAGTGGTGGCACTAAATGCCCTGAGGAGTACGGAATTTGTTTTTAGTACATTTGGCAGCAGACATAGGCCCTTTTTGAACAGACTGGAAAGAGGCTGTGATCCGCGGGGTATGAGTGGAGGTTGTGGCGGGTGTGCGGTGCATGGGCGACCCATCACATAGATGCCCACCCACCTCCACCCATCTCCATGCACGGAGGCACCTCCGTTACCTCTAATGCCTCCATGCGTGGGGGATCAGTGGAGGTGGGTGGAGCACGGGACCGTGCACGTACCCCCACCCACGGCGGTCAGATGGACACCCTCCCCCACCCACTCAGTCGCACATGTGTGTGAAGGGGGTGGGTGTTGTGTTAAAAGGGCCATAGTAAAATATTTACTTGTTGGCATCAGAATCATAGAAAAGTGTTTGTTTTATTGAGACATTAGTAGGAGCTTGGTAGAGGTATTCTCCCACCCACTAAAAACTTGAGCAAAGCTAAGGATGGATTTAAATGTTGGCTTTCTTTTTTGGGCTTCACTGATGCTTTAAAAATAACAATCCTCATTTGCAGATATTTTAAGTTGTATAGTTAACATAGCTACCATTTTTAAAAAAAGTAAATAAATAGGAAATGTAAAATTTATTAGAGTGCAGGAGTGCTCTAATAGTTAAGGTGTGTTGCACGCTACGTTATAAAGCCCCAACATTCTATTTGTTCTAAAATCAGCATGATCCAAGTTAGGATTGTGAAATTAGGTGTTGCGTATCACTGGGGTTAATGGTTCATGCTGTAAAATTTTCAGCTAAATCCGTTGTCTAAAAGCTGAGATATTGCAGTTTGTATTTTATTTTATTTATTTAATAAATAAATAAATAAAATAAATTAATTAATGGGGGCAAGGGAGCGAGGGCTTTGGGGGTGGGGGAAGCATGGGATTGAGGGCAGGGGGATGCTTTGAGTGTGGGGGAGGCAAGGGAGCAAGGGCAAGGGAGCACTTTGGGGGTGGGGGGCAAGGTAGCTGGGGCTGGCTGTCCCTAGCTTCGGTGTTGCCCCCAACCTGTAGAGGAGGAAGATTGGGGCTGAAAGACAAAGGCAAAGTGTGGGTGCATGGAGCCTTAAGTTGTGAGTGAGTACAATATGTGAGACTGTAGAATGTCTTTACTGCTAACGTGGCATGGAAGATAAGGCAGGAGCCTTAACTTGCAATTTCCATGCTTTTTAGTACATGATTGAATTTGCAAGAGCCTTAACTTTTCTTGTAAACTGGTGGTTTTTTAACTATGGAATGTTAGTAATAGGCAACTGTTTTTTAGTTCTTTGTGCTGTGAGATTTGTACTTGTTGGACTTGAAACTTGTCAGAGTTGTCATTAAAACTTGTCAAAGAAAAACTCAGGAAAAGCACAACCGTCTGTGCCAGAGAGAGAGAGAGCCATTTCTATAATAATTGACAGATATTAGAGAATTAATTATATATTTAACTCTCAAAATATCTTCAATTGTGTATCAAAACCGTGTGCTCGTATGCATAAAATGTTACTTTTTATCACAAATAGCATTAATGTGGAAGTTTCATATGGGTTTTGTTGTTGCTGTTGTTGTTGTTGTTGTTGTTATTATTATTAGCTTTTATATAGCGCCAGCGACCTACCTGGCGCTTTACAGAGAATAAGATATATGTGGTCCCTGCCTGAGAGCTTACAATCTAAAGACAGGGGGAGGGGAGACAGGGAAGGGGGAACAGAGGGAGGGACAAGGGATGCAACATTCATGAGGATGCGAGAACTCAGGTACACGTTTTTGGCTTGGTTCCAGTAAATTGGGAGTTTGCAGATAGCAGGTGAGGGATGATACTTAATTTAGTCAGATACTTAAAATTCTGGCTGGGGATGATTAGCAGGAGTTAGGAAGGGCGGAACGGAAGAGGTGTGTTTTGAGGAGGGACTTGAAGGTGTGGAGGGTGGGGGCAAGGCAGACGAGGGCAAGGAGGGAGTTCCAGGCGTGCGGGGCAGCGAGGGAGAAGGGATGAAGGCGATTGGGGGAGCAGGGGAGGCGTGGGAGGGTGAGGGGAGGGATGGAAGAGGAGTGGAGTGCTCTAACGGATATGGAGGGAGATCAGGGTAGAGAGGTAGGGGGGAGCGAGGTTGTGAAGGGCTTTGTAGGTGAAGGTGACGAGTTTGTGCAGAATACGCCCACGAAGGGGGAGCCAGGGGAGGGAGGGAGGAGAGGAGAGGCTGCACATGGTCAAAGCGACGGGCTAGGTGGATGATCTTGGCAGCAGAGTTTTGAACAGAGATGAGGGAAGAAAGGTGAGAGTGGGGAAGGCCAGCGAGGAGGAGGTTACAGTAGTCAAGGCGTGAGATGACTAGGGCATGGATGAGAGTTTTGGCAGAGGAGACAGACAGAAAAGGGCGGATCTTAGCAATGTTGTGTATGCAGAAGTGGCAGGACTTGGCCACGGAGTCAATGTAGGGTTTGAAGGTAAGGTGCGAGTTAGAGATGAAGGCCAAGCTACGGGCTTGGGGGACAGGGAGGATGGAAACCCCGTCAGTGGCAATTGACAGGGGAGAGGAAGGATTGGGAGGGAAGATAAGGAGTTTAGTTTTTGCCATGTTCAGTTTGAGTTGGCGTTGTTAATAGTTGCTTAAATAATGATGATAGCTTTTGAATTGAATAATCAGATGCATTATAATGAATGAAAGCTCAGGTAATATAAGATATAATAAGATATTATAGTGGCAGCCAACAGAACTATTTAAGCTATATGTGAGATGAAGCATTTGTAGTTTTGACTTGCTGATAAAAATTTTTGTTTTTTTGGAGAGCCGACTTCCATTTTGTCCACAAAAACTCCAGCAACAAATAGTGTAGGAAAGGAAAATGCACACATTTTTCAAAGTTCCAATTCAGAATTGTTTGCTTGGGTTCAGTAATTTGAAAATTGATTTTTATGTACTTTAAAGGAGCAAGTGGGAAAACTAGTTTTTTGGGGGGGGAAAAGTTTTGTTTGTTTGTTGTGTAAACAGTCATTGATCAGATTTATCCTTACGTTCCCCACACATCCCCAAATTCTAAAGCTTGGGGACACTCGGAATTCTGTTAAAACTGATAAGCTTAATTGATCAGACCATCTCTTGTGCTTTTGTTTTATTTTGTAACTTCAAACTTTGTTTTTAAAGGTCCATCATAACCACTGGGGATTTTGAGGCTGGAATCCAACTTTTTCAGAATCTTAACCAATTAGGAAACAGTTTCCTGAATTACATAAAGCATTTTATTTAATGTTATCCAGTTGGATAACTGGAGTAAGCAGCATCTGATCTTTAAAAATGTTTTCCTGCGGTAGAGCTCATATTTAGGTTGTGACTGCATTCTTAGTATTGATGCCTGTCCCGTGAGAGGAAGACTCTTAAATGCCATTTAAAAGTTGAACCAGTTGCTTGGATATTTGATTTCTTTTCTAAGGTGTTAACAAACAAGACATTAGCCCACACCATGGAGTGTCCACCCACCTGTTTAAGTTCTTGCCCACTAGCCACATGGCCTCCACCCACTGGATACACAGCCCATGCTCGGGGCAGGGTCTCAGAGAATGTGGAGCCTGATGTCTGGACAAATGAGGGCTAATGTGCGCCCACGTTTCCGTGTCCTGTAAATTAGGTTATGTGCAGTGACTCTATGCATACAGATCTGTCAGCACTATAGAGTTACAGGCAGAAATCCTAGCGTATCCAAGGAGCGACCGCATTCTGCCCCTCTCTTCGCACGCACGTGCTCTCTTTCACTGGTACTTCTGGTGGGGGCTGCCCACAAACACATGAAATACATGCGAGAGGCTGCTCATTTATTAGGCTGGATACACTAAACATGCTAGTGGGGGCTGAATGAACCAAACTCGTGCTGCAGTGGGCGATGATCTTTTTTACCACCTGTAGAAAGATAAATGCAATGCCTTTATATAGGTTAAATTTTTTTTTTAAAGACTTTCAAGTTGCATGAATGGAAGTAAAGGGTCTTGGGAACTGCATTTGATCTTGGTGCTGTTTCAATGTACAGCACATATATTTTGTCATCTAACTGCAACGCTATAAATGCAAAAAGGCGTTTAAAGTTCTGGTAAGTTGGTTTTAGTGTTGAAGAAGTCCTTATAGTAATTATTGCATTTCGTTTGGAGGAAGAGGATGTACCTGCCTCCTGGAGATCATAGAATCACAGAACTGGAAGGAACTGTGTGGGTCATCAAGTCCAGCCTCTGTTTTGTGCAGGATTTACCATACCTAAACTATTCTAGACACATGCTCATCCAGCCTCCTCCTAAAAACTTCCAGTGATGGAGAACTCGCAACATCTCTAGGCAGCCTGATCCATTGCCTGACCGTCCTTCTAGAAAGCTGCCTAGAGAGTTTTCTGTTTTACCCATCTTCTTTGAGAACTAGAGATCATAAAATAGCATCAGGAAATCTTATAACTCCCTGGACTTGTTTCTTGCGGTGAAATGTGAATTGGTAGTTCCTTAAGTAGATTGTTTTGATTCTCTGATACAGAAGCCCTTTCTACCTTGGTCTGCAGAACCATTATTATTAGTGGTAATGCATGAAAGCAAAAGATCTACTATAGGAACAATATTCTAAGCTGAGTTTAAAGGCTGGCACTTAATGGGGAAATATTGATGGTTTTAATATACTGTGTATATATAAAAAATAAGTTCAGCTTAACCAGGACATCAACATTTTCAGTTTTTGAATGTCAGAATGTGTCCTATAACATCATAGTCTTTGTGCTGTAACTTCTTTCTTATTTCAATTGGAAGAAAGCAGAATTCACAACATGCTGCTCTTTCTCTTTACGTTTCTGATGTATACTGAAGAAGTAGGAAAATTTAGTCAGATACTTAAAAACTATTCACATCTTACAGTTCCAAAATCTGTGTCCTTCAATTAGTGGCATTCTCTAAGATTAAAATACTGGGTTTACTCCCCACTGAAGTTTGGGCAAAAGAATGTAGTTTTGTCACTTAAAAAAGTCTTAGACACTCTTTTTAAAAGAATCCAGACTTGAGGTTTGAAGAAATAAATTCTCTCTTCAGTGTACAGAATAAGCTGTAAAAAATAAAGAGCACAAGAAGTTCCTGGATGGAATCTCCGAGAAGCCAATTATAGGAGGATACTGGTACTACATATTTCATGCATTTTGGGGGGTTTGTTCATGATTCCTGTACTTTTATATACCTGGAATAACTATTTAATTGTCATTGAAAGCACACACAGACTTTGTATCTTTACTGGGGGAATGGTTGTTTTGATAGTTGTCTTGGAAAGGGACTGCCTTTTCATTGATATTAACACAGGATTGCTGTTTACTCAGCATCATGTGGTCAGAGCTGTTTGTTTCTGGAAATAAGTGCACCTGTAAGTCTCTTCCAACCCCCTTATGAATCCTCATCAGGATTTGTGTCCTGAATCTTCAGCATTACTGCACATATACTGCTGGAGGACTAGAACTAACTGGCAACAGGAGATGATTGTTTAAACCAAGGGGGCTGGAATGGTCCACTGTGTCGTCTAGGTGCTGAATCCAGGATTGTGTTGTGAGGCGTAGTCCCAGCCTGTCCTTGTGCCTGTGCACATGCTTTCTTTCTGTCCAGGATGCTGCTGCTCTTTGTGATACCCAGACCTGTAAATTTGCTGCTGAGACCATGTTCTTGATCTGGCTTTACACTCCTGTGTTAGAATTCCTGCCCTATGTATTGCCCTACATTTCAAGAGGTGAGGTTCTTTTTTGAAAAAAATTGATAACTCAAGCATATTGGAAGACGAGTTTCTTGGGACAAAAAAGGCCCTCCTTTATCCCTAGTATGATGCCTCTATCCAATATCAAAAATATGTAGTAGATAGAAGAAATAAAATTTTCCAGAAGAACCTTTTATAACTGAAATCAGAAAGCAATCTACCAGCTTCCTCTCAAAAATAATAAGAAGAATAAAAAATGTTAGCAAAAAGTTTAAAAAAAAATAAAAAAATATATAAACCAAAACCAAAACAAAACTGCAGCCAAGTCTTAAAAGAGTTTTCATTTGTATACTGTCCTTTGGACCAGTCACTGGTAACACTTCAGAAGAATAATCTTGGCACCTTTTCTTTAACATAAATTTTAACTTAGAAATTCTAATTAATCTATTTTTGCTGGAAGGGCCACTGGTCTTCTGCCAGACCTCCTTTTCACTTTTTAAATCTTTTTTTCCTCCACCTTTTTCTTTCCTCTTGGGGTGGATTGCCCCAGCTGGGGACCCATACCATCTTCTGTACCAGGACCCATTCCTACTTAGCTATGCCCCTGTCATACAAACTTTTTAGGAATTTGTTCTCTCTCTCTCTCTCTCTCGTGTGCGTGCGTGTGTATGTACGGATGTACTTTTGACTCTTGCTTCCACTAACTGGTTTGTGTTTTTGTGCAGTTTGTTTGCCTTGCTTTTGAGCAAGACCATGTTGCTCTATTCTACAAGGAAAATGAAGTACAAGCTGATACTTCATTTTACATATGTTTAGAGAAGTCACAGTGAAGATTAGAACTTTGACATGGAAGCCTCAAAGCTTTAGCTACACACCACCAGTACTGCTAACTGCTAACAGTACTGCCTTCACGCAAATAGATATATATTATTCTGTGAAAGTATACATACTTTCACAGAATACATGTTTGTTTGTTTGTTCTCTAGTATCTGAACCTTTAGTTATTCCTGTATCTCAGTGGTAGAGCTTTGTGCTGGGTTTCTGAAAGTTCATTGTTCAAGTGTGGCTAGTTGTAGGCAATGTTATAAACAGCTGATATACTTGTTTTTTCTATGCATGAATCTACACGTAACGGATATTTATAAGTTATAACTTAAATGTGGAGTGCAACCAGAGCCCTTATGGGACAATGTCCTTAATAACAGAATTGGTGTTATCTTCTGTTTGCATATCTTGAGTGACTTGGCAACAGTATTGCATGCATAAGGAGTCTCCAGGTGGAAAACAGTGGTTTTACTTCTCACTTCGTCTTATGATCTGTCTGGCTAGTTTTAATTCTTTTTAAATTCCCTTTTTGTAGTGTGTAGAATTACCATGCCAGTATGAATCCTCCACCAAGGATGTTGAACTTAACTTTTGGAGGATGTTGAATTTTATTTTATTTTGATCACTATTATGAAGTGCTGTAATTATACTTACCTCTTGAACCCCCTCCTATGTGCTGCATAGGACTATTTTAACAGTATTCCCTCTCCTGTGTCTGGAATAGGCTGTTTCAAGAACCAGTAGCTTAAAATGTCAAGAAATTGCATCTCTTGAGTTTTCCCATTTTGATATTTGGATTACAGAAAAAAAATCCCTCCCAGTGGACCCTTTAATTTAGAGGAAGAGGATTGTTTTGCAGTTGACTAGATTGCTATGCTAGGCCAATATATTAAGCCTAGGCAGTTTTGTTGCTAATTACACTCAACTTCTCTGGAGTATCGGATATTCAGTTCCATTTTATGAATATGGTAGAGAGAATAACAACTGTAAAACAAAGCACTGTGCATGTAAGTGACTGTTAGCGTGTATTTCAGAAGGGATAAATGCTCACCATATGGTACAATTACTGTGTCCAAGTTTTCAAATTAGCTTCTCTCATCCTCCTTATTACTGTCTTTAAAAAGAGAGGAAAAAAACCCCAACATGATTTATCTACTCTGCAGCAGAACTCTTGACGCAAAACAGCAGCACAGTTCTGTCCAGTTTTTTTTTCCATAGCATAATAGAGGCTGTCGGACTTTTTTATACTAATTACTGTGTGAGCCTCAGATGAACCCCCTTCAATTCACAAGGCTTTGTTAAGGGAGGAGCTGTCAATGTGTCTGCCCGTTTGCAGCTGTGCTGTGGCTTTAGCTTGCTTAACATTATGCTGCTTTTTAGACTTGACAGAAGGGATTTTTTTTTTTTATTAAAGCAAAGCAGCCTTGTATCGAAATGGTTTAAGCAGCTGCATTGTGGGGAAGCACAAAGAAGTTATTATTGTGTCTGTTTAGGGGGGGTAGAATGGAGGGGGGAGATATTCGGCTGCTGTTGATGCCGATTGTTGACTTGCCATCTGCCAGATAGGGAGAAGAAAAAAATGACAGCTCCAGCAGGGTGTTCAAGAGGTTGTTTGGAGAGACGCATAAACATGTGCAGATGTCGAACTGAATAATGGCAAGAACTTGAGACGGTTTATGATGCTGCTGTTGTGTGTGCATATACAGAATAAATATATGTGGGGGCTTGGTTAGGGGGAAGGCACACACTAATTATCATTGGCCCCCACCACCTCCTTTAGTCTTGTTAATTAGTTCAGGAGTTGAATATTTCAACTCCCTCCATTGTTTATTTGTCAGAGGAATCTTTCTTATAGCTAAGATAACTTTATTCCTTTTTTTAAGTTGGGTAAATTTGGTATTTCTGGTAAGAGCAGGAGTAATAAAATTATCTTGAACCCAGGCAAGTGTTCTGTGAGATCTCTCAAGTAACTCTGACCATGCACCTCAAGACTGATGGGTTGTACAGCCCTGCCGTCAGGCCTACCTTGTGCAGAAAATGTCAGTCGGGACAGGAGAAATAGTCTGGTTTTGTTTAGTAGATGGACCAATAACCACTAGGGGTTAAGCTGCGACTACCAAACTGATTGTCTTTGCTGTCATTTAAATCACATTTTTGATTATTTTTCCAGAAGTGTAGGTCCACTAAATAACTTCCTTTCATATATTTCTATGTAAAATAGATTGCAACCTCTGGCTTCAATCATACATTTTCTTCCTCCACTTTTCAAACACCTCATTTGTTATTTATTATGAACTTTCAGGAAGACTTGAATAAAACAAACCATTTTGACAGGAAAGTGGGTACATGCATTGAGTTTGACTGATTTTCAGATAAAATGGGGAAAAGTTTGCTTAACAACCTTTGAAACACAGAAGTTATTAAAAAACCAAAAAATGTCATTTAATTCTTGAGATCTTTAATTTTCTTTTTTTAGTGGGTGTTCATGTCATGTTTCATTTTTAATTTAACTGTGGAAATAGGCTTCACCCCTGGGTTTTTTGGTTTTTTTGGTAAGAGTTCCAACCTAAACGTGTAACCACTTAACATGAAGATCATTTACTATGCCCAAACCATATTCTAGGGATAGAAATGTGTTTACTTAGATCATGTACTCGTAGAGCTGGAAGGTACAT
The DNA here is from genome assembly GCA_003113815.1 of Sphenodon punctatus. Taxonomy (NCBI): domain Eukaryota; kingdom Metazoa; phylum Chordata; class Lepidosauria; order Sphenodontia; family Sphenodontidae; genus Sphenodon; species Sphenodon punctatus. Next base: position 760,067 of record QEPC01014699.1, on the reverse strand, counting down.
AAAAGGTCAACTAGTCCAGCCTCCAAATATTTTGATGTGCCATGTTTTCAACTTTTGACAATGATTTAAAAAATAATAATCAGCTGTCTGCTCTTGTCCCTTTTTCTGACTGGCATGTAGCCTCTGCAATGTCAGTGGAGTCTGTTCTTGCCTCACCGGTTAAGATCTGCCCTAATGAAAAAGTGTCTTAATTATGACTACTGTTAAGGTCTGAATATCACTGGTAAGAAGAATACATTATCCAAGTTATAGGCATCCCTTGGCAGAAATATGTTTTTGAAAATGATGTTAAGATATTGCTATAAAAAGAATAGAGAAAGCAAATGTGACTTGAAAATCACTAACTTGGAAATGTAGTGTTTGGCAATGCAACTGGTCATTTCCTTTTTTGGTGTTTGTTAAATGGGAGTCTGAACACTTTCAAAATTTAATTCTCATTAAATGAAGTTTTCCCCCCCCCTAATGAATATTGAAAGACAACAGTGCTTGCTCCAGAGGAGTTGAGTAAGCATAATCTCTTATTTTAGACGATACAACTGGGAAGTTTTAAATCTACAGACTTTGAAATGTTAAGAATAAATTTAGATGTAGTGTCATGATAGTTTAGCTTACTTTGGAGTGATAGAGATTCTCCCAAAATATGGCAAATGGTAACAGGGTTTGCAGTCAGTAGACTATGGCGGCAATCTCCAAACCCTGCTTACTATAAAATAGTCCCATCGAAATCAAGGACAGGATTGCAGGCTTTTACTGTCCATGGACGGCTTATTTTTCTGTCCATCTGTTAAATTATAATACCAGAGGGGTATTTGGTTAGTCACAAAATGTCCTTAAACAATACCTGCAAGACCGTAAGAGAGAGCATCTTTTTTGCCTTTGTAGAAAAGAGGTGAATGTCTGTCTTTTCCAGATCACAACTATAAGAAGAGGGAGAGGGGTGGGTGTGGTGTGTGACTGTGCCCCCCCCCCCCCCCCCGCCTTTTCTTTATTGGTAGCAATATTTTAATCTGGAAAGGGTGGGAGAGAAATTTTGGATTATGATTTCAGTTTGAGTTTAAGTATTCAAACGTGACTACCTTTGCCAGAATCCAGCCAGAGGTCTGTGATACTGCATCACTTTCACTGTCTCAGTTGGGTTGGTAGTTCTGTTCCATAGAGTTTATTTTTGAATAGTCTTCTGTAATGTCCTTCCTGGTTTACACTGAACCTCAGATAGAAGGGTTGTATTTTATTTACATCACTTGTGCATATGCAATTCTTGGTGACCTCAATCCAAGGCCCATGCCTGTGTGTTGGGTACGTGTGGAGACAAAAATGCTTGTATACACTGGGAAAGTCCACTTTGCGGCAGGGACAGGCTTGCCTTACATGAGTCCTCACAGGGTTAATGTCCCACCCAGACGTTTGCCTTGGGAAAATCAGCCAGCAATCACTCACATAAGGAATTCAGCCCTATTCGTAATCCTTTATTCACAGTCTCAATCTCTATACATGTGGTTCAGTCTCCACCATACAGCCTTTCTGTAGCCAGGAATCAGCCTTCTGGCAAACCCCAATCTCTAACTCCAGGCAGACAGCAATCCTCTGGCTGTTACTCACAGTTTAGTCAGGGTCTCTGGGCCAGGCCCAATCCTTCTGGAGATCAAGAGACCCTCTCAGCACAGGCATACTCCTTCTGAGCCTTCTCTCTTTAGGCAGAGCTTCCACTTCTCTACTGCCTGTCTTCCTGTCTTCTTGCACTGAGCTTTGGCTTGGCCTTTGTACTCTCCTGGACTGGCTCCTGCCATGTCCACTCTCAGGTGCTTCTTAGGCACTGTCCTTCTCACTGACCAGCACCTGCATCCCCCCTAGCCCCGTCACGTGTCAGATGCTAGCTCTTTTAAAAGGCCAGTGGCCAGCAGGACTCTGTCCTCTCACACACTGCCATGGCAGCTACCTCAGCTCCGCTTCTCTCTCTTCCGGGTAGTGGAAGGATTGGGAAGTGGGAGACTTGCCTGGAGCCACCCTAGTACGCATAACTAGATTTGTTCCCTGCATGCATCCAATATGCACATGCATCCCTAGGATTGGGGCCATTGATTTTAGTGGAGAGGTACGCTTGTATCTCAGTTCAAAATTTGTACCAAAGATGTAGTGTGTAGACAAGTAATTATGGAGCTTTTCAGAACAGAAAGAGGAACTGTAGATCCAGCTATCCTTGTTAATAAGTTGTAATGTCAATACTAGGTGTTTTGCATCATTCTTAATTATATGTGTGGATAGTTTAAAGGGCTTGTTCAGAAAAAAGAATTCTGAATAAAATTTCATGTCTGTGCATGTTCAAATTCATATTGTGTGGAAGGTGTCAGTATGTCCTATTGGCATCATTTTTGCTAAAATTTATGTTGGTTTATCTCAAGAGAAGATACACAAAAAAGGGGATAAGGCCAGTAACAGCTACACACAGCAATGAAACAGCACAAAAATGTTACTGGGAAGTAAAATAATTCACTACACAGGCATAAGCACAATAAATAACAATATCAATTACTATATTAAAACACAACAGTGTCAGAACTTAAAAAACCAATCCCAACACATTTAAAACTCTTCTTAAAGGGTAGTCTTTCTAAAGTTATAATATATAAACAGTACTAGATGTCAACATTATTATTATTATTATTTATTATTTATTTTAGCATTTATATAGCACCAGCAATGTAGCTGGTGCTTTACAAAGAATAAGATAGATACAGTCCCTGCCTGGGGGCTTACAATCTAGAGACAGGGGGAGGGGGAGACAGGGAAGGGGAAACAGAGTGAGAGACAAGGGATGCAACATTCATGAGTATGCGAAAGCTCAAAGTTGGGAGTTTACAGATAGCAGGTAGGGGATAATTCTGGCTGGGGATGGTTAGCAGGAGTTAGGAAGGGCGGAGCGGAAGAGGTGAGTTTTGAGGAGGGACTTGAAGGTGTGGAGGGTGGGAGCCAGGCGGATGAGGGCAGGGAGGGAGTTCCAGGCGTGTGGGGCAGCGAGGGAGAACGGACGAAGACGGTATTGGGAGCAGGGGAGGTGTGGGAGGGTGAGGGAGGGGATGGAGGAGCAGCGGAGGGCTTGAGCAGGGGTTCGGAGGGAGATCAAGCCAGAGAGGTAGGGGGGAGCGAGGTTGTGAAGGGCTTTGTAGGTGAAGACGAGGAGCTTGTGCAGAATATGCTCAGGAAGAGGGAGCCAGTGGAGAGAGGAGAGGAGAGGCTACACATGGTCAGAGCGACGGGCTAGGTGGATGATCCTGGCAGCAGAGTTTTGAACAGAGATGAGGGAAGAAAGGTGAGAGCAGGGAAGGCCAGCAAGGAGGAGGTTACAATAGTCGAGGCATGAGATGACTAGGGTCTGGATGACAGTTTTGGCAGAGAAGACGGACAGAAAAGGGCGGATCTTGGGATTGTTGTGAAGGGAGAAGCAGCAGTATTTGGCCATGGAGTCAATATAGGGTTTGAAGGTGAGGTGCGAGTCAAGATGAAGCCCAAGCTGTGGGCATGGGGGACAGGGAGGAAGTAGACCCCTTCAATGGTAATTGACAGGGAAGAGGGACAGGAAGGATTGGGATGGAAGATAAGGAGTTCAGTTTTCGCCATGTTCAGTTTGAGTTGGCGTTGAGACATCCAGGAGGAGATATTGGAGAGACAGTTGGTGAGACGAGTTTGAACCGAGAGGGAGAGGGAAGGAATGGAGAGAGAGAGAGTTGAATGTCGTCAGCGTATAGGTGGTATTGGAAGCTGTGGGAGGCAATGAGTTTGCCTAGGGAGTGGGTGTAGATGGAGAAGAGGAGAGGGCCAAGGATAGAGCCTTGGTGAACACCAACAATATCTTTGGTCAATATATAGACCCAGTAGAAGTCCTCAGTGGTCCCAAATGGCAATAAAATAAAAGCTGCTACCTCTATGACTCACTGCCATTTTGAGTGCTTGAAGGTTCCTTTACAGATATCTCAGATTTTTTGAAAATAGAGGTGACAGGTTTTGTTTTTATAGCCATTTGGCGCCACTGAGAACTTCTACTAGGTCTATATATTGAAATCTGAAAAAAAAAAAAAAAAGGGTAAACAGTGATGTGGCTAAATTCGCAGAGGATATCAAATTATTCAAGATAGTTAAGACCCAGGCAGACTGTGGGGAACTACAGAGGGATCTTGCATGACTAGGTGAATGGGCAATAAAATGGCAAATGGTTTGAGGTCAGAGCTGGCGGGGGGTTGGGGGGGTTTAAGGTCGGGGATGGCGGGGAGGCAGGTTGGGACTGGTGGGGGTTGGGGGGCTCGGGAACAGCAGCAGCAGCAGCCAACGGAACTCGCAGGGGGATGCTGACGCAGCCCTTCCCCAGCTCTTCGACAGGAGAGAGGAGCTCAAGTGTGCATGCGTAAGCCTGCAGAACCGATTTCTTTATTTAATAATAACTCGGTTTTGGTTGCACCAATTCCTATCATATTTCAAAAGCGATTGTTGTTGATCTCGTGCTGCAAGCCTGTGAGGTTTGGGGGCTCAACTCATCCAGGGGGAGGAGATATTGATGATTCAAAATCGTGAGGATTTAATAGTTAATTGGTTGTGCATTTTGACCACAACCAGTTAACGTTTAAACAGTCATAACATTTTATTTTTCTGATGGAACTTCTTCAAAATTTGTGCATCTGATGGTCCTCACAACTTATAGCCATGGATAAATTTCCAGCAATATAGCTCAAGCGGTTTCCTCAAAACCGGGGCTTCAGTGGTCCCCTGTTTATAATGGAGAGTGGTTGTGCTACTCCTGCCTGAAAATCTTTGGTATGGCCCAACCTTGAATACTATGTGCAGTACTGGTTGCTCCATCTCAGGAAAGATATAATAGAACTGGAAAATATTGAAACTTGCCTTCAATATTTACTGTCTGCCCTCCCCGCAGACTCCTGCCTTGCCTAACTGCAACCAAGCCAAGTACGTGCACCTGAGACTTTGCATCCGCTGAATGTTATTTATCCTGCGTCTCTCCCTATGTCCCTTCTCCTTGTCTCCCCCCTCCGTGTCTATTAGATTGTAAGCCGTAGGCAGGGACCGCATCTATCTTATTGTTCTGTAAAGCTCCAGGTACACAGCTGACGCTATACAAATGCTTATAATAATAATAATAATAAAATAATAATAATAATTAATAATAAAAGGTTCAGAGAAGGGCAACAAGGATGATAGAAGGGATAGATTGACTTCCATATGAGAGAGGCTCAACAGGTTAGGGCTGTTTAGCTTGGAGAAGAGGTGATTAAGGGGGGATATGATAGACGTTTATACAATCATGAGTGCAATGGAGAAAGTAAATAGGGAACTGTTGTTTGCCATTTCTTACAATAACGGAACAAGGGGACACTGAAGTTAAATGGCAGCAGATTGAAAACAAACAAAAGGAAGTACTTTTTTCACTCAGCTGACTATACAATTGTGGAACTTGTTGCCAGAGGAGGCAGTGAAAGCCAGCACCATAACTAGGTTCAAACAGAAACTAGATAAATTCTTAGACAATAGAGCCATAAATGCCTACTGGTTGGGGCTCAAACCCCTGGCTACTGGTAGTTGGGAGTGGTTAGCAGGAGATGGGTCGCACCTCCATGACCTGTACTTGTACTTCTCTCAAATTACTATAGCTGGTCACTGTTGGGCCAGCAGTGACTGCTGGTCACTGCTAGGCTCAATGGACCATGGGTCTGACCCAGTATGGCACTTATGATTGTTTTGGTTATGGAGAAATACCTCAAAGTACCTCAAAGTAGACATTTTAAGACTCCTTAAGACTCTGAAGAGTACAAACGATTTAGTGAACTACTTTTTCATATAAAAAAATCTGAATGGAGTATGTTTTTATGTTCATATCCATGGTTATTTGCAAATTACATAAGATGGTTGATGTTATAATGTAAAGTGCTGGGGGCTGAGTTTACATTAAAGCAAGGCATACATTAGGTATCAAAGTAAGGTAAGCAGTTTTTACCTATTTCTGTATGATGTATTAATCTTTACAAGAAGCCGAGCAGAATAATGATGGATTAAAAAAAACCACTGTAAAGTTAAGATAGTTTGACTATTCCAGGCACTTGAAAAGTTTAAGGTTTAATTCACACAGAAACCAGAGCTGGTCAAGTAATGGAGGAAAGAAGATATAATGAATATTTAATGGGTATTAGGGCTTTAGATCAATTCCACCATATGTGCAAAGCTTTGAAACTTTTCTGCATCATATGGTCATATATAAACAGTCAGTGATGATTGCATGAATTAAATACCAAATATGTGCATTTGACTCGCTAGTAATGTGGGTGATGACTTGAGCATAGATCATAGAAATGTTAGAGAATGTTAAAATATTTTCGGATATTGAAATGATTCACAAATAATGAAGAGGTTTGCAAATGCTTGATGAAGGGGAAAAACAAGCCCAAACTAGCTGCATTCTGTTTTGGCACATACAATTTTACCAGTTCTAAAATGAGACAATTTTAAAAGCCTGACTGCTGCAGTTGATAAGTTGTCTTTAAATTTTCTTCCACTACTAACAAAAATTGAGAGAAAGCACCTCAGAACTTGGTGTTGTAGCAGGTAACATAATTATTTTGTAATATTACTAGAGATTGTAATACTTTTTGACAAGTGACTACGTAACTTAAATAATTTGAGCCCAGACCCTGTAAATATTTGCAATCAAGAGTAACCTTATGCACACAATCAGTCCCATTGAAGTCAATTCAGACTGCACACCAGCATATATATTTGTGAGACCAGTCTCCTGTCTGGAATGAATGGTAGTCATAGTAATAAATGTTAATTATCTGCCTTTTAGTTGAGAGAATGTGATGCACTTTAATCTATGTGGTGCTTGTATCAATTGATTTTATTTAATTTGTTTATTTGTTTGTTTATTATGCAGTACCTTAATCTTGAGGAGGTAAGGTCTTGTTGCAGTTAGCAAGATTTTCTTTCTAGTGACTCAAGCTTGGCATGGAAAAGAGCAACATACCATTCAACCAAGATATCTATTGGGGGTGGGGGGGTGGTGTGTGTGTGTGAGAACTATTGACTAGCATATACACACTTGTGTGGAAGCATTGAGATTGCACTGCAACTAGTCACAAGATAATAGGAAGGGCTCTTTCATGGGTAGAATTCATGAAACTCCTTCAGTGGAACATTCCTAGAATCTAACCATACCTTATTCAAGTTTAACTCTGTTGGTCAGGCCACTTGGCTATACCTTCTGATAGACTCTCTAAGGCCATCTTTTCTAGGAGGCTAAAAGACAGCCCTAAGAAGTAGGGGTGGGACCCCGGGGCAATTACCGGATTTACCGGTTTCCGGTTCTCAAAGAACCGGATTCTCGGATTAAATCCGGTATCCGGTACCGGTTTTATTTCATTGATTTCAATGGGGCACTGTGTCCCCATTGAAATCAATGGAATACAATTCCAGAATTCCTCCCCCCTCCCCCTCCCAGGCTGC